>LPNX010303873.1:509998-664542 GCA_001517045.1 Pseudotsuga menziesii
TATGAATGCTAGGTGGAAATGGAGTCTTGGTGCTAGAGGACTTCCTAAAAAATGGAAGAGGATCATCCTCTTTTTTCTTGCTTGCTGCTGCCACCTTCCCTAAGCCAACATTATCCTCTCTTTCCATATCCCTCCTTTGGTTAGCAGTCACCGATTTGCATGAAGAAATCCCGCAAGAAGGAAGGGCCAACAAATGGCCCTTAACCCGGAAATATGTGCTCATGAACTCATGGTTGCAAAAATTGCATCTCCAAGACACATTGCCTCCCCCACCAAGCTTTGCCCCGAGTCCATCTTTCCTTGTCACATATTTCCACAAAGGGTATTTTTTTTCTTGGGCTTGTTGTCTTGCTAAAACAGGGTTATATGGAGCATGAGCTCCACTAGCAGCCGATGGAGCACTTGACGGAGGAGGAGAACCGGTTGTGCTTGGTGGAATAGGAGGGGAGGCCCTAGATGGTGCATTTCTCCCTTTCCTTTGACCCCTACCTCCTGCCCTAGTTGATTGAGACATTCCTTTTCTTGTGTGATGGTAGAGCTTGCAATGCTCTCCACAAATCCATCGGAATGCACCTGGAACCGCTTGGAAACAATGGATAGCCTTCAAATCTCCTTCAAAACTCCTTCACCTGCACATAAAACTCACTCTCAATCAATTGCTTCCTTTCAAATGACAAAATAAAAGACAAAAAATTGAATTTAAGCAAACCCGGCTGTCTTTTTCCGCCGGTCACGTGTCCTGTTTTCGGGATTCTGTCCGGTTTTCGGGACACGCGTAATTTTCGTGTCCGATTTGATTCATTTTCGTGTCCGGTTTTAGGATTCGACTGGAAGTCGAATCGGTCTCGTGTCGGACTCGAATCGTGTCCGATTCGATCCCCACGGGACACGAGGGGCCTAGAGGACGAATCCGGTTTCATAGGTTGTAATCAATCTGAGCTAATGTGCAATTGTTCATTATATGATACTTGTTGCAATTATGTTGAAATTTATGACATTCATATCTTGCATTGTGTTTTTGCCTTTATGGTAGGAGATGGGTTTTCTACAATCTATATCTTGTAGTTCATATTCTAATATTGGTGGACGTGCAACAAATTCTATTTTTATTCTGTTTTATACTACATATATGATATTACAAAACCATTTCTTATGTCAACTAGCTGTAAGTGCTGAAAAGTGGCTCTTTACGCACAGGAGTCTTATATTTCTGTTCCTGTTGTGCAAACTATTATCATTCAAGCAACATGTTTTGTTGATTTTTGTACCTAGGAAGTGTTCCCCTAGGTGACTTTAGCCTTAGTAACTTAAAAGGGGAAATAAAGTTACCTTTGCATTAAATGACTTAAGTGGAACATTTATTTTGATTTTAGAGTTTAAAGTCACTTTTTGATAAATTTAAGTGGGTAAGGGAAATTAATATTTTGAGAATTAAATATGAGCATTTAATCTCATCCATCGATCTAATCTAATCTCCACTGTTTGATTAGATGGACCCTAGGGTTCTCTAAAAAAGGCAAGGGAAGGCCATTTTCCTCACTTTTGCTGATTGAAGTGAGAAGAGAGAGCAGAGATGAAAGTTTCCATTTTTCCTGAGTGAGAGGAAAAATTGTAGCACACATTTCGAGGAAGATATTTGTAGCAGGCAGAGGGCACGATTTTCGAGGCAAAAGATAGGGCATGCATTTCGAGGAGCTGCATTTATTGCAGGAAGTCTGCACTGTACGGATCCATACAGGGCACATTTCCCAAGAAATCGTACAGGAAAAAATCGGGCACGTTTTCCTAGGCTGAAATCAGGCACGAAAATGAAGGCAGAGGTTGGCACAATTTTTCGAGGCATTAATTGCAGGTCGTACAGCAGCTGCCGTACAGTCCATACAGTGGCACAGTTTTCGAGGCAGTTCAGCAGAGAAAAAAATCAGAGTTGGATTTTTTGCTGTTGGGCAGGAGAATCGAGACAGAAATTTCTTCCGGGTTGAGATAAGTTGGTTTTCGAAATTTCTGAGTTATGCTGTAAAAGAAAAATTTCCTGAAAAATAATAAATCTCTTTCTCTGACTGGTTTCCCCTTGTGGATTTTTCCAGGGCCATTGGCCAAATTTTTTTGAGTACCGTGTGTTGAATGACAGGCATTTATTTCATTTTCTGTCCATGAAAAGAATGAAGTTACAGCAGTGTTTTTAAGTCTGAAATTTAAAGTTATTTCCAGCGTTTTATTTTTCTAAACCGGAGGCTGAAACTTGTGAAAAACTTACATGTTTATCACAGCATATGCATGTTTCCAACAGTAAAAGCATTTGGCACTCAGTTTGCTTCTGTTTTAGAAATGTTTTTTCTTTTTTTATGTCAATCTGTTTCTATCATCATTGTTTCACTGTGCGAGTATTTGTTACAGATCGTTTCAATATCATTTAATTGTCATAGATAATTTTAGTTTTAACTTGCCATATACATGCAAATGTTACTGGTTTTGAGAATAGCTTGTGTTTTACATGTTCATAATTTTGAAATTGGGTTCTACATGGAAAAATATTTTCCATGTAAAACTCCCTTGTTCCAACCTGGTTATTCATGGATTTTGCAAGCTCAATTAGATCTAGTTCCGCAAAACTTGTCAGGTAATTTTTCCCTGTAAAATTCCTTGTTCCAACCTTGTTGATCATGGATTTTATAAGCTCGATTTGATCTAGTTTCTTAAAACTTGTCAGGTTTCTGGAATTGTTTCTGAAAAACTCAATTGAGGGTCGTCTCGTAAAAGGAGCCTGTGTGATATTTGGCCTTTGGTTGGAAACAACTTAATTTTTGGTCAAAAAGATTGAAGGACAGCAATTTAGGTTTAGTACGAAGTTTATATCATTACTACCAAAAAATGGACAGATATAATGGGTCCCAAAAGATAATACTAGATGTATGCTCTCAAAGAGAGTGGGAGATGGGAATTCGAGATGCTATGTGGCTGCCTATCCTAAAGGTTAAACTAGATGCATGCTCTCAAAGGCAAAAGGAGTTGGTAATTCGAGATACCGTGTCGCTGCCCATAGTTGAAGAAGCAAAAAGGCAGGAATAGTTTTAGCATCTCTGGACACGGATGTTGAGAAGTGTTGTAACAAAGTCAGGTATAGTGGGATTAATTTAACACATTCTTAAAAAGAATAGGATTTTTACTCACATCTCTCTTCTAAGAAGGTGATCGGATAGTTGCGTTGGATTTTTTTTATAAAAAACGATCTAGGCCACAAGCTGGGCCCATCATCCAGAGGAAAAATCTCTCTTCTAATCTATATTACATCGCCTTATCCCCTTTCTAGCAATTGGGGTGGAAACATCCTAATAATAGAGAAATAGTTTCCCTGAAGATTACAAGAAGTCATAGCTTGCTGAAAACATCAAGTAGCGAGTCACATACATATGGTAAACCAAAGAAACTCATTACAACTATCTCACAAAGTTAACCACCTTATTCCCATTTTCATGTTCAGAATACCGCACTAAAAAAACATTGATAAATACATCAATACTAATAAACCCTCAAATTATTCCCATAATTTTTGCAAAATTTGTTTTTGTTCCCTCAACCTAATGCTCTGATGAAAATTCCATATCAAACAAGACGCCTTTAGCCTTCACTCGTCATTTACATGGCATACCTAACTATGCACCAAATTGGGTTCCTAAGTTCAATTTGTTTTTGTTCCCTCAACCTAATGTTCTGATGAAAATTCCATTACAAACAAGACGCCTTTAGCCTTCACTCGTCATTTACATGGCATTCCTAACTATGCACCAAATTGGGTTCCTAAGTTCAATGTCATGATCCATTGAACGTTGAAACATATTCCAAACGTTTATGATGCATCAACCTTCATGGATATAACAACTCTTGATGTCATTGCAACATACCCATCACCCTCATTAACTATTTGCTCACATGATTGTATTAACTATAACAAATTCCTTTTATTATTATATTAAGTACTTTTTTTATTAGAGTTTAATTTTCACAAGATAACTTTTGCGATCTCTTTTAAAACAATCATTGTAGAACACACCGGGATAATGAGAGGGGGGGCGGGTAATGCTCGGTTGAATAAGTATTTACTACAATCAAACAAACAAAGAGAACATATGCATCAATGCATTATCAACTAGAGAGTATATTGAATGAAAGACTTAATATAAAGTTTTGGTAAAAATCAAATGAAGGATTGCATCAGGTTGATGAGACTTCAATCTCCAATTATCATCAACCTCGACTGGTGGGAGGCTCCAACCTCCATGTTTCTTCAAATCCAACAGAAGTGATGCTCCAACACTTTGTTTTTCTAGCTCCAACTGGAAGAGGCTACAACCCCCTTTCTCTTCTGCGATATGATGGAGGCTTCAACCCCCCTTTTCTTCGGCTACATGATGGAGGCTTCAACCTTCGTTCTTTTTTGCGACAAGATGGACTCTTCGACCTCCTTTGTACACTTTCTTAGGATTAATCTGAATTGCGCACTTTCCTTAATATTACTTTGTACCACACACTCTCCTTGGCTTTCTTTGTACTTTGCTCTCGTCTTTGTGCACTTTCCTCAACTTATGCTTTACTACGCACTTTCTTCAGAATTCTTTGTTATATCCACTCTGTTCAACGTACTTTGTTATTCACTCTGAGCTATTCAACACTATGAACATCACACCTTCCATGACTAGTTCACTATAACGCACTTTGCCCATTGCACACTAGGGTTAGCGCACCTTCCTCAACTTGTTCACCATTGCGCACTTAACTATCCTCTACTTGCTCACATGATGCCGGCCTGGATGGCCAACAATAACGTCTTTAACTCCACTGACAGAATCACTATAGGATAATAATGGTCGTTCACGCAGTGTAAGCCATTCAAACATAATACTAAGTATTTTAATCAAATCTCAATACTGTAGCAGATTCAATAATGTCCAGCCAATCCTCCATTGTGTTTCTCTTGAATCAAATTCTCCCTCATAGAGCATTGTGGAATGCATAGTCTGCTATCCTTGAATAACAATCCATCTTGCAATATGTAGTCATTCCTAGGCCCCCTATCTCTTTGGGTAGGATTTAAACTTATCTCATAAGCTTCTTTAAAGTCTATATCAGACTTATATAAATCTTTAAGAAAATCAAATCCTAAGACTTGAACTTGACTCTCTTGCACCATTAAGCTTTTCCTACTTAAGGCATCTGCCACTCGGTTAGCTTTTCCACTTACATGCTTGATAACGGAAGTGAAACCTTGCAAGAGCTCAACCCACTTCACATGCATCTGATTTAATTTGGGATGCTGCATTATAAACTGCAAGGCATGGTTGTTAGAGAATACTATAAACTCTTTGGGCATTAGGTAGTGTCTCCAATGCCTTAGAGACTGTACTATGGCATTAAATTCTTTGTCATAGGAAGAGCATTTCTTCCTAGATTCGTTCAAATTTTGACTATAATAAGCCACTGGCTTGTCCTTTTGGCTCAACACAACTCCTATGGTTGTGCCACTTGCATCACATCTTACCTGGAAAAGACTGTCAAAGTCTGGCAACTTCAACACAGGTTTCTCTGTCACTTTCCTTTTCAACAGATTAAAACTCCTATCAGTTGTTACAGTCTAATAGAATGGTTGATTATCCTTTTTAATGGTTTCAATAATTGGAGCACAAATACCACTGAAGTTTTTGATGAACTTCCTGTAAAAACTTGCTAATCCATGGAACCTTCCGACTCTGAAAACATTCTTTGGTGTTGGCCAGTTTAGGATTGCCTCCACCTTTTTTGGGCCCATCTTTAGTCCTTCTTGTGAAATAATGAATCCCAAATATACTAACTCCTTTTGCATAAAGAAACATTTCTTAACATTCATTAATAACTTCTCTTTCTACAGCCTATCCAAAACATATTTGAGGTGCCTCAAATGCTCCTCTTTTGTTTGGCTAAATAATAAGATGTCATCCAAGTAAACTATGATAAATTTCCCAATGAAATCTTTAAGTACTTCATTCATGAGTCTCATGAAAGTGCTTGGGGCATTGGTTAACCCGAACGACATGACCAACCACTCATACAACCCATCATTGGTTTTGAAAACTGTTTCCACCCATCACCTTCCCGATTCCTAATATGATGATAACCACTCTTTAAATCAATCTTGGTGAAGTATTTTGATTCACTCAGACAGTCCATTAAATCTTCTATCCTGGGCAAAGGAAACCTATACCTGATGGTGATTTTATTGATGGCCCTAGAGTCAGTGCACATCCTACATTCACCATCCTTCTTTGGGCTTAACACTGTTGGGACAACAAATGGACTTAAACTCTCTTTATTCAGGCCCTTATCCAACAATTTCCAAACCTGATTTCAAATTTCCTCATTTTCCTTTGGGTCATCCTATAAGCAACCTTGTTTGGTAGGTTTGCTCCAGATATCAGATATATGTGGTGACTAATGCTTCTTTTCAGTGGCAATGCATTGGGTAAGTCATCAACTACAATGTCTTGGTAATCCTCTAGCATGTCCTTAATTTCTACTGGCAAATTTGAGATGACAGTACTAACATGTTCAATTCTTGGTTTGCAAACAATAGCATAACTCACCTCTTCTTCTGTCATCTATTGTAAGAACTGTTTCCGATTGAGCACCAGAGCTTTTGGCTCCTCTTTTGCAGCTCCATTTCCTTCATGTAAAGGTATCAAAGTGTGTTGGATACCACCCACATCGAACTTATAACAGTTCTTACTCCCATCGACTTTCCTATCAAATTGCCAAGGTCTGCCTAGCAAAACATGGAACACATCCATAGGTATGATATCACAAGTCACCTTGTCTTGATATCTGCCTATTTGGAATTCCACTTCACTTTGTTCTGTAACTAGCAATTGGTAACCCTTATGCAGCCATGACACCTTGTAAGGTGTTGGATGCTTGAATTTCCTAAGCTCCAGCTTTTCCACCATTTCAGTGGACACCAAATTATTGGTGCTTCCACTATCAATACCTACTTTGCAACATTTCCCTTGAACTTTGTACGTAGTTTGAAATAAGGCCTTCCTTTGTGAAGACTCTACTACCTCCTTCTCTGGTTTCAATAGTAAGAAGAGCCTCCCCAACCCCAGGTGCATTTTCTACCATAGGAGCTTGTGCCTCTGCCTGTTTTCCTTGTGCAACATAGTTTCCTCTTTGTCCTACATTTTCATTGTCAGAGAATTCATAGGACCGATGGCCTAGCTTGTTACATTGTAACATCAGTATACTGACTCTTTGCCTCTACCTCTACCTCTATGGTAGGATCTTCCAACTCGAGGTTCATCTCCTTTCCCTGTTTGATATTGCTGGTTAGAACCACCAGCTTCATCCTTGTAGGTTGGAACTTTCTCTCTTCCATATGTTTGTCCCTTTCCCTTGGTAGATCCTCTTCCTCTACCAAAGGTTTGCTTCATGGTTATCTTCTCTTTTGCCCTTGGAGCATACTGATAATCCCCTTCCATAGTGCTAGGAGATAACATACTAATCTCAATGCGAATCTCTGTTCTCAACCCATTGATGTATCTAGCTGTCTTCTCAGAGGTATCTTCAATGTAACTTGCTCTTAAGTTTACCTTGTAAAACTCTTCTGTATACTCTCTAACAATCAACGACCTTTGCCTAAGGTTCTGCATCTGTCTATAGAGACTTAGTTGGTAGTCCTTGGGAAAGAACTTACCTCACATCTTAGCAATCATCCTATCCCAACTTTTTATTTGCCACTTGTTTTTCTTCTTCCTCTCAGCCTGCACACTATCCACCATAGTGCTGAACGGCCTTTCAATCTAGTCATAGCTAGTTTTACCTTCTTGTCCTCCTCTATCTCTTCATAATCAAAGTATCGATCTAACTCTCCTATCCAATCGATCAACCCTTCTGCTGACAAATTCCCATCATAAGTAAACAAGGAGGGCTTTGGTCTAGAGCTGGAACTTAACAAAGACCTTAACAACTTCATCTTAGTTGTTTCCGCTGTTGCCTCTTCTTCTTGGTCACCATCCTCTACTTCTGATTCACCATAATCTCCTAGGGTTGGTTCTCGTTGCCTAGCCAACTCCATAGCTTCCATTCTAGCCTGCACAACCCTCATTTGTTCCATCAATTCGACATTTGCAATAGGTCTACCTCTCCGACCTACTCTACCTCCTCTCATTCGCATTGCCATTTTCTTGTTTTCTTTTATTTGATAGAAACAAAATCTGTTCACAAATTTCAAGAAATGCAAAATTCCAAACTCAATAAGACTGTATACTAACAGGTTCCTTTTAACTTTTCCCTGATACCAAATGATGCCAACATGGATGGCCAACAATAAGGTCTTCAACTCCATTGACAGAATCACTATAGGTTGATAATGGCCGTTCACGTAGTGTAATCCATTCAAACATAATACTAAGTATTTTAACCAAATCTCAATACTGTAACAGATTCATTTACCTTCCATAAATAGAGAACACACACTCAACAATAGAAATACACCCATTTCGACAATTTTTGGTTTCTATTGATTCACGAAGAAAAGAAAATCTAGTTCACAATGTCTGCACAATGTATTCTAACCTCTTATCATCAAATTTACAAGCCTAAATAGACATGACATAGCTCTCTTCCTCGAATGAGGGTAACAAACAACCAAGAATAGCCTATTCGCGATTATGGCTCAAACAGTTAATACAAATAATTGAAATCCAACTTAATTATAACCTACAATGTATATTTCAGGAACCAACTCCTGTAGTAAAACAAAATTGATTCGAAGGATTTTTTTTTTCCTTTTCCAGCTGTAAAGATTCCCCTGCATCATCACAAGACTCTACTTCGATCTTCGACCTTCCTTGCAATGGCAACTTTGCCCTTGGCTCTACTTTGATCTTTGACCATCTTCCAATTGCGACACCACCTTGGTTCTCCTCCAGGCTTTGTTCTTCCTCAAACTGCGACTTTGCACGCATTTTTACTTAAAACTTCGTCTTCCTGTCTCACTGCAACTTTTACTCTGAGTGACCCTCCGCGGCTTCATCCTTTCTTGTAACTGTGACTTTTCTCAATTATCAATTGCGTTAGATAAACTAGTCATTGATTTTATCAAATCATCATATATTCATTATCTTCATTTATCCTTGCAATTGCACCTGTTTTCTCGCAACTTTGTTTATCCCCTACATCTCCTCATCTTTACTCCATAATCCTTACCTAATAGTGAAAATATATATATTTATACATGGGATAACCTCTCCTTTCATTTGAATAAGAGGGATGACCAAAATGCTTTTAAAGAACTCACGATCTTCCTTACACCGACTTGTCTTGACCTTTGAAGTAGTTCAAATTGCTTTCTTGTATGGGTTAAAGAGCATTCATGGTTCTCTCTTTTGGGTTACATGACCCCAACACAACGCTCATTCCTTTTGACACCGCGACATACACTTGTCCTTAAACTGCACACAACCTTCAAGCGAGGAGTTAGTCCCATAACTTGGTAGGAATTGTGTGCATATTTGAGCCAACTTCTGTTTTATATACTTCTTCAAACCAACTTCTAAATACATCAAATATGGTCACATGAATCACTCGACATATACGTCACTCCCTTTTTACATCGCCGACAACATGAAGTCCAACAATCTCCCCCTTTGGCATTGATGTCAATACTAAGTAAAACTGAGCTCGCGTGAGCTCTTTTGCTGCAAAGCATGCCCCCTCTAACTTGCGCCCCTTTGGTCCTCTATTCTGCTCCCCCAGACTTGCAACCTTTGTTTTAATGTTAATCCCCACCTTTGACTTTAATGGAAAATGTTGCTCCCCCTACCATTTTGTTGCAAGTTTTCCAACGTTATCTTTGTCAATATTCTTCCTGTTTTATCTTTGCTACAACAGTGAACTTTCTTTCCCATCAATGGTAAGTTTTGCATTTGTTAACCTATGACTCATGCGACAAATCGTCTCCCTTGATTTAGATTTGCATGGAACTTAGTAAATTGAACTGACATATTGTTTGTGACGTAAGCATGATTTTGAAGAAAATCATACAAGTGACATAACCACCTTGGTACGCGTTAGATGTCCTGCGTATCTAGATAGAAACCGTGCAAGCTCTCACATTAATGCAAGCAGATAGAAAACAGTTAATTCATTCATTCCAAGAGTGAATGCGATTTGTAATTCACCCATGCCAAAAATGAATGCGATTTCCACTTCCACGTCTTTTCAAACTTTTCAGAAGCATGTGATCGTAAATAAATTTTGAGGACTTACACAATCACTTATGAGCGGTAATTGATCATGGATTTTACTTGATATAGAATTTGCATTTCGATTCCGTCACGTTTATGCGACCCTTTCTACTGCATTAGATCCGAGTCCTTTGCTAGTATTCAACAATTTTGTGAACGTATTTTCTTAGTAATTTAGTTACCATGTCTGATTCTCATAGCCCGCAACACTTTAAATATCCTAAGATCAATCTTTCTGAAACAATTCAAGCACAACAAAAGGATTTTTTCGAAAACTGGGTATCTCGGACAAAGGAGACAATTATCGGGGAATGGTATGCTCAAACACAAGTTAATCAACATAATGCAGACAAAATCGCAACTCTCAAGAATATGATTGAAGAATTAGAGAATCAACAAAAGCACATCATTGCCCTTTTGGCACAAGTTCGAATAGTTCCAGGCAGTGAAGGTGTCAAAGAGGAAACCTTCCCAGATACTGAATTACGCTGGTCATTACGAAGCCCTAGACATTAACTATAAATTCGACCGACAACAACTTCTTCATAGATAAAGTTGTAGTTTTGTCTTGTTTTCGAATGACAATATTGTAAGTAAGAACTAACAGTGATTTTGTGGACCAAGGAGAATGATAAGCTTGCAAAACTTGGTAAATTTTAAATGTATGACTCATAACTGTTGAACTGTACCTCTGTCAGTTTTGGCTTCTACAATGGCAACCTCTTTTTTTATATTATAAATTTTTTTATCGTTTCAGTAGATGTTAATAGATCCATTCTTGTATGTTTGACTTTTGTTGTCATCATCATATTACACTTATTTTGTCCTTGAATTCATGATTTATATATAGTCCGCTCAGACTTTGATGGCTATGTATCCAATGTGGTGGAGGAAAGCCAAATGGATCATCTATGATTTGGTGATTTTGGTGAAGTACAACCTGATTTTCACGATTACTCCTTTGAATACTACAAAAGAATGTTTTGATACTTTGAGAAACCTCTATGAGAAGAAGGTCACAAGTCAAAAGAGGGCATTGAAGAAAAAACTTTGAAACCTAAAGATGGATAAGGACGATATAATGGTGTCTTTCTTCACAAAGATCTCTTAGGTAAGAGATCAACTTATTATCATTGGAGTAGTGGTGGATGAATATATATCATCTAAATCGTTGTTGATAGTTTCCCATCCACATGGGAGACATTCTTGGCCACTGTTAATGGCCGAGAGGTGCAACCTAACTTTGTGAGGTTGTGGCATGATTGCCACCAGGAAGGGGAAATCCAAAGCAAGACCATCTCCACTAAAGAAGAGAATCTTTCTCTTACGACAAGGATTAAGAGAGGAAATAAACACTTCTCTCAGAATAAGTTTTCTCATCCAAAGAAGAAGGCATACAACAAAGACTTTGACAAGTCAAAGATGAGATGCTACAATTGCAACAAAAAGGGCCATTGTGCAAAGTAGTCCCAAGCAAAGCAAAGAGAAAAATAAAGATTTCATGCTTATACTTCTATAGAAGATGAAACTACTCATAAGAATGCATTAGATGGAAAAGAAACAAGGAGGCTACATTCTGCATGAGGCTTCCTTCACCCATGTAGAGATTCACTACCTCTTGCATGAAACCAAATTTGCGAAGTTAAGATGCAATGAGCTTTTGTCAAGAAAGAAGATCAAGATTTAAGGATTTCATTTATCTCCGCAAAGAAACAAAGATCAAGAGGAAGCCCACTAAACAATAAAATATACATATTTGTATTTTGGTTATCAAATGCTCTTGTAAGTCAGACCTGAATGCCTTTGAATATATTTCATTACATTTATATGCATATCTGTATTCCTAGAACTAGGAAGTATGTTATAATATAACATGATGAGCATATGTTAAAGTTTTATTTTATTGATGAATAATAAATCTCATGTAGTACATGTTATGATTAAGTAGCATATAGTGTTGCATAACATTCAATGAGGTATGGATGGAGGTTGTGCTAAAACATTGGTTAAAATGTGTGCATGGCTGTGTGAACTATTACCATTGCATTGAAATATTCATATGGTTGAATTTCATGATCATGCAATGTAGCTAACCATTTGAATGAATTTGGTTTGTAGGGAAATTCTATGACCAACAAAGAAGAATGACAAATATGAAGTTTGTCTGGTTACAAATCCCTACCAATTAGTCATGTGGGACATGACTCAGGAGTTCTTCCCACCGGTAAGCCATGTAATGGTACATGGCTTAGACATCGGTTAACCATACAATAGTATATGGATTAGGTAAGCCATTCAATGGTATGTGGTTCAGATTAACTATGTAGTGGTACATGGCTCAGATAAGCCATGCAGCATATAAGATACTTAGTAGTGCATAACTCAGATTAGTCATGCAAGATTACATGACTCAGACGTTGGTTAGGCATGGTACATGACTCAACAAGGGGTTCCTGTAGCTCATGTAGAGTGCACACATTCATGAGTAGAGTTATAGTCAAGAATGACAGGGAGCAGTTGAATACTATCAGTAGACCTTGGATACTATTCAAAGGTCTCTGAGACTATCATATACTCGAGGAGTTATAGTCAGGATTGTCAGGAAATAGTCAACCTCTTAGAGAGGTTAGATAGCCATAGAGTTAGGTACCGGGGTGCCAGGGATATAAAATAAAAATGAAACAACTTTGAGAGTGGTCATGCCTTGAAGAACATCTGAATATTTTCGATTGTCATTCATGTATTGAAAGAGAAGAGGATAATGATGGAATATCTAGATTCCGATTCTCCCCATTTAGATGTTGAGAGGGAGAAGCTAGAAGAGTCCTCAGATTCACTAGCTCCTGAAGAACCAATAGATTTAGTTGAGAGGTCACTTGATGAACCTCTTGTTTAGAGAAGATCCACATGGTGCCTAGACATTATACAAGATGAAGAAAGGCATGGAGCACCATCAGGCTCATCCAGAGAGTGAAAGAAACCTGACAAATATTCAGGGTATGTTACACATATGAGTCACATCAATGATTTAGAACCTTCAACTATGAAGAAGCTGCTAAGCAACAAGTTTGGAAAGATGAAATGGTAGATGAATACACGTATATAATGAAGAATTATGTATGGGAAGTTGTTCCTAAACATGAAGGGAACTCCATAGTAGCTTCAAGATGGATTTATAAGATCAAGCATGCTCCTGATGGCAGTATTGAAGAGTACAAAGCTAGATTTGTTTCTTGAGGTTTCTCGTAGAAAGAAGGCATATACTATGATGAGACGTTCGCTCATATGGCTAGGTACACCACTATTTGAGCCATGATCTCACTTGCATCTATTATAGGGTGGAATCTTCACCAGATGGATGTGAAGTCTATCTTCCTCAACGGTGAGGTTGAGGAAGTGGTTTACATTCAACAACCTGAGGGGTTTGTAGTTCATGGGAAGGAATCCCATGTTTGCAAATTGAAGAAATCGTTGTATGGGATTAAGCAAGCCCCCATGGCTTGGTATTCAAGAATTGACAACCATCTTTAGATACTGGGTTTCTCTAAGAGCGAAGCTGATCTAAACATGTACTTCAATATTGTGAAGAACCAACTGTTGATATTGCTTCTCTATGTTGATGATTTGTTCCATACTGGAAAGGAGCATATGATAGATTGGTGCAAGAAGGAGTTCACTTCTGAGTTCGAAGACTTGGGTCTGATGCACTACCTTCTTGGTCTTGAAGTTTGGAAAAGGAAAGATAGGATTTTCCTTTCGCAAGGAAAGTACACAATTGATGTGTTACGAAGGTTTGGTATGATGGATTGAACATTAATGACTACTTTGATGGTTTTTAGTTTGAAGAAGCTACACGAGTCAGATTCTTGATGGTATATAGTAGATGCTACCAAGTATATACAATTCATTGGTACCTTAATGTACTTGATACATAATAGACCTATTATATGTTATGTCGTGAGTCAGATAATGTCTGAGTTTATACATAGACATTAAGCACGTGCTTAGGTACCTTTGAGGTACTATTGCTTATAAAATCAGATATGCCTCTAGTGGTGAGGTAAAGTTACTTGGTTATTCCAACTCTAATTAAGATGGAAATATTGCGGCTCGTACTATAGAAGCAAAGTGTATTGCGACTAATACTATAGAAGCAAAGTGTATTTCAGGTAGTACTTCAGGATTAAAGTATATTGTGGCTAGTACTACCTATTGTTGGTTGTGGAGTTTGATCTTCTAGATTTAGAGCTGTTATTGTTTAGCCGTGTTTATACCCTAGTTTTAACTGTACATGCGTCCCGATAGGGGGTTGCCGGGGGGACCGAGGGCCAGCAGGCCCTAAAAGTTTTTTTTGGGATGTTTGTTGGTCAACAATTTATCGACCCATGGTATTGGGTGATCCATGGTGTTTTCTTATGGTAATTCCCCTATAAAAGTAAAGCACTGTAATATGACTGTGTATTGTATTGTATTTTAGCGTTGTGAAAAAATGATCTCTATGATTGTGTAAGAGAGACCTCGAGAGAGTAAAGAGGAAGTGCAACGGGTGTGCTACAGATTGTATCCATTCATTTCGCTGGACGATATAATAATAAAAGGACTGACATTTTCTATGTGGACGTATCCCATCTTGGGTGAACCACATTATATTGATGTCTCTTGTAATGTGTTTATGATTTAATATTTGCATCTTGTTTATTGTTATTGCTTCGTGATCCCGTTTTTCTAACAATTGGTATTAGATCCAAAATGTCTATTTGGTTGGTAAGATCGTAGGAAAGAAGGTTTCTTGGTTTGAGTGGGAGCAATGGCGGGAGAAAGGAAGTTTAGGGTCGAGAAATTTAATGTCCATAACTACTAGTTATGGAAGATGTAAATGGAGGACTATATGTACCAGAAGGATTTGTTCATACTGTTGGGAGAAAAAACAAAACAACCGACGACTATGAAGGACGAAGAATGGGAGGTTCTTGACAAAAAGGCACTAGGAACAATACGACTGTGCCTAGCTTCGTCGGTGGATTTCAATATCTCAAAAGAAAAGTCAACGGACGGTGTGATGAGCACATTGGCTAAGCTGTATGAAAAACCCTCGACTTCCAACAAGGTATTTTTAATGAAGCGTTTATTTAATATAAAGAGGTCAGAAGGTGGATCTGTTGCTATCCATTTAAATGAATTGAATATGGTTGCTAATCAACTAAGTTCTGTAGGAGTAAACTTTGATGATGAGGTTAGATATTTTCTAATCTTGCGCTCATTGCTAGAAAGATGGAATGGCTTGGTCATGGTTGTAAGTAACTCTGTCTCTGGTTCAAACACTTTTAAATGTGATGACGTTGTTGGTGTTATTCTTAATGAGGAAATGTAAGGAAAAACCACAAGGGAAATATTAGGTAATGTGTTGACCATGGAGAGAAGGGTAACAAAAAGGGAGAGAGGAAATATCCTGGGTAATTGCATCAAGTATAGAAAGGGAATATTCGAGTATAGATAAGGAAAGATAGAGTGCTAGAACTGTGGTAAGAGAGGATATCAGAAGAAAGATTGCAGGCCTCTAAAGAAGAAAGGAGATGAACAACATGAGACTACTCAGGAAGCTAATGTAGCAGGTGATATGTTACAAGATGCTTTGATTTTTGCATTAGATAATATTAGCAGATACTGGGTAGTAGATTCAGGGGCTTCATGTCATGCTACACCCCATAGGAAATTCTTTCATGATTGTGTTTCAGGTGATTTTGGAGATGTTCTATTGGGGTATGATGAACCATGTAAAATTGTTGGAATAGGTAAGATACATATTAAGTTAAATAATGGAAATGAATGGATGCTAAAGAATGTACTACATATTCCCGCTATGAAAAAAAATAAAATCTCAACATGGAAGTTAGGAGATAGCGGTTGTTTGTCTACATTTGGAAAAACGTGGTGGAAGATAACTAAAGGGGCACTGGTAATAGAAAAAGGAGACATGATAGGTACATTGTATTTATGTCCTCATAATACTGATTATTCTATATCTGTAGCTTCCATAGAAATAGGTACACCATTTTGGCATCATAGGCTTGGCCACATGAGTGAGAAGGGGATGCAGATTCTTCACTCAAGGAAATTTCTTCCAAATTTGAATCAAGTAAGTTTAGAATTATGTGAGAACCGTGTTTACGGAAAACATAAGAGTTAGATTTATTAGGGTTGTGAAACAAAAGAAGAGTGAAAAATTGGATCTTGTGCATACAGACACATGGGGACCGACTCAGGTACAATATCTTGGTGGATCTTGTTATTACGTTACTTTTATTGATGATGCAACTATAAAAACTTGGGTTTATTTCATTATACAAAAATATTATGTGTTTGCTACTTTTAAGAAGTGGAAATCATTGGTTGAGAATGAGATAGGGAAAATATTGAAGTGTCACAGATCTGATAATGGAGGTGAATACTATAGTAATGAGTTTGATAGTTGCTGTTCATACAATGGAATTTATAGAGAGAAGACAATCCCAAGAACACCACAAGAAAATGATGTGTCAGAAAGGATGAATAGGATGATCATGGAGCATGCAAGAAGTATAATATTGCATGTAGGGTTGCCCTTACAATTTTGGGTTGATGATGTAGATGCTGTTGTTTACTTAATAAATAGAGGGTCTTAAAGTGCTTTCGATAGTGGGATTCCATAGGAGGAATGAAGAGGTAAAAATGTAAACTACTCATTTCTGAGAACTTTTGGTTGTGAAACATTTGTCTATATTGATAAAGAAAATGGAACAAAGCTTGAGGCTAAATTGAATAAATGCACCTTTATTACATACGAGGTTGACGATTTTGGTTATTGGTGATGGGATTATGAAAATCACAAAATAAATAGGAGTAGAGATGTAGTATTCAATGAAAATGTTATGTACAAGGATTCGTTGTAGGGAAATAAATAAGAAAAGGAAAACACAGAGTACATAGTGCTTGATGAAATCAAAGAAAATGAAGTTCCAAAGGTACCAAAAAATCAAGAAAAACAACATGTACTTCAAACTCATGCAAGTCTAAGAATATATACCAGGTTAAGTAGACCCCTTGAACAATTCTCTCCTTCACTGTATTATTTATTGATGACTAATTCTGGTGAACCAAAATGTTATGAAGAAGCAATACAGGTGGAAAACTAGAAAGAAGTGGGAGTTAGGCATGAATGAGGAGATGGACTCATTGGTAAAAAACCAAAATTGGTATTTGGTTTAGTTTCCCGCAGGTAAAAGAGAATTGCATAATAAATGGGTTTATAGGTTATAGGAAGAGGAAGGAGGCAAGAAGCGGTACAAGGCTAGACTTGTTGTAAATGGGTTCGTACAAAAGAAAGGTATAGAATTTGTTGAAATATTTTATCTTGTTGTTAAAATGACTTCAAGATTTGCATTAGGATTATTTTAAGTCTAGTGGCGATAGAAGATTTGCATCTTGAACAGTTATATGCAAAATTAACCTTTCTCCATGGGGATTTGGAGGAAGAGATTTATATGCAGCAACCACATGGGTATGAGGTCAAAGGAAGGAGAATTTGGTATACAGGTTGAAGAGGAGCTTGTATGGTCTGAAGCAAGCTCCAAGGCAACGATATTTGAAATTTTATAAATTTATGACATAACATGGTTATAGTATATGTCATTATGAGTGCACACATTCATGATCAAAGTTATAGTCAATGGTAGACCTTAGATACTAGTCAAAATTCTCTGAGACTATCAAATACTCAAGGATTTATATTCAGGACTGTCAGGGAACAATCAACCTCTGGGAGATTCAGATAGCCATAGATTTGGATAGTGGTGTACCATTGGATAAAAAATAAAAATGAAACAAGTTTGAGAGTGGTCAGGCCTTGAAGAACATCTAAAGAGTTTTTATTGTCATTCATGTACTGAAATAGAAGAGTATACTAATGGAAGATCTAGATTTCGATTCTCCTCATTTAGATGTTGAGAGGGAGAGCTAGAAGAGTCATTAGATTGACTAGCTCATGAAGAACCAATAGAACTTGTTGAGGTCACTTGATGAACCTCCTGCTAAGTGAAGAACCACATGGTGCTGAGACAATCTACAAGATGAAGAAAGGCATGGAGCACCATCAAGATCATCTAGAGTGCAAAAAAAACATGTTAGATATTTAGGGTATGTTGCACATGTGAGTCATATTAGTGATTCAGAAAATTACACCTATGAAGAAGCTGCTAAGAAACAAGTTTGGAATGATGCAATGGTAGAGGAATACAATTCTATTACAGAGAAAGATGTTTGGGAAGTTGTTCCTAAACCTGAATGGAAGTCCATGGTAACTCCCATATGGATTTATAATATCAAGCATGCTGTTGATGACAATATTGAAAAGTATAAAGATAGATTCATTGCTCGAGGTTACTCACAGAAATAAGGCATATACTATGATGAGAGATTCACTCGTGTGGACTGATACACCACTATTCGAATTATGATATCACTTGCATCTGTTTAAGGATGGAATATTCACTAGATGGATGTGAAGACTTCCTTCTTCAATGATGAGGTTGAGGAATAGGTTTATATTCAACAACCTGAGGGGTTTGTAGTTCATGGGAAGGAGTCCCATGTTTTCAAATTGAAGAAATCCTTGTATGGGATTAATAAACCCCCCAAGGATGGGTTTCCGAGAATTGACATCTATATTTAGAGACTGTGATTCTCTAAGAGCGAAGCTGATCCAAACATGTACTTCAATATTGTGAAGAACCAACCGTTGATATTGGTTCTCTATGTTGATGATTTGTTACTTACTGGAGAGGAACATCTGATATCTTGGTGCAAGAGGGTGCTCACTTATGAGTTTGAAGACTTGGGTCTTATGCAATACCTTCTTGTTATTGAAGTTTGGCAAAGGAAAGATGATATTTTTCCTTTCGCAAGGAAAGTACAGAATTGATGTGTTACAAATATTTCATATGATGGATTGCAAATCCATGACTACTCCGATGGTTTTTAGTTTGAATAAATTACATGAGTCATATTCTGGATAGTATCTAGTAGATTCTACCAAGTATAGATAGTTCATTGGTACCTTAATGTGCTTGATACACAATAAACTTTTTATATGTTATGCTGTGAGTAAGATCATGTATGATCTTATATATATACATTACACATGTGCTTAGGTACCTTTGAGGTACTATTTCTTATGGAATCAAATATGTCTTCAGTGGTGAGGTAAAGTCACTTGGTTATTCTAAATCCAATTAGGATGAAAATATTGCGGCTCGTACTACAAAAGCAAAGTGTATTGCGGATAGTACTACAAAATCAAAGCGTATTTTAGGTAGTACTTTAGAAGCAAAGTATATTGTGATTAATACTACCTACCGAGAAGCAGTGTGGCTTAAGAAGCTACTTATTGGGTTATTCGGGGAGAAGATTACGGACATTTGCTCTGATAATTAGAGTTGTATTAAGTTCTCAGAAAACCCTATGTTTAATGATAATTTGAAATACATTAAGATGAAGTATCACTTAATCAGATACATTATCCATTCAGGTGTAACAAGAGTTCAATACATTTCTATTGAAGAGTAGATTGCAGATGTGTTAACCGAGCCTCGCTCAATGACATAGTATAGACACTTTCGAGAAAATATTAGTATGTAAGATAATGCCTCCCTTGATGAGAGAGAGTGTTAAATTTACAACATCACGAGTCAGTATCTAAGCCAATATTTTGTCCGAATTGTGCCTCATGTGTTGAGGTAGGGAGCTTGAGTTGGAATCAGGAACTTGGAGTAAATTCTTGAGTTGGACTCAAGAATTTATTCCCCATGCGTTGAGGTGAATAATTTGATATGTCAAGGTGATGATGTTGTACATTCTTATTGGAAAATGATAAGGTTTTGTGTTTGAAGGAGATCCTCATGTGTTGAGGTGGACCTCCAGTGTTGACGAGCATTTCTTTTACCTTTTGATTATTTCTAAAAGAGTAACTGAAATATGTTCATAAATTATCAACCTAGGGCCACAAAAGACTTATGAGCTACCTAATTTTTTTTTATGTTAGACACTATAACTAAGATGATTTTTAATATACAAGAGATCGAGTAGTTAATGATATTGGACCGAAAAATACTACTGTGGTGAATGGTCCTTAATTGAATAATTGCTACCAGACAACCTTTAAACTAATCAAAATAAAAGCATCGGTCTACCAATTATAACAACTTATCCCACTATAGTACAAGAAAGAGACTTAACAACATAATTCAATTCAAACACTCAATAATTATGCAAAAAGTAAATCCTACAGAACCAAAAACTAAGAATAAATAAATTATGAAGGCCTAAACAAAAATTAACAATGTAATTCTATGAGTCTCAACCAATAAAAAAATCATAAGAAATATCTAATGCAATCCTTTAGCATAGAATTAGACTCTTCGATCCAGCATCCAAAACATATGCATTCCTATGTAACTCAATAATAGATAAAAGGAATAATTGCAACTACTTAATCGCTCATATGCTAAGAACTCACACCAGTCCACAATCAACACACATGTTTATGAATGCAAACAATTAATCAATTACCAAATGCACAAACAAACAAAAGTCTAACTACAACAACACCTGCCACGAGAAGGGGGCCTTGCGTTCGAAGACAAGAGCTAGGAAAGCCACTCACTCACACGAAACTGATCAACACATCCATAACCAAAAATTAGTGATATTGTATAATAAAATATCATTACAACAAGTTTTAGTAATACTTGTGCTAGTTCATGGCTAATCCTTCCCAGAGAAGGTTCAGAGCTTTTATACATCAAAACCTACGAAATAATTGTGAAAGAGTGAACAATTACAACCGATTACCAATTAAATCACATCTATTAATTATTCAAAGGATCTCATGAGTCAAACCAGGAGGCTAATGCCACAAAGTATGGATGTAGTTTTAATACTAAAAATATTGCAAAAGAGAATGTCGAAATCGCTGGGTAACCCAACAGATTCCACATCATTGAAAAGTTTACGTGATTAATGACTTGGCTACAGAACTATGAATTCCTAACTTGGCTACAGAATGATGGATTTGTTCCGTAACTTGACCATGATGATGTGTAATGAACAACAAGATCACATGAAATAATCTGGATCCTTCATTAACCCACGCGTCAGATCTACGCATCTCAACTTATATGGAAACATTTCAGTCTTCCACAACATTATGTTCTGCAATCGTATTTAGTGCCTCCTTCTGTAACTTGAAACTGTAACAATGGACCTGGAACACCATTCCTTTAGTAGGAAATCATAGCAGCATAACCATACCCAAATCACTAGAAAATAACGAATAGTTAAGGAAAACATGATCAATCCTTAGCAGATCCAAAAATTTGCCAAAGGTAGCCAAAATGAGCTAGTGATAGTATCAAAAAGTACATAAACAAGGCAAAAATAAGAGAACATAAAGTTCCATATACACGACCCTTCATCTTCCCCAACAAAAATATTTGCATTTCCTCGTGCAAATGAGGACTATGGTCCACTAACACAGGTTCTTGGGGAACTACTTGAACATTAATCACTCCAATTGTAGGAAGAATACCCCCATTCAGCCTTTGTATAAAAGCTTCTATGTTTTGTAACGATTTTCCAGAATTCAGTGTGTTCTCCTTCCACCATAGGATACCAAACAATAGGAAAATGGAATCGGAGCCCAATCCACTTAGTTTTATCCACATCCAAATGATTAAGGTAGGTCTGTAATCTGTCTAGGACCCTCTCAAACATTCCGATGGAGAAATGATCCTTCCTTTTAAGCTCAGTTCTCAAGGTATTAATCCTTCTTCATAAACAATATAAGGCTTCCAATATGTGGAAGGGAATCCAATTCCTACATTTGTGAACAACCTTAATCTGATTCATTTCCAGAAGTGTAACATATGATTGATCTTGCATAACCTGATTCCTGGCCGCGAACAATTTTTCAGGTGAGGGAGAACCTCTTACCCAGAGAGCATCTTCCCATTCGAGGTTTTCTACCAAGGTCACAACATTGTTCCATATCAATTGATTTTCTATGAAAGACATGAATGCCCTTAATTGTAACTCCCCTACATGAGGATTTGGATCCCAATCTTCATAATCTACCAAAATCAAATTGTGCATATATAATTCACATAAAAAGTCCCATTCTTCATTGCCACTTCTAAGAATATTAAGAAAATAATAAATAATATATTAATATTAAAGAATATTAAGAAAACAATATATAATAAATTTATAGACATTTATATAAAAATGAATTAAAACTAATTGAAATACAATAAATCAACAAAACCTACTTCTGAACCTAAAAACCCTAGTGTCAGCTACTTATGAATGCTCTATATTTATATGAATTGGAGAAGTAAAGATCATCCCAGGAATCGATAATGTCTTGAAGATGAGCCAAATATGGATCGAAACGTAGACACTAAACCAACACATACCACCGAATCTCCACAAGATGCCATTAACCTATGCTGCAGATTCTCAGCCAAAACCAATAAATTGGTCCTCTATATCAATTTGGTCATTGTTCCCCATTATTACTATCAATAACCTAAAATATATAAGTTTCTCTTTTAAGAATAAAAAATAAATATTCGAAGCGGATCTCAAATTCCTTAGAGAGTGGGCTAAGTAGTTCATATACTCATTTTCAAACCTTTTTTTCAATTTCCTGACTAAGCTTCCTTGTAGCAAGGGAATAATTATGTTTTTGGAGTTGTTCTGTCATTGTTTCCTGTACTTCCCCCTTTTTCTGATTCCGAGACAATTTTAGATGTTCCTCTAACTCTCCCGCTGTTGATTGCATCTAGCTTACCATATCCTCCAAATTTCATATTCATAAATCATTTGATGGGGCATCTTCATAAAATTCTTGATTCTCTGCTTTTTCTTCTTCAATTTCCTCATTTGTTCTATATCCTTTTCCCACCTGCTAATTTATGCTCCTTATTCACTAAATATCTCCATTGCTTTTTCACTCTGCTCGACTGCCAGTTTTGCGACTTCCAACAGGGTATCCATCTTATGGCCTTTGAATCTCTGTAATTTCACTTTTAGGGATGTCGTTTCTTTAGTTTTCTTTCGATGAGAATGCTTCAAATTATAGTAAGCCTTTTTTATCTCTCTATATGCCCTTCGATATTTACCCAACAGAAAGTGCTGAAACTTCTTCAACCTCATGCCTTGTGTTCTTCTGGATATAGTTGTATTTATCAAGTTTTGATTTAAACATCTTGGTTCCTTCCATTCCATATCGTCTTGCTATTTTTCTAGGTCTTGCAACTCGAACTCCTTCTCTCCACTTCCTCTGCTGCTTCTCGATGTGATCAAACCCTCTGTTATTTTATCATGCTTATTGCTTTGAATGAACGCACTTTCATAGTGTTGCTTTTATTTTTGATTTACTTCTCTTGACCTAGTTGGAGGTCCCTCTGTTGATATACTTGGGGTTTCAGTCTGCGAACTCCTCCTTTTTTATGAGCTGATGTCTTTCTAGGGTTTTTGAGGGAACTTTTTGATACATTCTTTCTCTTCTTCGATGCCTTCCCAGAGCTCAAAGACATTCCAATGAATAACTCCCAGGTCTGATTTTTCTTTTGAAATACATCTTCTACCAGTAACCTGATCATCCCATGGTGTGCCAGAATGGTGTCTGGGTTACTACTACTCTTAACCATTCTACATGTCGAGTCTAGGGATTTCCACAGAAAATATGGAATATTGATATACTTTTGATGTCTCAAATGACTCATAATTTTAAAATGATAAGCAAATAGGAAACTAAACCGACCTTCACATGTGATAAATTTGAGCATGCATAGAGCCACTTCATCCCATAGAGCTGACAACGAATCCCGTTGTGTCCCTTTATCTGTCCCTTCTACTACCTCACTGGATTCCAGGAATTCTTCTCTTAGAAGTTTCATTGGTACTCTCCTTTCGAACCATTTTTCACCCTCTTGAGGTAACCTTGAAACTCTTATGATTGTCAACTCGTCTGCTTGAACTTTTAATCCTCTTACTTTTGTAGCTGCGTATTCATATGTTCGAGCAAATTCCATTGCGATACCGATGCCACCTTCCTTTATCTTGTCAAAATAATTCAACCATCCTTCCTGTTGGAAGATCGTTTTCACCTCTCTATACCTGTAAACCATGTCTGCATTGTCGGGTTCACTTTAGATTGCTTTCCTCATTGCACTCAGTTCTCCATTCTCCCTTACGTTTTTTGTAATTTTACTCAACTCTTAGATATTTTTATCAATTCCGCAAAAAGAAAAATGGACCTGAACCCTCAAAAGGTGGGTTATCATTGTCTCACAGGGTGGTGCAGTGGTGCTTTCAGTAATGTTTGAGCTAATAGCTTATGGATGGAAGAGTTAATTATAAGCCTAATTTGGTAAGTTTCCTCTACTCATTCGATTGTTTTGTAAATGTTTGGATATACTTAATGGTACTTCTAGCCCCTCCCCCCAACCAAATCTACACACGACTTCGTGTTGGACAAATGGATTTGTAAATCTTGGTCAATCCTATCGTACTCATCAAATGATAATGAAGGGTGGTTACATACCTTTATTACCTGAAAATGGGTGCATGGAGTTCTGTGGTCTTGTTGATTGTAGCAGTGAGAATTATGGCTGAAGACCCCCATTTTTTATACCTATGAGGTGGTACGGTTTTGATGTGTATATATTTTTTGGGCTGGTGAAGTGTATGGTCTCATGCCGACGTTTTGAAATGATATTATGGGGTGGATTCAAACATGAGTGAATTTGATGTGACCTTGGATGGCTATTGAAACTGAATCCATGATGGAGAGGATCTAAAGTGCATGTGACGCTGATCCACGATGCTGTCGCTCCACGTGTTGGCGACGATACCGATGCTGATATGCGATACTACTGCTCCACATGCTGGCGAGAGTTCCGTGAAAAGTGAGTTTTTGTAATATGGTGGTTGGACTTTCCACATTGTGACAAAAATAGGTTCTATAGTGGAATGGAAAGGCTTCCACAACATTACGGAAACGGTTTCCGTAATGTAATGGAAAAAGATTTCTATGGTGGAAGGTGGAAAAATTTCTACAACATTATAGAAAATGTATCCGCAATAGAACGAAAAAGGTTTTTGTAGTGAAACACGAAAGAGTTCCGCAACAATATGGAAAAGGTTTCCATAATGGAACATAAAATGGTTCTGCATCATTATGGATGGAGTAAGGCATGAATATTTTGGAAAATGTCTGAATCTGTAAGAAAAGGGATGCCACTAGTCAATAAAAATACCAAGGATTGAAGAGGCTGGAAAAGGATGGAAATGAGTGGGATATGGAGGGAAATGATAAATGAGTTAGTAGGGTTTTATTCAAGGGGATATGAAAACCGAAGTGCTTGTATATGTTATGAATATACTTGCAAAAACTTACAGATAATTTTATTAGTATCAAAACAACGTTTCTCTCTATTTTTTGTTTTTTTTAAGGATCTATCTCCAAAAGATATTTTCATAGTGCAATTTTTTATTATTATTAGAGATTGTGTCCTTGAAGAGATTTTCACAGTCCCAATTATTTTTTATAGATTGTTATTCTTTATAAGTCAAGATGAATATCTCGAAGTCTTTAGTGCACCGACATGCAACAATGTTATGAATGAACACTTCTTTGGACACAGGTTTCTTATGGTCTCAGTTAATGATCGTTGTCCATAATTAGTGTTCTTCGTCATCAATACTTTTGAGTCGTACTATACCATTATCATAGATTGTTTCAATATCATACTGTCCCAACCAACGAGTGCAAAGTTTTCCTTTGAACATTTTGAATCTGGAATTGTAGAGGAGAGCCCAGTCACCTTCCTGAAAATACTTACTTTTGATGGATTGATCATGCCACATAGCTATTTATTGTTGACGAATGGCTATACGTTCTATGGAACCCATTCACAATTCATCAATTTCATTAAGCTTATGTAGGAAATTATGTTGAGCATGTGATAGATCCATGCCTAATTGAAATGCAGTTCTTAATGTTTTAATTTCAACTTCTATTGGTTAGGTGACTTGCTTCCCATATATTAATTCGTAGGGGAAAAAAACTGTGGTGCTTCTCCATGCTGTTCTTTATGCCCATAAGGATTATGGAAAGCTATCATCCCAATCATGTTGATGGAGCCGCACCATTTTTGTGAGTATAGCTTCCAGGATTTTGTTTTTACCTTCCACTTTCCTGTTGGCCTGGGGATGATATCGTGAAGTTACCCTGTGCTTGACATGGTATTTTTATGTAATATATTTAGTAATTTTATATGTGAATTGTGATCCTCCATTAGTAACTATTTCCATAGGGACTCCAAACCTGGTAAAAATCTCTTCATACAAGAAATCTAAAACTGTCTGTTCTGTTGCTTGTGGAAGTGCTCTAATATCTACCCATTTTGTCACATAATCTGTGCATAGTAGAATGTATGATTTCTTCCTGGATTGGGGTTTGACAAGGACAAAAAATTCTAGTGCCCACTTCTCAAATGGTTCCACGATCAGATGAGTTTGTAATAGCACTTCATCTGACTGCAGTGGCTATCCTAGTCTATAGCAGCTATCACAACTTCTAACAAACTCTCGTGCATCTTTAAATATGGTAGGCCAATACTATCCCAATTGTAGGATCTTGTTGGTTGTTCTCTTGTCTGTGAAATTTCCTCCACATGGGACATCATGACAGGTTCTAAGAATTTTATAGATGTCATCTTCCCATACATATCGATGGATCACCAAGTTAGGTCTCATGTAAAACAAATACCCATCGATCTAGGAAAATCTGCCGATGCACTGCACAATTCTATGCTTTTCTTTTGATATCATGTGCCCTGGAAGTTTCCCTGCAACCAAATAATTTTCTACACTTGCAAAACAAGGTACATTAGTGGATATAGCAAACAAATTTTAATATGGAAAAACATCATCAACTGGTAAGGATTCATCAATATTAATTATTCTAGAAAGAAAACCGGCAACCAAATTATCTTTACCTGACATGTCTCTTATTGAAATGTCAAATTCCTGTAAAAGTAGAAACCACCGAGTGACTCTGACATTTGTAATGGGTTTGTTCATAAAGTATTTAATAACCGAATGGGTTTGTAATGGGTTTGTGCATAGTACTAGATAGCCGATAATGTAATGGAGAAATTTGTTTACAGCGTAAATGACAACCAAGAATTTTTTTCGACCACTACATAGTTTATTTCTGCACTAGTTAGGTTTTTACCAATGATATATATAGCATATGGTTTATGGTCTCATTGTTGGCCCAATACTCCTCCTAGAGCAGTGTCATAAGCATTCATTGATATTATGAAGGGTAGGGACCAATTGGGACCTTGTATGATGGGTGATGTGGAGACTTTCTGTTTTAATGTTTCCAAAGATAGTTGACAGGAATCTGACCACTCAAACTGTTTATTTTTGGACATTAGGAAAAATAAAGGACTAGCAATATTTGAATTTTTTTGGAAAAATATTCTATAGGAACCTGCATATCCAATAAAACTGTGCACATCTTTCTATGTACATGGTACTGGTAAGTTGAGAATTACTTCAATTTTTGGTGGGTCTACTTTATTTCCTTATGGTGATATTAGATGACTTAGAACAAATCCTTGTGTAAGCATCATTTTGCACTTTTCACTGCTAAGACAAAGGTTCACCTCTTTGCATAGTGTAATTACTTTTTCAAAATTTTTCAAAGCTTTGTCAAAATCTCCACTTGAGAAGTGAAGTCGTCCATAAAGGCTTCCATGGTTTCATGAATGAGTTTTGCAAAAATACTAATGAATGCACGTTTAAATGTGTTCAGAGTGTTACATAATGCGAAAGGTAGCACACGGTATGAAAAGGTTCCCCATGGGCATGTAAATGTCATTTTTTCTTGATCCTTTAGTGCTATACTGATATGATTGTAGCCACTGAATCCATCCATGAAGGAGAAATATTTTTTTCCTGCAAGTGTGTCCAATACCTGATTGATGAAAGGAAACATAAAATGGTCCTTATGCATAGCTTTATTTAGTTCTCTATAATCGACAAAGATGCACCATTTCCCGTTCTTTTTTTGAACCATGACAAGCGGGGACACCCATTTTCTATCCGAGATTGGATAAATAAAATTTGCAACCAACAATTTTTTAATTTCATCTTTGACCACCTCCTTTAATGCAGGATTTATTATGCTTTGAGGTTTCCTAGTGGGTCTACAATATTCCTTTGTTCAAATATGGTGTGTACACAAATATGGGTGGAGTCCCCTCATGTTACTGTAGTCCCAGGAAAATGACTTTTTATGTTTCTTTGACACATAGATAAGCATCTCTGTTTGCTGATCTGACAATGTGGAGATGATCTTTAATGTTTTTCTAGGTTCAATTTCGACTTCCCAGATCACAAAATCAGTAGGGAACATGGGATTAGTATCCGGGATCATTGATTGAATTAAAATAGTATTAGTTTGCTGGGTAGAAAACACTAGATTGAACAAATCCACAAAATATGTAGAAGGACTAGAATTTTTCATAAGCCCACTTATCAATTCATTTGTTGTTACCTCTTTTTTCCACCAAATTCATTTTCTTGATCAGATTCCTCTCCTTTTGGGGACAAGGGAAGTTGTTGTTGTATTGTTTGCTTGGAAGGGGGTAAAGTATGAGTTCCTTGAAAACATTACCATGTGATATCTGCATATTTCCTAATCGAGAACCAATATAAGCATCAACTGTGGACAACTATGGTCATCCCAGAATCAACAAATATCCTCCCAATATTGATTTCATTTGCAAAATCATGAAATTCACCGGGTATTCCCATGAATCCAATGAAATCACAACATATTCCATAATGCCTTCTTCTCTTACATACGATTGTCTAGATAGATGTAAAACAATAGTAGTTTTCCAAAGGTTTGTGAGTCCCAGTCTTTCCATTGTTTGTTTAGTCATCACATTATTTTCCGCTCCCAAGTCTATTAGTGCATTAGAGAGAGAGAGAGAGACCATTTATTTGTACCTTGACAACAAGAATACCAGGGCAAGAGTATTTATTAGAAAGAGTATTTCCCACCATTAGTTATGCCAAGTATCCAACGACATGGACTGCTGGGGGATCTTTCATCTTCCTGCCCGGTTTCCTTAAGCATAACTCTCCAACAACTTTTGAATAAATGGGAATTGATTTAATGGCTTGGAATAGTGGGATTTTCACATAGACATTCTGCAATTCCCCTAGAAGATCGAACTTTGGATGAGCCATTGGTTTGTCTATAATTAAGTGCTTGGGATATCATGGATACTTTTTTTCTTCTATTACTTGTGATTTCATGGGTGGGATGGGTGGGAGACTATCTTTTGGTTGAATTGGTAAACTCTATGGTGTCTCTTCCATTTATTCGTTTGTAATTATGGGAGAAGTGGTTTTATTAATGTTTCTTCCAGAACACAATTGGATGTAGTGGAATTCCACTATGGAAATGGAATAGGCTTGGTAATTTGGTAGTTCGATAGCCATCACAGGTTGTCCAACCTTGTTATTGGGGTCAAGAGTAGGATGTCCAGGAAGAAGTGTTCTAGGAGGTCATTGGGTCAATCGTAATGTTAACTGGGGTTGTGAAGATGGTTGCATTAATGGTTGTACTAGTGCGAATTGAAATTGATGAGAGGGTTGCATTTGATGAGGTTGTGATTGATTTTGTTTCTAATTTCCAAAGCTTGGATTTATCCAATTCAATTGCCAAGGGTTGTTTTGTGAATATTGAGGTTCCCAGGTTTGTTGTGGCATAGGTGGATACTAGGGTTGAGATTTTTGCAGAACTTGTGAGGATTGTGGTTGGTGTGTTTGCGCACTATTCCAATAAGGATTAAATGATTGCATAGGACCTAACATCACACCTGAAGGTCGAGGTTGCCATGGGTGCTTTTGAGATATGACACAAACGGGTTCCCCTTTTGTCTCTGCTTATGCGTATATATACTTGAGTCCTGAAAGTGAGGGGAAGTATTTCGTAGGATAATACTGATCACATATGAGGTAGATTTCCACTTTTTACATTGGGAAATTCATGGGGGGATGTCTTTCTCTACATTTAGGACAGAAAATAGCCAACGCATGATCCTCCTTTTCTTTCCTTTTCTTCTTCTAAAGTGCATCCAACTGAGAACTCAAAGAATTAAGTATGTCAGTTTTCAAATCCTCCAGGAGGTTTCCAATATCTATTCTAGAAATTCCTTCCCTTGAAGTCTTCGTGGTTTTGTTTACTGCGTCTCTGTTTCTTCTTATTGACCTAGAGGCATTCCTTGAGTATATTTTATACAGGTGACATATTTATGTATATTTTAGCAGGGATACATCCCCCGCGCCCATTAAATTTAAAATCTCAATGCAATCATCCCAAATTCCTCATAAGATTATAATTTTCCTTGTGCCATCATTCAACGCACTCTGTCTGGATCTCAACAAATTATACTAAAACTTCTCCACATAGTCTTCCAATCTCTCATCCACTAGTTGGGTAATTTTGAAATTTTCTTCCTTCTGATCCTTATTCTTATAGTATTCTTGATATTTACCCAAGAATGTTTTCTTCATATGTGCCCAATTTGAGATGTTGGCCCCTCCCAGCCCCATAAATGACCTAAGTTCCTGATTCTTCAACATGGATGGGAAAAGTTTCATCCTTTGCTGATCTCTAACGTAATCATAACTCTTACAGAGGACATCGAACTCAAACAGAAACGTATCTGGGTCCTCATTTTCCATACCATGCAAATTAGACAATGCTAAATGTGGGATATTCTTCATCTGATTTGTAAGTGTAGACCCTAAATTTTTGATTGTAAATTCTAAAGTGTTTGTTCTGGTACTTGATTCTTCCCCATTTTTTTCCTCTCTATTCGAAATGTGCCCCCCCTACCATCCATACTTACCCAAAAACATTCCAACATAGTTGATCTAGTAGAAAATGGGGAGTAAGTGGACTTTGGTTCCTCATTCAAATGACTGTCAGCACTTAGGTGGATGGAAAGTTATCCCCCCTGAACAAACTCTATCACTGGTTGTTCATCATTAATGTGAGTTGGTAAAATCGCTCTACCAATAGGAATAGTGGAGTGATCATGTTTTTCTTGTTTAGGGATGTTAGTATAGGGTGGTTTCCTCTGACTGCATCCTCCTCTTATTGAGATCCCTGCACTTCCTGCACAATTAGTATCTGGGGGGGTGTTATATTCATATACAAGCCTACCTTTACTATCTCTTATTCTACGCATGAATGATTGGCATATTCAGTATCACAGGGACCTACAATGGGCAATATTCCAACAGAATTATATGTGCGTATTATTAGTCCCTCCTCAAAAATCACACAAAAATAATTTTAGAAAATATCATACATGACATACTCAAAGATCAATTAAAACAATAAAATCACTTACAAGATCGAAACAATCAATCGAAATTGCAATGTCCTTGGTAGCTCCCCGACAACGAGTAACTGAAATATGTTCATAAATTATCAACGCAGGGCCACAAAATACTTATGAGCTACCCGACAAAGTTTATGTCAAAACTGTAACTTGAATGATTTTTAATACATAGGAGATCGAGTAGTTAATGATATTGGATCGGAAAATACCATTGTGGTGAATGGTACTTAGGAAAAAATTTAAACTAATCTAAAATAATTGTTCTACTAATTATAACAACTTATCCCACTATACTACAAGAAAGAGACTTAACAACAAAATTCAATTTAAACACTCAATAATTATGTAAAAATTAAATCATACAAAACCAACAAATAAGAATAAATAAATTACGAAGGCCTAACCAGAAATTAACAATGTACTTCTATGCTTCTCAACCAATAAAAAAATTCTAAGAAATATCTAATGCACTCCTTCACCACATAATTATACTCTTTGATTCAACATAAAAAACGTATGCATTCCTATGTAACTCAATAATAGATAAAAAGAATAATTGCAACTGCTTAATTGCTCATATGCTAAGAACTCACACGAGTCCGAAATCGAAACACACTTTTATGAATGCAAACAATTAATCAATTACCAATTGCATAAACAAAGAAACGTCTAACTATAATAGCACTTGTCACTAGAAGGGGGCCCTGCCTTCAGAGACATGATCTAGGAGATCCACTCACTCACATGAAATTAATCAACACATCTAGAACTAGAAAGTAGCAATATTGTATAATAAAATATGAGTACAACAAGGTTCAGTAGTTTTTGTGCAATTTCATGGCTAATCCTTCCTAGAGAAGGCTCAAAATTTTTATACATCAATATCTATGGAATAATTGTGAAAGAGTGAACCATTACAACCGATTACCAATTAAAGCACATCTATTAATTCTTGAAAGGATCTTATGATCCAAACCAAGAGGGTAATTCCATGAAGTATGGATGCAATTTTAATTCTAAAAAAATTGCAAAATAGAATGGAGAAATCGCTGGATAACCCAATAGATTCCATATCATTGAAAAGTTTCCGTGATTACTGACTTGGATACAAAATTGTTGATTCCTAACTTGCCTATGGAATAACAGATTCATTTCGTAATTTGACCATGATGATTTGTAATGAACAACAGGATCACATGAAATAATCCAAATCCTTCATCGACCCACATATCAGAGCTACGTGTCTCAACTAATCCTTTACATGCACACTGTGTATAAATTTGAGACTTATCTACAAAACTTTCATTCTTCCACAACATTATGTTCCGCACAATCTTTAGTGCCTCTTTCTGTAACCTGAAACTGTAACAACTATGAACCTGGAACACCATTCCTTTAGTAGGAAATCATAACAACATAACCATACACAAATGACTATCAAATAATGAATATTCAAGGAAAACATGATCAATCCTTACCATAGCCAAAACTTTTCCAAAGGTAGCCAAAACGTGTTAGTGATAGTATCAAAAAGTACAAAAACAAGGAAAAAATAAGAGACCAGAAAGTGCCGTATACACGGCCCTTCAAGTGTAGAGGTGATGATTTGCATGTTGAAGCATTAAATGTCATGTGATGCAATACTAACCATGGTCACTAGATGCTATTAATTCTCCTTTAGAGACTTCCCACCTCTTTAGTGTTACTTTAGCATACGATCACTTGACCTAGGAGTAATATAATATGATCACAAGATTTGACAAATTTTCTTAGTATAATATGATATGATATATAAATTAAAGTTAGCACATATTGAACATGCAGATAAGATAAGATATAAATTTAAATTCATAGAGAACAAAGAGAATTGAATTGCTCATGAAAAGACTTCAATTGATTAAAGTGAACTGAAATTGTTATGCTTCAGTTAAAGTAACAATGTATGCCTCAGTTAATTAAAGAAGAACTTATAGTTCTCACTTCAGTAAATCAATCGACATGTTTTCAGTTAATAATAGTTAACTAAAGTGTTAGTAAAAAGGAACTAGTTAACTAAAGTGTTTTGCATGATGACACTTTCGTTAAACTAAAAGAGTACTCTTAAGTTAAAAGATGACACTTAAGTTATGAGTGTTGAGTTAAAACTATTGCATGATGACACTTAAGTTAGCATCCTAACTAAGTGATTCTACATCCAATTAGAAGGATAATTCATCCCAAATTTAGTCAAGCATGATTTGATGCCAAAGATGAAAGGAATTTTGCATTATGTATGCAAGATTGAAGAAACCGAGGTGTAAAACAATTATCCAAGAAGATCATTCACTATAGTTTGCATGGGAGCCTAATTCCCATGCAATGATTCACAAATTCTTGTATGTGACTGATTTTTGCTAGTTATTAATGTGTTGGACACATTGCAAAGTTTATCCAGTCGATTTCTATTCTTTATGGGTTAGTATCTACACATGGGGTGTCTGTTCTCTCTTATCTTACACTTGGTGTACCGAAAGCAATCTTCTATTGTAAAATACATTATCTGCTATCTATCATAATTATACTGATATTTTTTGTTGTTGTAATTTTCATAGAATTATATTAAAGGACAAAACAGATTACATGCATAGTGTTTGAAACACGTGTATCCTCAGTATCAACGCACCGGAAAAATAATTGCAACATATGTCTTGGAATTTCCCTTTGTGAGGGAAACCAAGTCTCCCCAATAAAAGATATCAGAGCTAATAGGAAAACCAACATAGCTAACAGAAAGAAAAAATCACAGAGAATTTTATAAAATCTTGGTACCTTATGAATTTTTCCATGGTTCTTTGACAATGGGACAGGCTTGTAGTAGTCGTCGTCTTCACTAGAGGGAGAAGGTTTAGAATGTTAGATTTTTATCATTCAAGCTAGCATTAACTTAGGATATTTAACTGAGAGAAAAACAAGCACAACAATCAAACACAAGAGACAATAGACACAAAGATTTTCCTTGGGGAAACCATTAAGGATAAAAACGCCGCAACTTCCTCAGAGATAGAATCAACACCAAAAGTAAAACCCCAAAACAGTAAGATGATCTCCCAACAGCAGCATTCTCTCTCTCTCTCTCTTGTCCCAACAACTTCTTCTCTCTCAGTTATGTGCTACAACTGAGTGTGAGTGAATGTGTGTTAAATAGAGAGGCTCACTCTCTATTTATACTAATTCCCGACTTGAAAATAACTCACTAGGGCAAACTTCTCTAGGAGAGTCTAATAACCCTAGGGCCCCACAACTGCAGGGAATTTAACCTTTGATCAATAGGAATGGTTACCCTCTATGACTTTACATGAATTTACATGACTTGTTTACATTATTGAATCTCCCGATAAGAGCATTAGGACATGACATGACTCAATTACATTACAGATACTTCCCGGAATAAACATCAGGGTACAATACATAAAATATACAAGTGAATACATTCCAAAGTTACAAATACATCAAAAATCCCTATTAACTAGGAAGGTATTCTCTCGACACAATTTATCAGCACATGTCTTCTTCTCTGTATCATTTGGATCATCATCAAGTTCTCTTTATCTTCAAGTCATCTTCATTACTGGATCTGTATCATCACTGGATCTGCATCATCACTCAATCTGGATCATCACTAGGTCATCATCACTAGATCTGGATCATCACTAGATCTGGATCATCACTGCTGGATCACCATCACTGGATCTGGATCATCACTAGATCTGGATCATCACTGTTGGATCACCATCACTGGATCTGGATCATCACTAGATCTGGATCATCACTGGATCTGGATCATCACTGCTGGATCATCATCACTGGATCTGGATCATCATTGGATCTGGATCAACACTGGGTCATCATCACTAGTGCTATCTCTCGATTCTTCTCGTCATAGGAAGTTCTATAGAGCCATCCCTTTTTCATGCTGGTTGTAGGCCTAGCCTCCATGTAGGTCTTCTTCAGCGCTTATATCTGACCCTAAGTCAGAATGGCCCACCTAGCACTTACATATGACCATGGGAGGAACACATCCAACAACCATGTCAGAAAGGCACGCCCAGTACTCACATCTGACCATGGGAGGAACACATCCAAGAACCATGTCAGAAAGGCCCAACACTCACATCCGATCATGGGAGGAACACATCCAAGAACCATATCAGAAAGGCTCAACACTCACATCCGACCATGGGAGGAACACATCTAAGAACCATATCGGAAAGGATCAGCACTTATATTTGACCATGGGAGGAACACATCCAAGAACCATGTCAGAAAGGCGCGCCCAACACTGTAAGAGCTTGATCTTCACTTTCCATCTTTTCTTCTCGAGCTACTATCCGAGCTTCTTCTTGTGAGCATTCCTCCCACAGTCTACTGAATTTGACTAGCTTCTTTCTGGCACAGATCCCTTGAATAAAGGAGTTGCATGATCTAGGGAGGCCATTCAAGGTGGTCATCACAATTTCTGCATTCTCCACTTCTTTATCTTCTACTTCAAGCTATTCCTTGATTTGAGAGACTCCTGTAAAGTAAGACTGGATGGTTTTCGCATTATGGATCTTTGCATTCTTCATTTGGTTTCTCAAAGTCATCTTCCGATTTATGTTCTTCCCTTCAAACAGTTTGGTCAGGGCATTAAACATAGCTTTAGGTGTCTTTAGGGAGGACACCTGTGGTATGAGGTGATCCTTGATTGAATCAGCAATAATCCTCTTAGCCATGACCAATTTATTCTTTTGTAAGGCCTTAGCCTCATATCCCTCTGGAACTGGAACCTCTTCATTGATATAAGAGTCCAACTCATTTTCTTCTAGGACTAGGGAGATCCTATACTTCCAGGCTCGGAATTTATCAGCTCCCTCAAGCTTTTCATCAAGCTTGGTATGATGAGACATCTTAACTGAGAACCTCAAATGGAAATACAAAAGATTTAGATCTTACCAGGTTAAGATGTCGGAACTGGAGCTGAATTTCTGCAGAGCTGGTTCAGGAGCAGATTAGGGTTTGACTTTCCCGGAGTTCTGCCCAACCAAAAACTTTGATCTTGATCTCTAAACTTTGATTTTGAGGAGGAGATCAATCCAGGCTTGGGCTCACTCAAAAATTCCACTTCTGTGGAAAGCCCTAATTTTCGGCAGTAGTGTCAGGTCAAAAACTGAAAATACTCAGAATCAGATTCTGCTTCGACAGAAATATGTGCCCTAGAGAGGAGAGTCAACCCAACCTTCTTTTGCTGAAATTCTGTGGAGAGAGATCCAAAAAGTAGGAAGCCCTAGTTTCCGCAGCTGCACAGTTTCTTCTTCTCAGGTTAGCTCTGATACCATGTTAGATTTTTATCATTCATGCTAGCATTAACTTAGGATCTTTAACTGAGAGAAAAAAAAGCACAACAATCAAACACAAGAGACAATAGACACAAAGATTTTCCTCGGGGAAACCATAAAGGAGAAAAATCCCGCAACTTCTTCAGAGATAGAATCACCGCCAAAAGTAAAACCCTAAAATAGTAAGATGATCTCCATACAATAGTAGTCTCTCTCTCTCTTGTCCCAACAACTTCTTCTCTCTCAGTTATGCACTACAATTGAGTGTGAGTGAATGTGTGTTAAATAGAGAGGCTCACTCTCTATTTATACTAATTCCCGACTTGATAATAACTCACTATGGAAAAATTCTCTAGGAGAGTCTAATAATCCTAGGGACCTACAACTACAGGGACTTTAACCCTTGATCAATAGGAATGGTTACCCTCTATGACTTTACATGACTTTTTTACATTATTGAATCTCCTGATAGGAACATCGGGGCATGACATGACTCAATTACATTACAGATACTTCCTATAATAAACATCGGGGTACAATACATAAAATATACAAGTGAATACATTCCTAAGTTACAAATACATCAACATAGAATCTTGATGCGGTTTCATGGCTAGAAGAGGTGTCGACGTCTATTGTGGTAGGCTGTTAATCTACACACGTCCCTATTCATCCATCCCTCTTTTCGCCAAGTTGGGTAGAGCTTCTACTGCGCGTCTTGTAGGCTTGGTGTTCAGATGTTGGGGAATATATTTTACAGGTTAATATTGCTGGTTTAGACTCGATGAAGTCGAGGATGTTTGTTGAGCCGAGGAGATGTCACAAGTACTTGAAGAAGTAGGTGAAGGAGCTTGATCCTATTCCTAGAGCGACTGGGAAAAAATAGTTTTCATCCACCAGTAGTGTGAAAGCCTTTGCTTTAGGGGTTGCATTGTGCGGTGGTGAGCAACGAAATCCACTTTCCAATCATCCAATGCTCTAGGAATAATTAGGGGGATATAGGATCCATTACTTGCAAATATGAAAGCACTGGATGACCTCGTTCTCTGCTGGAGATGCTACCCCTATGAGGCGTTGCGCGGAGTATTATCGACATAATCAGTGAGTGGATTCTCTGCTTACAATCCCTTTCTCTATGTATGGCCTGGGATATGGAATGAAAAAATTAAATGGAGTAGCTGGATATGATGCATATTATAATATGTTGCACAAGACAAGTCCATGCAAGGCCCTTGAGTAAGGTGACCAGGTATCTGATCTGAGCGTCGAAAACTATTGATTTCCTATGATGTGTGGATTGAGCCATCAGATATAGAGCCTATGTGAGGTGATCGATAGTACAAGGTAGAGTGCCTTCAAATATGGATCTCCTTCATCAAGAGGAGGGTTGTGTAAATACCTGAGAGGATGTGACAAATGCAGCGGGTGGTATTTAATAAAGAGTCCCACTTTCCGCCATGTTATCCCTTGAAACACCCGCATCCATGGTATTCATGTATTTGGCCGCAATGGAAAAACAACCTGAACAGAGACCAGAGGGTGTATCCAAGTTGCTAGAAATTTCATATAGATGGGATTACGGGATCACTCCCTCATTAACTATTCTATTCGCCAGAGATTTTTCTTTGCATTTTACATGATGGAAGGTGATTTAGGAAACATTGTTGAGTTCACTGGTGAGAAGCTAAAGGAGGAGATCAAGTTGCCAACTTGGTGCAATTATGGAAGCATGAGCTCCATTCTGAATCCCGATAGCAAGAGAAATGATAATATTTGAGTCTCCCTTGAATATTAAAGGGAAGAGGTTCTAGAGTTTGGCCAACTTTATTCTAGAGAGAAGCGCTGAAAGTTCATCTCTGTTGTTGCTGTTGATTCCCATGGAGCCGTAGAATATTCTTAGTATCTGACCCTTTAGATATATGAATAATCCACCAATACCTTCCAGGCTAGGATTGTCCTTTGAGGCCCCGTCAAAATTACATTTGAAGAATCTTGTTGGGGGCGAGCTCCATGTGTCAGGTTTTTTGGGGAAATTGCGTGCACGGGGAGGGATAGTAAAAAAGTGAGCCGGTTTGATATCATGCTCCTTCAAGATGATTGATTATAAGGGGTTGGAACTGAGGTCATATTTCATCCATGGATGTAAAAAAATGGTTTATTGTAAGTGTTGATGAAAGGTGGCCCATACCAAGTGCGGTGCGTGGGAGTGCTTACTGAATATGCGGTGATTTATTTCTCTTCATATTTCCCATAGTTGAAATCCAGGGATAAGCTTCTAGAGCATGTTGAGAAGGGAATTGTGATAGGAGTGATCATTCCACCTATACAGAGTGTGGGATATGTTTCCATTGATTCTCTACGATTTGTGGCATATTATTGCTACTTTGTCCCATAACATATTGGAGAAAGGGTATAGATCAAACAAATGGTCTATGTTTTCCTCCTATTGGCCGCACAAGACACATTGAGAAGGTCATGCGAATCCTATCTTTATGATATTTTCCAACGTCATAGTTTTTTTTATGGTGTACGAGCCGTAGGAATGTGTGGATCTTCAACCAAGTTTTGAGGTTCCATGTTTTTCTCCAGTTGGGATCCTGATTACCAATGCCATAGAGAAGGGTGAGGTGTTAAGCTTCCTTCATGGTGAATGAATATTTGAGTTTGTTCCCCCAACTGAGAATGTATTTCCAATTGCTTGATTGATTTTCTTCGATTCTTAACATCCTCCTGTACGAGGTGAAGGTTGTCCATGGATATTTGCATCGTCCATCTATTCGAGTCTTTCCATGTATAGAATCTGGAAGTAGGGTTGCGTTTCCAGAAATGAGAGATAGAAGTGTGAATGGCAATTTGAAAAACCTGTTTCATCTCCTGGGACTAGAAGGTACTATATAGAATTGGGATTTGTTTCCAGGAGTCGTTCTTGAAATGAGTTATGGATCTATCCTTTAGTTCCCAAAAGCTGTGTTTATGGATGATACCTTTTTTTTGGTTAGCTGCATTCCATATGAGAGAATCCTGAGGGTTAAGTGAGAATCCTATGAGATCCTGTGTACCCACCCTTCATATTATTTGAGATTCCAGAGCTGTGCTCTAGAATAGTGTGAGTGTGGATTTGAAAAACTTGTTGCATCTCTTAAGACCAGAAGATACTATATAGACTTGGGAGGTGTTTCCAGGAGTCGTTCTTGAAATGAGTTATGGATCTATCCCTTAGTTCCTAGAAGCCGTGTTTATGGATTATACCTTTTTGTTGGTTAGCTATGTTCCATATGAGAGAACCCCGTGGGTTAAGCAAGAATCCTATGAGATCCCGTGTACCCACCCTTCAAATTATTTGAGATTCCGGAGCAGTGCTGATGGTTTGGAGTTGCAAGAGACCCAGGTCCACCATAATTTAGAACTAAGAATTTTGTTGCTAATCCATGGATCCCTAAGTCTAAGGCCTCCAATATATTTTGGTAGGTAGACCTTGTCCCATTTTACTAAGGCCGATTTTTGATGATTATTTTCCTCTCCTTAGAGAAAGGTGTGTTGAAGGGATCATATCACCTTTAGGAACCATTTAGGAGCATCTAGAACGAAGAAGAGATAAAGTGGAATGGATTGAAGAACAAACTTAACCAAGATGAGTCTACCACCTAAATTGACAGTACAGAAAGTCCAATAGGAAAGTTTTCTAATGAGTTTGTCCAGGAGGTCTCTCCATGAGGAGTGTTTAGGAGAAGAGGAGATTAAGGGAGCCCCTATATATTTAGAGGGAAAGGTTGAGATGGTGAACCCCAGAATTCTTGAAATGTTTCTTTGAGTGATGACATGCATGTTGAAGAAGAATATTTAGGATTTGTCCTTGTTAATAGTAGTACCTGGTTATTTGGAAAATATTTCAAGAATTTCATGAGGGGAGTGAGATTATTGAAAGGAGGGATGCCCCATTAAAAGGTTGTCGTCAAAAAATTGTTGGTGAGAGATAAGAAGACTACCATAAATGAGTAGGCCTCTTAAATTTTCGGTGGATAGGTTTTGATTTAACATTATACCGAGACCTTCATCCATGAGTATAAAAAGGAAGGGAGATAGAGGATCCCCTTATATGATACCTTTGGATGGGGTGAACCAAGTAGAGTGGGAGATGTTGATCAGAATGGAAAAGAGAGGGGCGGAAATGAGACAAAGAGCCCATCGGGTCCAAGAGTGGTAGAAACCGAAGGAAAGAAGTAATTTTTCAATTTAGTGTCGGCTTAGTTTGTCAAAATCTTCAGAGAGATCGAGCTTAAGTAACATGCCCTAATTTTTAAGGATTTTGAGAGAATGGGTCACTTAATGGGATATAATAATCTCATAAAGGATTTGACGTCCTTCAACATAGCCAGTTTTTTAAGGGGAAATGAGAAGGGGGAGTAAGGGTTTGAGGCGATTTTCTATGACCTTGGATGTCACATACCCCAATTTTGCAATTTTTTTTTTATATTATTTGAAGACAATATGTTAAATTTTATGCTAAGTTGTAATTGATGACTCAGTAGGGTCAAGGATATTTAATGTAAATTCTGAATATTTTATTTATAAATAAATAAAGGAGGAGACAACAGCTTAGGAGAGCTGTTAAAAGAGTGTTTACTGGTCAAATTGGTGGAGGAGACTGGGTGGAGAGCAAACTGACATGTGGCAACATCCTCAAACCACTTCCAACTATTGCAGGTGGAAACCTCCCTACATTTGGGGTCATGATTCCCCAAGAAAGTGGAATAAGAGCAGGTGGCTCAATTAATAAAAACTGACCCAAAAGACCTAGGCAATCTTAATAAAAATTCCCATTGAAGAGAGCTGAGGCTGCTCATTCTAGAGAAGTGATCATTCAGGTTGAATGAATGTACTTCAGAGAAATTCAATGGAAGGGAAATTTGGAAAGTGTTTGAGGGGATACCTGCTGATTGATCTAGTGTAGCTTTTAAGTTGAAGATTATACTGCTGAGAGCATAGTGTTTTATTGAGGTATTGAACTAGTCAGTTGACAGAAGGTTCTACTATTTGCATTCTCTTCTAGTTCTCAGCCAAGAAGACCAGGAACAAGCTCGGGGGTCCCGAGGAAGCGTTGTTTGAGCGCTCACCATGAGATTGGTAGGGAGGAATGGCCTACTAAAGCTGTTGTCATCTGTTCTCAAAAGGTTCTATGTTATTTTATTTTACTGTGTTAGTTAAATAAATCTTAGTTTGACTGCTATGTGAATGTGAAAAGTTCAGAGTTTATGAAATGCTAGATTTAGTATTTTTTATTAGATTGTTATAGAAATGATATTGGTTTAGAGAATTAATGAAACATATTGAAAATAAATTTCTACACTGTGTTTTTCCCCACCTGGAAACCAGGTCGTACTCTAGCACAGTTAGAATGTTTTAGGTGGATGAAAGGATTCTTAAGAGAATGAAAATAGTAGATAGGATCTTGTATCTGTAGATAGCAGAGTAAATTTATTTCAATGTTTTAAAGATTAGAAAAAACAGTGTTATAGTTCATTTGTGTTTGCTGTTGTTACTTAGTACAACTAAATAGAATGCAGGAAAAGAAATAGTAACTACACTAGAGTTACAGTAACGGGATACTAATATAAAAAAAAAGTTTATAGAAATCAACAGCTAAGTATATAAACTAGTTGTTAACTAAGCAGCTTATCTTTTAAAAACTATTAACTAAATCTTAAGCTATTACTTAATATAAATCATATTAGGGTTATATTTAAAAAAAACAAAAAAAACCTTTATTTATGAAAAATAAACAGAGTTCCAAGGTTAACCATCTATTCTTACAGAGTTTCTGAATAACTATAATCTACAGAATAGTAAATGGAATAAATGTAAATATAAATATTAAACTAAATAAAACTAAGAATTTCATAATTAGGAACTAATTAATTTAAACAAACAGGCTTATAACCTGTGAAGGAAAAACTTGAGGGTCGAAACCCTAACATTTAATTTATCCGTTATAAATTAATTTATTTAAGATTTAATCCATTTACATTGATAACTATGTAAATAAACTTTACAAGAAGATTGCAATGCATACTTTAGACTGTTTACAGTCTTTTCTTAAGACAAATATCTGTTATAAACAAGCAAGATAAGTTTACAGTTAATAGGTTAATATACCACCACACACTTGTAATAGCCAAACCGAAGTAACAAGAAGCATAGCCTAAGTAATAATTAATTGAAGAACATATTTAGACAAGGGTTTCATTTCTATTAAACCTTGGCTATTATATTCTGGACAAGTAAGTATAAAATTATAAAATTTACATTACGACTAAGCTACAGTCTTTATATTAATAATATTTACTTACAAAAGATATCTTAAACAATAAATTTCTTCACTGACAGTTGAAGAAGGAAAAACCCTATTTCACAATATCATTATTTACAGGTTAAGCGAAACTATAACAACGTGGGACAGAGTTCAAGTTCAACAAAATCTTTAAGTATTAAATCAACTGTAATACAATGTCAAGCTGTAAGGCTGAATCCTAATTTAAAAACCAAATACATAACACGGCTCGAAGGTCGGTACTACCTAGCATAACAACAAGGGTTTGCAAGTAAAAAATGAAGTAAACATCATATTAAATCTCTTCACGAACGAGAAACCGAGACCGACTTCCAAGCACTGTTTTATCTCCTTCAACAACCCTCTTTGCAAGTATGGTAAAACCCATTTTGAACTTAGGGCTTACCGGTTGGGCCTCGAGTCCACTGAATCCGGCCATCATTTTCTTTTCACCAAAGCTTGGAGCTGTCATGGGTTCCTACATTTAGCACATTACCGAAAGTCATTAAAATGCTCAACTTCTAACTACTTAAACCCTAACCGTGTTATTAAATAAACAAAGGATTTAGTCATACTAAGATTTGAGTTGTATTTACCTGTAAGTAGAAGAGTTGTTGAGCAACAAAGAGGCTGTCACCAGCTTCACAATGTACACACAGGAGTTTCCACACCCTACGCCGACCGTGGAGTAAAAATAGTGACAAAGGAGCTTAAGCTTCACAAAGTCGTGACAAGCCATGAGAAGAACAGGACTGAGTTATGGATAGGCCAAGAGCCAAACACAAAAATAAGTAACCACTCAGTTGTAAGGTTCACAACCATGAAGGTTTGAAATCAAAAACCGAGTTTTGGAAACTATAGCAACATCAAACAAAATCTTTGGAGAAAGAAAGCAGAGGAACAGCCTCCCATGGCTGCCATGGAAACTACATAGAGCAGCCCACAGGCCAGCAAAAACCTCGAAGGCAAATGACAAGCGAATAGGGTTTCTAGGTATTTTTAAGCCGCCAATGCATGGACGAGAGGTGACCACGTGCCCTCCAAATATTTTAACCATGCAAGGGTTGAAGGCTATTGTCCATCTGCATTCAATGATCAAATTATTGTTGCAATAGTTAGTAAACAATTATGCAATCAACTATTGGAATGGATATATATGTTCATAAATGGAAACATAAACTTTATTCAATAGTATCGAGTTCTGTGATATATGATTAACAATGATTCTTGTCGTTGACCATAGAGTAAGGTCATGAAATCCTTGCCATGGTAATATCCCAAGGTCGACCATAGCATAAACTATTCCATTAACAATTCGTTTGATACTATGCAAAACGACTTAAAATATTTACATATTATTGAAGCTTAAATGATATTATTTTGCAATCGATGGTTTAAAGTTAGTAGAATTGCTAGTAACTATCATATGTCATTTGACTATAGAGTAAAAGCGTTTTAAAAAAATGACAATAAACAATGTCAAGGATCAACCTGAATGTAACCCTTTACAAATAATGTTTGTATGATCGACTTGCTAATGACTATAATAATGAACCTTATTATTAGTTACAAAATCAATAGTGCGTAATTGGTTCTAATATAATATAGGAGTTTTTGTTTTAATGTCTCATTGATATAGACCTTAGAATAGAAGTTCTAGGTAGTAAAATCTACCATAATAGTTAGAATACACTACAACCTATTTTGAGTGAGGCATCTTGGTAATAATAATTTTACTATGGTATAAACCATGCACAAGGGTTATACATTATAGGAATAACAATGATAATGTGCTTACCTATGATTTAAACTTTATAAAAATGGTGGTAGGAAGTATTCTATTTTTAAGACGCTGTATTTAGTTATAAGAACCTAATTTACAACGCATGGAAATTTCCAGATAGAAGATTTCTACAGGATTCAAGTAACATTGATTTTGGCACATTATAAAGTAAGGTGGTGTCATACATAGTTACAATAATTCATGCAACAAGCAATGGTTCAAGTACCAAAGTTTATAACTTGAGGATTAGTAATTCCACATACAAGCTACAGGTTGATAAACTGCATGACTAGTAAGATAGAGGCGAAGTAGAAAACTTGTACTCTATTGGAAATCTTACCTTCAAATTTGACAGAAATACTTTCATGAATAAAAGACAGTTACCTCATCAGAGCTTGCTTTTAAATAGTCAGTTATTTACTAGCATTTTAACATGCAACATATATACTTCTTGCTACTTTATGAATTAAACTCCTACTTGATCGATCGTTACCTGTTAAACCTGTAAGAATCAACAGTCCATCTGTGTTAGCATAAATGCTAAGTAAGCACAAGTTTTCAAAGATATATTTCACCTACTTGCCAAAAAGTAAACTTATTAGTAAAATTGAAAGAAATATGAATGCAGGTCAATCTTATATACATTACGAAAATGAAAGCTGTATTGGTTATCATAATATGAAACAGATTAATACTAAACATTAGAATATTTCATTTTCCGCTAACCGCTAGCAGTTAGTAAACTATGTATTCAGACATTTTATGTCATCTTAAAAATTTTAAATTTTTATGAAATTTTGGGGTACTGACATTGGAAATAAGTTTATAGATGACATTTCAAAGTGAAATAGGGTGGAAATTACCAAGCATGGTATCATTTTCCTCCTTGTGTATTAAGGTAATAAAAGTGGAATTAAGGGCAGGTAAGATCCATTGCTTTTGGCGTGAATCTTCTAATAGATCACATACCTCCATTTTGAGAAAGATCCAACAAAAGTGAAACAAATTGACCATGAAGCCGTAAACCAGGCGATTTGTCCTTGTGCATTTGGTGTATATCATATTATACCTCCTTTTCTTCGATGGGTTGCATTAACATTTTGTTGCGATCCTCAATGATAAGAGTGGGAATTGTCTCTACAAGATTGGAGATTTCCTCCAATATTTGGTTGTATGGCTCTGAGAGGAGATTTTTGTAGAAGGTGGTGAGTTCCTTCTCTATATCTTCCCTGGTTTCGATATGCTCTCCCATATCTGACTTGAGCATGGAAATCCTATTGTGCATTAGGTACTGAATATTATATCTATGGAATAAACCATTGTTTCTTTCTCCCTCTTTTAGCTAAGATACTTTAGAATTTTGTTTCTAGAGTATTTCCTCTTGTTTACATTTCTCTTCGATTTGGGATGAGAGTGTAGTTTCACGACAATTATTTTCCTCCGTTCTTCCCTCCATAATACATTTTTGCTGCACCTCCTCCATTTCTATTTCTAGGTGGGATTTGGAGTGGAATATATTTCCAAAGGTATCCTTGTTCCATTTTTCAGGTGAGCCTTGAGAAGTTTTAGTTTTTGTTGAAATATGTACATATTGGATTTTGCATAGATCTGTAGTTCAGACCACCAATTTTGTATAGAGGTTAAAAAATTAGGATGAGTAATCCATATTTTTTCAAACCTGAAGGGGTGTCAAGATGAAGAACCATTGTTGTGCCATACAAGAAAAATAGGCCAATGGTTAGAACCCATAGAAGGTAGAATAGAAGCCTCGACTGATTCCTTTGGAGTTACAATTGTGTCAGAGACAAGAAACCTTTCCAGTACTGAGGAAATTTGTTTTGGGGAAATTTGTTTTGGGCCCCCTTTCTTGTTGTTGTAGGTGAAGAGTCCATTGGGTGTTTTGAGATCCACTAGAATACATTTATCCACTATCTATTTGAAGTATAGGTCCTCCCGTGAGAGGATGCAATGACCCCATTTATTCTCCCTTAGCGAGGTGATCATATTGAAATCCAATCCTATGATCCAAGGCAGAGAGGTGCTGGTTTGCATAGTCCTTTGAAGATAATATAGTAGGTCGGTTTTTGATTCCGTTGTTTGGGGTACATAAAAATTCATCAACTTCTCCATACAACATGTTCCAATCATGTGGTAAGAGGTTGATATGGTGTTAGTGGTAGAAAATTATTCATGAATTGTGATTTCCATGGGGTTTGAGGCTATCACCAGTCCTCATAAATCCCCAACAACTTCCACTATGATAAATCTACTTACTTTCTAGATCCTTTTGAGGAGAGTTTCCAGAAGGGAGCCTGTGCACTTAATTTCCTGTATAAAGAGAACAATTGGTTTGTCTTGGATAATTATCCATCACAAAATTATATGTTTGGAGGGGCTATTTATACCCCTAATATTCCAAGAGACCAGCTTCATGAGGAAACTAAAGATTGGGTTGAAAGAAATTTGTTATCTGGACATATTTCCATGAATCTACCAACTTAGTGCTTAAGTCTTGAGCTTATATAGATCCAATTTTCTTCCCCTGTTCTTGATGTCCTTCATGGTTTTCCTTAGAATATTTGGATGGGAATTTTGGATACCAAGATCGAAGTTCACATTGTATTTAAGAAGGGGATCCATTAGAAGTTGGATTTGCTTAGGTGGGATTGATTTGAAAGAATTCATTTTACATGCTTCCTCAAGGGATTTTAGATCTATCTCCCCTATCTCTATGTTGCTATGTAATCATCTATTTGAATTTATATCCAAAATCCAAAGGGGGTTGGCATGATATATTTGAATGAAGCATTGTTGGGGTGGTTAGATCCGACCTTTCCTTTTTTATTTTTCCCTTGGGAGGAGATCCAGGGGTGGTTCTGATGTTGCATGCATATCTGCGGGGGTTTCGTTGTGCTAATTTTTTGAGAAGGGTTTTCCCTCCTCTATAGGTTTATTCTCTTGGTCTGACTGAGATATTAAAGCTTCAATTTTGTTTCTTGTTTATATCTCCACCATTTTGTTGATCACTGAGGTTTTCCAACTCTGGAGTTACCTTGTTGGGGACTTTTTGAATCCATCCTTACTAGTCTCTTCTTGTAGAAATGTTTCTCATGGACCATTTAGAGGGAAATACCTGTATAAGTTTCCATGCTCATGACATTTACTGAATCTGAAGGGTACATGTTAGAGTCTAATTGTTTCATCCATTCCACATCCTCATGCACCATGAATATTGAATATGGTAGGTTTTTTCAATGTGCATGTAGACACATATTCTTGCATATGATGTGTATCTGCTCATCAATTTTTGATAAAATACTTTGAAAAAGTTGCCTAGGGAGTTGCCGATGTCAATCAGTGTTTCTAAATTCCAATATTCACGAGGTAGAGAATATAAATCGATACATACCAGTGCCTAGGTGAAATCCTCTCTATCTGTGTCGTATCTCTCAACCCAGTTCTCAGAAAGAGGTACACTAAATTGTAGAAGTATGGACCACCTTCCATGATTGATTCTTTTTCATTTAGATTGGAGAATATCATGTCAAATAATCCTTTGGATCTCAATTGCAGTTGAAAATGAGCTTTGGGTTTCCATCTGGTGTTGATCCAATAAATTAGGGTCCTTTTAGTTGGCCATATGCTAATAAATTTGCATATGATCGCATGGTCCTTCATAAATTGGATGTGAGCGATGATGGGGCTTTGGGGAAGCTCGATCCTTTTCCTGGTGCTCGAGATCTGGATGCATGTGCTGGTTCCCTAGGTTTTCTTGTTGATTTTTTGTCTGATGGGGTTTCATGGATTTTTTTACCATCTCTGGACCCTAAAAATTCTTACATGTCATGTTAATTTTCCTTGATGATGTCTTTTACTGGAAGGTTGTTTTTATTTGTGACGACTAGATTGATATCTCCATGAGACCGGGGAATTGCTGTAGGTTACACTTGAGAGTGGGAAGGGTATTTGGATTATCCCCTTCGCATGTTCGAGATAGTATCTTTCCCAGGACCGGCTTAGATATGAACTGCTTGGTTCTTGGGAAAGGATTCAGTATATCGATGTGGTTGGGAGGTACCTATACCTTCTCCCCCACACATGCAACCATGGAGCCACCGAGGGAATTTGAGTATCTAGGCTGATCGTATATGTCGCAAAAAAGAATTTTCACTTGATCAGGCCTTGCAGAGACTGTGCATAGGAATCATAAATATCATCATATGATTTAGTGATCTGTCTTCCTCTTCTTGCCTAATTCTAAATACTACCGAGAATATTTGCTTGGGTTTTTCATACTCATTTTTTTGAGGGTTTTCCCTAGGTTCGATTATATATTATGGTTGAATTTTTATGTGTATGAACGAGTCATTGATTTCAAGTATTCAATATTTAAGCATTTAAAGAATTAAATACCAAAGCTCAACATATTTGCACAAAATTCAAAATCACCCCGAGTTATACTGTTCATTGCATTATGACCATACTTATTAAAACAATGACCAAGAAATTAAAGTTGGAACCTGGTGGAAGATTTCCTTGAAATCGAATTTATTTTGAAATATTTCTTGAATCAGTTTGAAATATGCTTGTCAATGTTTTCTGATATATGTTATGGATGAATATAAACTTCTCTGTTTCTGGTCTCCTCATCATATTTGAAGTTACTCAATATTCTTGTACAACTTCTAGGTTTATCTTAAATCTTCTTCTATTTCTATGGCCATCAAGTTGTTCTACCTTGTGTCCATTTGAGCCATGGAATTCACTTTATTTGGTGGGGTGTAAATAGTGACAACTGAGTTCCATATATCAATTCCTACTGTCATTAGGTACCACTTCATTGTTACAATCCATAACACATAGTGTTAAATTTCATGAACCATAGATCTACAAGCCAGAATGAGAGCTATCTGAAAATAAGGATGTAGTGGAATTGACAAATCAATGTAAACTGAACAACAGATTCATGACAAAAATTTCACATAAATCAGCGAAGTATTGCATAGATTATAATTACATCAATATTCATTAACATGTGAATAATACAATAGTCATACAATAAGGACAATTCAAATAATGTGGATAAGATTCAAATTCACCAATTGAATCTAACTAATCATCTAACTCAGTGTGGAAATAATCACAGGTAGAGCTCACTAGTTTAACTACAGATAACTAATTTAGTTCACAATCAGTTAACTGATGAGGTAGGTGGAAAAAAGGTGCCAAACTCCCTTAAATCATGCAAACTGGTGATAGGGTGTCTGTCAGTGAACTAACTGGTGGTAATAATAACATAAATGAACGTGATTGACTACCTACCACATACAATTGAAGGTGACTGCTGGTGGCACTCAAAGAGGGTTCCTAAAATGTAAGGATTGGAAACAATGGCACCAATGGCACCAAAAAGCAAAAGTGTAGATGGCTCTTGGGAATCCCCCCCTTACTCTAGTAAAGTGGAAAATACCTCCTAATCTCGACAAAATGAATAAACAGACTATGTAGGTAAAGGGAGGATTAATTAAACCTAACACATAGTTTGTCCCATCAGATAAGGGTACTCCGTTTATTGAAAGAACTGCTTGTTCATCCATTCACATGATGAAGTATTTTCATGACTTTAGCAGTATAATTTCATTTATTTCATTATTTACTTCATCCCACAATCATAGCATTATTTCATTTTCAATGGAAGGAAAACAAGAATCACTGAAAGATAACCATGCACAAGAGGCACAATTATTTTTACCCTGGGAAACCCAAACTGGAAAAAACCCATCAAAATTTTCTCAGAAGAAATAATCAATCCAATACAAGAATAATAACAATAATTAATATTAATCCTTAGCACAATAATGTGCTCTTATTCGATAAGAACCTCAATAGAGATAAGATAATAAGATAACCCCAAAAGTTTCTTCACTTGTCCTCCTTGATAATTGCACACCACTTAAGAGAGAGATGTGTGTTATGTATGTTACAAAATGAAGCATGGAAGAACTTAATTTATATTGTTCTTTTCACTAGAAGTTTCCACAATTAGGTTGGCTTGCACCAGTTTTATTTATTCTTTATTTTAATATTTTATTTATTTTTATTTATTTATCTTCTAGGGTCAATTTACCCCTTTCATTGGGATCGTTTTTCTCTTCATTGCTTTCCCACTTGATCTCGGACTTATTAAGAATATGTTCCAATGCTACATTAAGATCAACACTCCCTCTTAGTGAGGAAGTTTTTAATTTTTAATATAGAAATACAATTTCATCTCTTTAAACTGTAATTGAAATATATACAAGTAAGGATCACTGAAAGAATAACCATGCACAAAAACACAAGAACTCAAAGAATTTATGCTGGGAAACCACAAGGGAGAAAACCTAGAAAATCTCTCTTGCTCAGAGATATATTTCAAGATACAATAGTACATACAAATACAATAATAATCACATATACAATCTCTAGACAAACCCTAGATCCAAAGGAGGAAATTCTCCTACAATAGAGAACCCAAAAAAATCTTCTACAACGCAAAAATAGTATTTATCTTCACTTGAGATAAATTCTCCTTTAGATTGAGTGAAATTTATTGAGAGTGTAAAATGAGGAGGGTGTCTCCTCTATTTATACTTGAATTTTGGCTTACTTTTTCACTAGTTCCAACTTATTTTCTTGCAAGAATAAAATACAATTTATTCTTATTTTATTTTGGGTCCGACTTAGGTAGTGAGGGTGCCTCACGTAGCTACAAACATTCATACTCCCTCTTATCTAGGGAGGCATCATCATGATGGAAAACATCTATATATCATTTGTGTATCACAAGTGTCTTGAACATATCATCATCATAATGAAAGTCTCTTCTTATGGAGTCCTTGTGACTAGAACAACTATTCCCACTAGAACCTTGTTCCCCACTAGAACCACATCATCTTTCCAAAGATAATATATAATATTCCTGATCTTCTTGGTCATCATAGACCAAAGAGGATTACTTCATTACGCACTTTATTAATCTAAAAGTAAAGGGAGTCCACACGCCCTCGGAGGACACTTCTTCCAAGTAATTTATCGATCTCAAATAAAAAATAGGTTGTACTTCATAGGAAGAAACTTCTTCCAAGAAATTTATTGATATCAAATCAAAAGGAGGATATAATCTCTAGGAAGATACTTCATCCAAGTAATTTATCAATATCAAATTGAAAGGAGGCTATACTCCCCAGGAATATAATTTTTCCTATTTACTAGTCATTACAACTGGAAAGCGTTGATGACTACAAGTAGTTTACCCCTTTGGGCCCACACACTCCACAAAGGATCACTCTACCCAGAGGAGAACATACCACATAGGGATCCAATCTAGAAAGGATTCCTCTCAACATTGGAGAATGTTCCTCATTGGAACCATCCCTCACAGGGGTACACTCCTCAAAGGAGTCCTCTCCACACTGGAGAACATTCCTCACATGAACCATCCCTCACAGGGATACACTCATCGAAGGATTCATGCACAAGTATAATATTGTGCCTAATAAACAACCATATTGGTCATCAATATACCTTCGTAAGGTAGGGAATATCCACCACCACAAAAATTTCACAGAATTATGCAAACTTCACTATGGACAAAGGATCGGTAAGGATACCTGCAACCTTCTCATCTGTGGAGATATAATGGAGATTTAGTGCTTCCTTTTAAACTATGTATTATTTGATTTAGTGATATATAATATAAATATGTTTTGACCTATCATGAAACATAAGGTTCTATGAGAGCTTTACACAGCTCTGGTTATCACCAAAAATCACTTTCACATCAAGCTCATGACCATACAAATCTATATACAGCTTCCAGATCCATACTGCTTTCTTACTAGCTACATTGGTTGCGATTTACTCTGCATCAACTGTACTAAGTGCCACAAATTTTTCTTGATAAAACAAGAAACTATAGTTGATCGAAAGATAAAACAACACCCACAAGTGTTCTTTTCGTCAATTACTCTCCCAACCCAATATGAATATGTGAATCCCACGATCTTTGCTCCATCACCTAAGGTATATCTCAATCCATACCCTAGTGTACTGTGAATATATATGAGCACATGCTTAGATACTACCGAATGTACTTGTATTGGATTGACCATGTACATACTCAACATGTTTAATGCATAACAAATATTTGTCCTGGAATTAACCAGGCACAACAAGGAACCAATCAATTGGTGGTGTTAGTTTTTCTAGTCTTATTCAAATTGATTAGGACCTTTATATGAAAGAATAACCAGCAAAACAAAATATCCACGATGCACAAGTTAGATAAGATACACAAGACACAAATATTTTCCTTGGGGAAACCATAAAGGATAAAACCCTACAAACTTCCTCAGAATATTTCCGTCACTAAGACAATATCACAATATGTAAAAACCCAAGTATAATAGGTCTTCTCTAGCTCTCTCTCTCTCTCTCCTCCTTGATATTCTATCTCCTAATGCGAACTTGAGTGAGTGAGCGAGTGTCTAAAGGAGGGAGGTCACTTCCCCATTTATGCACATTAAGTGAATGACCTTATAACTTCACCGGGATGACCCCTTACCCTAGCATGGACGACTTCACCTAGGGAAACTTCAAAAATAGATTTCATTATATTAAATTGGGGATTACTTCCATAAATTACAATGGAGGTTGTCCTTGTTAACCCAAAAAATCCCTCACTCAGCTCTACATGGCCTACACCACCCAAGGACATGCATGCACGACCCTCATTTAACCCCATTTGACCCCCACACCCTCAAGAAGGCTTAAAAACAGGAAAAAGGCCTTAAAAACCCCTAAAAAGAGCCTAAATAGCTCTCTTAGGGGCTAAAACCCCTCAAAGGAGCCTAAAACCCTAAAATGAGCTAAATATGGAGCAGAAGGGGCTAAAATCCCAAAAAAGGGGCTAAAGCCTTGACCAGGGGCTTAAAACCCTAAAAAAACTATAAATAAAGGGGTGGGGTCACTCTCAAAAGATTCCTCCCTTGCATACTATTATGCTGCCCGAGTAGATTCCTTGAGACCATTTGCCTCTCAAGCCACCCAGACTCCCTCTCATCCATTTTCCCTTTGAGCCATAGCTCCCCCATTGCCAAGAGAGAGGTGCTTCTCTAAGCTAGGGCATGGTGGCCCATTTCCACCAAGAGGTATAATCTTTTGTTTAATGTCATTTTCATTTTAGTTTTTTTTCTAACTTAGTTTGCTTGTAGGTTTATTTCATGTTCTAACAAGTGTATGCATGGTTCTGGAGTCTAACCTTGTGTGCAGGGTTTCCACCTCTTTCCTTTTTGTTATTTGCTTCATTCCAGTTTCGTTTTTCTTGCATTTCCATCAGGAACCCTATCCTTTCGTCCTATAGATGGAAGGTAGCCATTCCTTCCCTGTAGCAAGGGAGAAATCCCTGCTATAGAACTAGTGACCATACGAGGTCGAACCCACAGGATCCCTGGGTTTATTTTTAATTTTTTGTTAAAATCTAGCTTAGATTCCTGTTTATTTTAATTTCTAGTTATTGCCAAGCCTCCTTAAGGAAAATACGAGTCCATTTGGACTTAGTACAGGTTACTCTTGGCTGAATCTAACTCAGGACCAAAAAAATTCAGTTTCTGGAGCAGGTCACTCTTATCGGGCCTAGAGAGGGGACCAGGTCGCTCAATCTGGCCTCACAGGTGTGACCAGGTTGCCTATTTAGCCCTGAAAGGTGAGACCCCATTCCAGAAGTCACCCTGCTTCTGTCTGCAGATTCTGAGCGACCCCCTCGCCTATTTCTAGGAAAATTTGGTGACGCTCTTGCCACATTTGACCCGAAAAGTGCGGTCTGTCACTCAGAGTTTGATTTTTTAAAAGTTAAGGACTGTCAGTGTGGCTCAACTGCCTTTGTCCATCCAAATTATTTTTATTTCTGTTTCTGTTCATTTCATTTGCAGAATGTGTAAATCAAAGTGTAAATCAATGGTTAATGGGTTAATGAACATAGTTTGATTAAAATTTACTTTAAATCAACATCTTGCCTATCCCTTCCTCCTCTACCCAGTCATCACCCTTTGGGGGATTCTAGGATAAGACAAAGGGGGAAGCTCGTATAGTAATAGGCACTTCACCTATTATTATTTGAAGCCACTAAAAATGAGTGACTTGGAAGGTAAAGGGGGTAGAGAAGGAGGGATTCTCATGAAGCTCAGCATCCTCCCTGTTGACCAACCTTGCATCTAGAGGGTGACCTGTGGATCTATGGATGGGATTAGTCCCATTGTGTTGAGAGCTCAGCACCCCCTCCTGGTTGAAGAGAAATATAGGTGCAAGGTAGTCACCTAGTCAAGCTATCATAGTTTAGGATCACAACTTGTACATGTCTCAAATTTCTGATTACTATTTACTGCTTTCATTCACAATGTTATGAACTCTGCGGAATATTCATAAACCATTTAAGTAGCCACAAGATATAAAAGAAAAACAAAATACATACACACCATACCATATAAATCAACCCAACTCAGTTCATGATGCTGAGTGAGCGAGTAAAATTTACAATTTACACTAAGTTAAACATCTGCATTCTGGACAGCCCCACTGGGGCTATCCCTTTCCCAGCCTGACTGGACTACCAACGGTAAAGAAGTCTCCCATCCCCTAAAGGATGGGGGAGCTCTCCTATGTATACTTTTATCCTTTTTTGGGCACAGGAGACTACCAACGAAAAAGAGCCCCCACTGGAGTCTTCTTCGTGCTTTCATACTCTCTAAAATTGAAAGCACCATCAAGCATTTACTTCCTCGAGCTCACCAAAAATCCACGAGATCGTACCACAACAGTGTCTCTAGACACCACCCCATAGATAACAGTTTGAAAGCATTCCCACTTTGGGTCACCTTTGTTCAGAGTACTCTGTAATGTGTCTTCCTTGGATTCCATCAGTACCAAAAGTATCTACCTCTCCCGAGCACTTCCCATCTACAGTGACATTCCTGGTATTACAGCTATGATCCCATTCCCATGAGTCAGTTTTATTTGCTGCCTGGTTCGCCCTGCCGTCATTCTCTGAACAAAGGAGTTTTGAGTCTACTACACTCCCTCTGCCCCTGTTCAATGCTTTCCCTCCCTCCCCCCATTCAGTGGGTAAGTCCTTAGATTGTCTCACATCTTTCGGTTATCTGCCTCGCGCTTCTAGTCAAGGAAACACCATTACCTTGACCAAGGGAAGGTCTCCCTCTGTCGACGACAACACATGTATTCCAGAGGATAGACCCAAAGGTCCCTGTATCTTGGTTTCATTAACCTCATTGATGAGTTCCTTGGACCACTTGAGAGGAGTCCTTAGTGCCTCTCGGGATGGTTGTTTCTCATGTGCTTGACTCCAACTACATCATCACACCGTTGAGATTCGTATAGGGTATCATTCAGTGCAGTATTTGGTCGAAGAACCTGAATGTCACCTAACTCTAGCACATTGATGAGTCTATTCGAGGGACCTAAAATAGGTTCATGTCCCTTGTGATTTTCGGGTTGCGTTGGAGACAGTGTTGAGAAGCCCCAACAATACTTCTATATAGATTCATGTTTGATGCAACATACTTGTACCACAGAGACTCTGACTCTCCATCAGTGAGTCCATATAGCTATGTACCATTCTAGATCTAGCAGGCCATTAGTCATGAAGATATAACATTCCATGAGAATGCCATGGGTACAATGTAGCAGTTATTCAAGATCAGTATTGTATTCAGCCTCTCATTGAGGCAACCATTATGTATCATCAGTTGTACATGATCGGCTCTTGTATTAGAGAGCATAGATCACATTATTCTTTTGACATTGTTACGAGCATGGGGATGCCCGCCTCGTCCATATACATGTCACACATTATTTTTATCTCACCCATTTATGGGAACCATATTAATAAAAAAACCAAAAGCCACCATGCCCCAGCCTAGGAAGCACCACCTCTCTACAGAAAATTCTATGATGTCTGCCGGCCATACGATGAGCTCCTGCCCTCACACATCAGGGGGCAATCTATTAACCCAAAAAATCCCTCACTCAGCTCTACATGGCCTACACCACCCAAGGATACCCATGCATGACCCTCATTTAACCCCATTTGACCCCCACACCCTCAAGAAGGATTAAAAACAGGAAAATGGCTTAAAAGCCCCTAAAAAGAGCCTAAATAGCTCTCATAGGGGCTAAAGCCTCCAAAAAGGGGATAAAACCCCTCAAAGGAGCCTAAAACCCTAAAAGGAGCTAAAGATGGAGCAGAAGGGGCTAAAATCCCCAAAAATGGGCTAAAGCCCTGACCAGGGGCTTAAAACCCTAAAAAAGCTATAAATAGAAAGGTGGGGGTCACTCTCAAAAGCTTCCTCCCTTGCATACTGTTATGCTGCCTGAGTGGATGCCTTGAGACCATTTGCCTCTCAAGCCACCCACACTCCCTCTCATCCATTTTCCCTTTGAGCTATAGCTCCTCCATTGCCAAGAGAGAGGTGCTTCTCCAAGCTAGGGCATGGTGGCCCATTTCCACCAAGAGGTATAATCTTTTGTTTAATGTCATTTTCATTTTAGTTTTTGTCTAACTTAGTTTGCTTGCAGGTTTATTTCATGTTCTAACAAGTGTATGTAGGGTTCTAGAGTTTAACCTTGTGTGCAGGGTTTCCACCTCTTTCCTTTCTGTTACTTGCTTCATTTGAGTTTCGTTTTTCTTGCATTTCCATCAAGAACCCTATCCTTCTGTCCTATAGACGGAAGGTAGCCATTCCTGCCCTGTAGCAAGGGATAAATCCAATATGCACAAGATAGAGAAGATACACAAGACATAAATATTTTCCTTGGGGAAACCATAAAGGAGAAAACTCCACAAACTTCCTCAGAATAGTTCTGTCACCAAGACATGATCACACTATGTAAAATCCCAAGTATAAGAAGTATTCTGTAGCTCTCTCTCTCCTCCTTGTTCTTCTCTCTCCTAATGTGAACTTGAGTGAGTGAGTGTGTGTCTAAATGAGGGAGGGAGCCTCCCTATTTATACACATAAAGTAAGTGACCTTCTAACTTGGATGGGTGACCTCTTACCCCAGAAGGACTGACTTCACCTAGGGAGACTCCAAAAATACATTTCATTATATTAAACTGGGGACTACACCCTTGAATTACAATGGAGTTTGTACCACAAGGACCATAGAAAATGGTGACATATTGAAAGGAGGTAAACACATCTCTAATTGGGGTACAACAACATACAATGACAATATACATCAGAATATCTTCCTAAGTTAAAAATACAACAACATGAGGTATGGTTGGATCCACTAAATATGAATATATGGAAGAATCATGTAACTTATTTAGATTTTATTCCATGGGTGTATCTGTTAACCTAAAAATCCCCCACATAGCTCTCAATGCCCTACACCACCCAAGGACACCATCTCACAACACTCATTTCACTCCATAAGACCTTCCATTTGACCCCCACACCTCCAAAAGAGCCCAAGGATGAAGAAAAGGGCTAAAAACCCCCAAAAGAGCCCAAAATAGTCCCCTAGGAGCTAAAGCCCTCAAAAAGGGGATAAAACCCTAAAAGGGGCTAAATTTAGGGCGAAAGGGGCTAAAGGTCCAAAAAGGGGCTAAAACCCTGACCAAGGGCTTAAAACCCTAAAATTTATTTGGAAAAACTATAAAAGGAGGGTGTGGGGTTACTCTCAAAACACTCCTCCCTTGCCTATTGTTATGCTGCCCATGGATGCTTTGAGACCTTTGCCTCTCAAACCAACCACACTCCCTCTCCTCTATCTCCATCCCATCAAGCCATTGCTTCCCAACCAAGAGAGAGGTGCTCCCATGAGCTAGGGCATGGTGGCCCATTTCCACGCAAGTGAGGTATGACATTTCTTTTCATGTTTGTTTTATTTTTTTTGCTTTCTAACTGTTATTTTTATTTGCAGGTTTTATTATTGACATTGTTTGTAGGTTTTCCATTGTAGTAGCTTAGGTTGCTTGCAGGTTTCAAGGAGGCGGAACCCTAACCCATTTTCTATAGAGGGGTTCACAAAGCTTCTTCTTTTCTGTTATTAGCTCTTAGATCTAGTTTACAGTGGTTGCCATTTGCTTATACTTGTTTAGATTAGCTTAGTTTAATTCGTTGTTCTGTTTATGTTATTTCCATTTTGTTTTTCCATGTTTTCAAAGAGTAGGAACCTACCCTTGTGCCCTATAGGCACAAGGGAGCCATTCTTTCTCCTGCAGTGAGGAGAAATCCTCACTATAGCTTTGGCGACCATACCAGGTCGATCCCACAGGATCCCTGGTCCAAAAATTTCAAGTTTTCAAGTTTTTTCAATTTTAACCTAGTTTTCAGAAATCTTATGTTAGATTTGTCTTAAATCTTGTTTATTTCCTATTTTAGTCAGTGCCGAAGCCTCTGCTAGGCCAAGCCGAGTCAGATTGACCCCAGTACCAGTTATGTCGGCCAGATCTGACCCTGCCTCACCAAAAAACCCCTTTCCACAGAAGGGCGCTCTTATCGGGGAAAAAGGTGAGACTGGGGCTCTCTTAATGAGCAAACAGGTGCACCCAGGGCGCACTTAATCCCCAGATAGGCGTGACTTCATCCCAGAAACTCAGGTTGTGGTTGTTTTTGCATTCTGTGCGACCCCCTCGCTAGATTTGGTCAGAAATGTGTGGCCTGTCACACAGAAGTTGAATTTAAGTTTAATTGACAGTAATTTTTAGTTTCAGAGGACTGTTAGTGCGGCCTAGCGGCCTCTGTCCACCATTGTAGGTCTTTTCCAGTTCCAGTTTTTATTTTCTGCAAATCAATCCATGAACAATGTGTAAATGTTAAATCAATCATTAAGGCTTAATAAAATGAACTAGTCTAACTAAAAGTAACTTAAAAATAACCATCTTGCTGCCCCCTTCCTCCTCTACCTAGTCATCACCCTTCGGGTATTCTGGGATACGACGAAGGGTAAGCTCATATAGATCTAGGCATTCCATGGTATTTTTCCCAAACCACTAAAACCGGGTGACCTGGAAGGTAGAGGGTGTAGAGAAGGAGGGCTTCTCATGGCACTAAGCGTCCTCCCTATTGACCAACCTAGAATTTGGGAGGTGACCTGAGGATCTACGGATGGGCTTAGTCCCATTGTGTTGAGAGCCCAACACCTTCTCTTGGTTTGAAGAAGAATATCACTGAGAGGTAGACATTTAGTTAGGCCAACAATCCAGGGTTAATCACTGTACTTTCTTACAAATTTATATTTATGTTTGCATACAAAACCATGATATGAACTCTACCATGAATTCATAAACCATATTGCAACAACCAAATACCAGAACAAACAAGCAAACCAACACACCATACCAAATAATTAACCCAACTCAGTTCATGACGCTGAGGAAGCCTTAAAATTTACCAAATTTACACTAAGTTCAATCAATTTTGCAGTCTTTGAGGACATAAGCCCTTGACTACTTCAACTGTGGGAAGTACTTGGGATTTGCCCAGAAACTCATTGTGAGGAGTACCACAGGAACCCCAAAGTATTTGGCTGCTGAGAGGAATTGCCAAGCGAAACGGGCAATGACCCCTTCCGATTGAGTAGAAGCACCCATGAGGAACAAGCCAAGCGCTGTCTTTTGGCAGTCTTGGTGGCTGAGAGACCACCTTCAACCAATAGGAAGCCATTGAAACCGGGGTCCAAATCTCATACCCACCAGTTTCATACACAAAAGCGAACACAATTGATCCTCCACAATCTTCCTCACGCCTAAGAGGTGAACCACCACCATTTGGAACACTTGATCGACACTGTTTAAGCCACTCTCAGTGATCTCCCACACCGTCAGAGGGACACACAGCCTCTGATTCAGATTCAGACCCATATCAGTCTGAACCAAACCTCCACACTGCACCATCAAGCCCCATGGCTAGTGCAAACCCAGATCCATTTTTCGGCCTAACCTTAGCAAGTGGACCCATGTCCACATCACAACCTGTCACCCACAACTTGGCAAGTAGTCCAAGCACAGTAATGCAGATTGTCATTAGCCAATTGCCACCACCCATAGTGACCAGCCAAGCTGGCCCAGTGGTAACACACGGGGGCAGTGGCCCGTCCACACACACTGCCCCTCCGGCCACACAGGGGGGCAGTACACCGTCCACCTACATTGCCCCTACTATCATACAAGGGGGAAATACTCCTGCCACCCATACCGCCCCCCGCACAGCACTTGGGGGCATTGGCCCATCCGCAATGGTGCCACCACAAGCACCCCCAGCCATATAGATGCATTATGCACCTGCAAACCGCACCCCCATTGCAGCCCCATCCCAGATCAACTCGGGGTCAAATCTGCCCTTCATGGCTCATCTCAACTTGCCTGACTTGGCTAGATTAATGAATGAACCCATCCGCCACCAAGCTTTCTAGCCAGCCATGCCAACTAAGTTTCCATCAGACATCCCAAAGTTTGAAGGCAAATCCGGAGAATGTCCCCAAAATCACATAATGACATTCCATCTATGGTGCTCATCCAACAACATCGTAGATGACTCCATCAGGCTGAGACTGTTCCAACGCACCCTTATAGGTGCCGCGGCCAAATGGTACATTGAGCTGCCATAAGCCAAGTACCCCGACTTCAACTCCCTAGCCTTCATGTTCCTACAGTATTTTCAACTCCTTGTTAGATATGACGAGGGGGTGGAGATCCTGTTATCCTGTCGCCAAAGCACCGCCACTCGCATAAGTGACCATATCCATGAGTGGTGGCGACGCCGTAGCTTATGCAAAATCCAACTAGACGACATGATCTTCTTGGATTGGTTCCTTAAGACTTTGCTCCCACCCATCACAAAGGACGTCACATCTGAATGTCCCCAATCTAAAGAAGAGGCCATACTGAAGGCCCAAAAATTTGACTTGATCTACTCTCAGTCTGGATACTTGTACACTATCATTCCAGACGCTCCTCATCCGAGTACCTCCTACCGCGACGCATCGAGGGAATCCCACGCTATGAACGACATCATAGGGTCAGTCTCCCAACAACCACAGCCTCGACCAACACCACCTTCCATTGCATCACAACCAAGCAACACTGCTAATGTTTCTTACCAAAACCAAGCTATGGACTATGCTAGAATGATGTCCCAGTCCGGAGCAACAACCTCTTATATACAACTTGTGCCACCGTAGTAGGCTCAGGCCATGGCTTGGCCAACACAACAATATGTGGGGAAAATTCCCACATTTGTGGCACCACCACCCCCACAAATATACTATGCACCACCAGTGCAACAAGTTCAAACCCCCGCGCACGCTCCACCCGCTCCGTTGGGACAAGTGTTCGCACGACAAAACCGTCCCAACCAGCCTACCCCCAACAATCAACAAGGACAAGCTAGAAACAACCGGCTTTGCAACCAAGGCAATAACCAACCGTAGGGAGGCGGTCATCAACTGAACCCTCCCAATAATGCTGCGGCTAACTGGCCAGCCCAAAACCCCCCATGACAGAATGCACCAAGACGCAACGCTTCGTTGCGCACAAACCAACCTTGTACACTCTGTGATGTTTATGGGCATTACACATTTGAGTGTCCCCTCATGGCTCATGCTAAGCAAGCCATTCAAAATGAGGCCCAACAGGCCGCCAATGCTGCCAATCAAGCCCAACCCAACCAGGCACGACAAGGACCTCCTCCCATGGTGCTTCAAAACCCACTACTAGTCCAAGGATTGGTGGCAACCGCTCCCCCCCCAGGAAAATCCAATGCTCTGGGGGCACCACCCACAACCGAAACAGGTGTTCACCACCTGCTAGCCATGACCACTGAAGAGGTCAACTTACAGACTAGACAAAATCAATACAGTACCACCACCGAACCTGTCGACTCATCAGTAGCATCCACGTCTAAGACAACCAACCTACCTCTCTAGTTACCCCCGTTCCTGCGCCCCCCATATGCAAAATTGCCAATAATGCCATAGCTAGAGCTGTAGTCAACTATAGCATTGTGGATGATTTGGCCCAAATGCAAACCGCCATGTCCGCTCTTGAGGTACTTAAAACGTTCCCAATGCAGCGAAAATCCTTACTAGCCGCTCTAGGGGCAGTAGACCCCTTCGAGTCCAAGTTAATCACGTTTGACACAGAGAACGGAGAGCTGCACATGCCCTCCACTATCGCCTTCCAAATCCCGATGTCCATCCGGAACTTGGTTGTGCATCGATGCATAGTGGATGAGGGGGCATCCACGTGTGTCATGTCTACCTTGGTTTGGCAGAAGCTTGGATCATTGATTCTGCAACCGTCCTCCATGACTCTGCGGGCTTATGATGGACATCCCACTAAAGCCCAAGGAATCCTCCCCCATGTCCCCATCACGTTAGCTGGGAAGACAGTCCTGATTGACATTGAAGTCATCAACGCTCAACTGGACTACAACCTCCTCCTCGAAAGGAGTTACATGTATGCCATGTGAGCCATTGTGTCAACTGTCTTTCACCTCATGATGTTCCCCCATGAAGGGAAGATTGTGATGGTTGACTAGCTCAACTACCATGATCCGCAAGGGTTAACAGCACCTGCCAACGTTATCCCTACCATCACCACTACTGAGTCACAAGGGGAAACTGCACATGCTAATGTCATCCCTGCAACCAACACTATGGTTGAAAACACACCAGCCTCCCCACCATTGAATGTGGGCCTTGGGTTGTTTATCGATCCCACCATGACGGCTCCTTTCCCATTGGTGTCACCACCACCGACACAAAAGCAAACTGCGGACTTGTGCATGGTCTCATCAAGCACCGCTACACCCAAACAACAACCACAGCCGCAGCCCCAACCACAACCACAACATCATCCGCATCCGCAATGCCAACAGCAGCCGCAACATCATCCGCAGCTGCAGCACTACGCACAGTCACAACCACAACCGCACCCCCACATGCAACCAACTAGGAGTTATGTGGGATTATCTCCGGTCCATACAATTCCCTTCCTCTTTCCCCCACCTGGTGTCATGAGAAAGCCGGTCATGGCCACCTTAAGCCTACCCAACTTTACGTTGGGGATCCCCATGTGGTATCTAGATCCACTAGCTCAACCAGCAATGCCCTAGGTTGTGTTAACTCCGGTGCAACCTATTGCGGTTGAGTCTCACCCCCCACCCGGTTCGCATAAGCCAACTGCCGCACCTACACTTGCACTGCCCCAACCCAAAAGGGCTAGGGGAAAGAACACCAAAGCCACCGTAGAACCATGAGAAGTACCACCTTGTGCCGTCTGTGAATAACAAGGCCATCCAACCCAGAACTGCCCTGAAATCCCAGTGATCCGTGCGCATCTGGATGCCATGGATATGAATGAAAACATCCCCATGGTTGAACTCCCAACCGCGCCAGTAGTCAGGAACAAGGCATTGAGGACAAACCATGCTTGCACCCTTTGCGGCTTGTATGGACATTACTCCCACCATTGCCAAGACCTGCCCGAATTTTGAATGGCTCTTGGTGACCTCCATCACCATTCCTTTGAGTCTGAGATCACCTTGATCGAAGAAGTTCACCAACCACCAACTTCTTCAGACACCATGTCCATCTACATGATGTCCAGTTCCACCGATGGTCCATCAGACCTGTCACTTCGTTGCTTCAACAATGATGAGGAGATACTTAAAGCTCTGACTACCCTAGAATACCCATGGGATGACATGCACCATCGCTCGTTCTTCCTCTAGGAAGAGCTTGTGTCACAATCCAACCAGTTTTCCATGGAGACCAAAGATTTCATCCATGGGAAGGTTGATTGGTTCAAGAACCTAATCCCAGCACCCGATGCCTTCGAAGAAGGGAACATGGAAAACATTTCACCAACAATTAAAATCGACATCTCAACCAACTCTGAGATCGTTGAAGAAATCATGCTGGGGGCATTTTGCTCCCTGGAAGAGGTTGATTCCTACACCGCTCTCTTCCAAGAATTCCGCGACATCTTCACCTGGTCATACATTGAAATGCGTGGCTTAGATCCATCCATCATGGAACACCACATTGACACATGGCCTGATGTGGCACCTGTCTGGCATAACCAACGACCCATCCATCCATCTAAAGTGGCTACGATGAAAGTCGAGATAGAGAAGCTGTGCACAACCGACTTTAATTATCCCATTGCGTACACCACTTGTGTTTCTAATCCTGTTCCCGTGAATAAAAAACAGGGTACCATTCGTGTTTGCACAGACTTCCGCGATCTCAATGGGGCATGTCCCAAAGACAACCTCCCCACCCTGTTCATCGACTAGATCATTGATGCATGCACCGGACATGAGGCCTTCTCCTTCATGGACGGATTTTTTCGGCTACAACCAAATCCAAATCCGGAAAGAAGACCGTTACAAAATGGCATTCACAACCCCATGGGGCACATTCACCTACCGAGTCATTCCCTTTGGCCTCAAAAATGATGGAGCCACCTTCTAGCGTGCCATGACACACTGCTTTCGCGATCTCATGCACATCATGTTGGTTTGTTTCGACAACCTCATTGCGCGGTCGCAAAACCGCACATAACACATAGATGACTTATGACAAGTCCTAATACGATGTCGCCAGTACAGGATCCGCTTGAACCCATCCAAGTGTGTTTTCTGTGTCCCCACATGCCTTCTCCAAGGATTCATCGTGTCACACAAAGGAATGACCGCTGATCCTGGGAAATTCCAAACGACTTTCCCCCTAATGTCACCCCTTTGAGTGACAACGTTCTAAATTGTATTATAGTCTTTCCATTTTTTGTTTTACACATTTTTCCTGATTGATTCTTATGTATCGTTTCCTCTCATTGCTTCAGATGGAGCACACCTCAGATCGGTATATGGGATTCGCAGATGGAGCAAGCAGATGGTACCCGAACCTCACCTCAGCTGCATGGGTAATCTACTCCCCATTGCACGAGTTGATCCACATCGATGGAATATGCGTGGGCACCATAACCAACAACTAGGAGGAGTATGATGGTGTCAATGGCCTCTTGGCTGGCGCTCTACAATTAGGAATTCATCATCTCTATGTCTTCTTAGACTCCCAGCTGCTTGTTTCTCAACTGAACAACCACTATCGAGTTCGCGATCCCTGCCTCTTTAGAAAGTACCTGCACACTAATCACATGGTCAGAACATTTGAATCCATCACATTCACACATGTTCCCAGGAACCTCAATAGTGTCACAGATCAAATGGATAACGATATTCTAAATTGGCACATCCATAACAGTATATGGGAAACATACAACCATAACATAATGCATAATCATGTCTAAAAATACACACACAGTGTAATAATACATCACATAGACATTTGCATTCCACAACATAATAAAAAGACTAACATAATGAAACCACAAAAGTGCATCCACGTGCGTCAAAAATATATATAGATATAAATCCATAAGTCGCATGTCCACAACATGTCCAATACAAAAGCGAGAAGCCACAAAGCTTTCTCAATAGGATATACATAAGTGACACAAAAACCCCTAAGTGCACCAACACACTAGGAATAGCCCCACAAGCCTACTAATATGACTCAGACCCATCATCTGACTCAGCCTCATCATCTTCCAAAGAGGACGCATCCTTTGCGAGAATACCACCTCTCGCCGTCCGGCAAAAGTGCTCGCAAGCCACTGCCATATTCCTCATCACACCCATCAGCTCAGGTGGAAGATTGTGAATTGCAGCAATAAAATTGGTACTCAGATGCTACCAGCCAACATCTGACACCCCAGTAGCAAGCTCATCCAGATACATCACCAGTCCATCCATGTCCCGCTACCTCTTGTGGGAGCTCCTGGAAGGGGCCACCGCAGGAGGTACGGTAACAACCCACCTCCGATGCCCAGGTGGCAGGTGAGGACCAACATCTGCACACACAAGCAAGGACACCATCAGTCCACATACATCAATATGAAAATGACTAACCAGCTCAACTATACTATGCATAATGATCAACATAAAAACATCAAGCATACATACCAGTTGTTCCCCATGCCTGACCAAGAGGTCGGGGCATGTCAGGTTCTCCTCAGAAATCCATACCTGCATACGAGTACTCCTCGATTACCACAGGCAACTGAAGTCACTGCTCCAGCAACTCGTCTATAAAAAAGTGGCCCACTCTGCCGCCACCTTCGCGAATCATCATTTAGCACCACCTATACATCTTCGGCTCCCGCGGACCATTGTCCTGGATAGATCAATGAGGACGAAGTGTAGGTACTTTCTCAAAGAAGAAAGCACATAGAAAGGAGCCAAAGCAGAAACCAGTGCTAGTAGTCTTCGACTTGTTAAGCTGATGCCAAATAGCCTGCAAGTACATCTAGTCCCATGCATAATATGTGCCACCTATGGCACGCACTACTAGCTGCAGTTGACCACCAAAAATATTGTGGCTCCTTGTGGAACCCAAGATGTGTTGCAGTAAAGTCCCCATCGCCCATGTGGACAACTCCTCGATGTCACACATCAGGATGTAGGAGTCATGCACATACGCGGTAGCGTAACAGTGCCGATCACATAGCTCCTCCAATGTCTCCCCCCGAGACAGTACAGGTACCAGGTCACCAACCAATCCTAGTATAGGGAGCCCAGTAATGAAATACACCTCCTCTAGTGTAATCTCAATACGCTGACCTTGGAAGAGGAACACCTCCTCAGCAACATCCCAGAAACCGATCAGAGTTTGCGTCAGCAAACCCAAGCTCCGCATAAGTGGAATCGTCATAAATTTCAGCAACCCATAGCGGGCTAGTGTATCTCTAACACCCCCGTCATGCAATGATGCATCTCTAACTGGCTTACAGTCTCTCTCACTCCATTTGATCTCCACCATCCTACACAAAGCAAGAACCCTGATGTCAGACATCCCCACCATAAAAAAACCACCCAAAAGAGGCTAGGGCGCACCTATTTGGGAAAAATAAGCGCCCATGGCACTCATAATTTCCCAACAGGTGTGCCCAGGGTGCACCTTTCCCTTCAAAATGAGATACCTGTCCCACAAGAAACCCGAAACAGCTCATGGGGGGCCTCCAGGTGGTCAAATTCAGTAAATAAGCCATCAAAATGAAGAGGTTCAGTGAGAGGTTTTACCTGCATGTTGCGGCTCGCGAAACCGTCGGTTGGATCAAGAGAAATCAGAAAATGAAGAATTAGGGCCCACCTCTCCAACTCCACAATGAACAGTGACAATGAGACTTCACCATGTGGCCCCTCCCCTTTTATAGGCCCCATTTGACCTAATTTCTTCCGATCCACACAACAGGACCATACGGACTCCGTTTGAGACGTCGTTTACGCCATTGGTTTCAGAATTCCACCCTTTATCTCTTTATGAGACCATTGTCTCATGTTTGATTATTCAAATTTGGGACCATTTCCCACAAGTCACCTCAATTCACGAGCCATGACATGACGACGTGAGTGTCTACGAATCGGTACTCGTATCACACTTCTCGGTCGCAACTCATGCGAGCGATCGGGCTGCCTCCTGTTAAGGACTGTAATTTTACTTTTATTTTTTGTATTTATAATTGTATTTTTTCACCACACCTTACATGGACATCTGGACCATGATCCACAAAAACCTTTGTTTTTCTTCCATGTATTTGACATATAAGTGTACTCGGGCCACCACCCATTAAGGAATGTAATTTTAGCTTTTATTTTGTATTTTTAATACATAGATTGTCTTTTCTTTTTATCGAACCTTACGTGGACCTCCAGACCACTGTCCACAAAATGATTTCTTTTCTTACACATATTTGGCATATAAGTGCCCCCGGACTTGCACTCCCATCGCATGTAGTCAAGTTCGTCCACCGCAACACACACACATGCTCTCCTGACCTCTGTCCGAGAGCCAACTCGGTTTGCGTGCCTATGCCGCACCACCTTGCGAGCCTCTGCTGTGATCTATCCCACGCATGTATTGGTATGTTTGAGAGCCTTCTGTCTGTCTATACTGCGCGGATGACCTTTCGACCTCTGTCCACTGTCCTAACATGGGGCACTGCACGTGCCACCACAATTGGTTGACCACATTGGAGTTTCATTTAAGCTCTTTTCTGACTTCTTAAAACAATGAAAAGATCACCGAGCGCAGCTGCTTCCTTTCCCACTCGCTAAAGTATAGGAAAGGGCATCTACATCGTCTCGTTTACCTCCTTTTGCGGACCATGTAGACCATTTCATGAAAAGGACCTCCTTGGCACACTCAAGCCAAGACCGTTCCCCTCTGCATACTTTTATGCTTTCTCGGGCAGAGGGGCTGTACTTTACGAAAAAGCTCACCACCGGTTGTCGTTAAGCTCTTTTCCAGCCGTCTCAACAAGAAAATATCGCCGAGAAAACTTGGTTCCGTTCATGCTCGTAAAAGTATTTGAATGACCATCCAGTCAGTATAGGTTTAACCTTTTCCGGCTTGATTGGACTACCAACGGTCAAGAATTCTCTCATCCCCTCCAGGATGGGCGAGCTCTCCTATGATACTTTTATCCTTTTTCGGGCACAGGAGACTACCAACGAAAAAGAGCCCCCACTAGAGTCTTCTTCATGCTTTCAGACTCTCTAAAATTGAAAGCACCATCGAGCATTTACCTTCTCGGGCTCGCCAAAAATCCACGAGATCGTACCACAACGGTGTCCCTAGACACCACCGCATAGAAAACAGTTTGGTAGCATTCCCACATTGGGTCGCCTTTTTTCAGAGTACTCTGCAATGTGTATTCCTTGGATCCCATCAGTATCAAAAGTGTCCACCTCCTCCAAGTATTTCCCATCTGCAGCGACATTCCTGGTATTACATCTATTCCCTTGAGTCAGTTTCATTTGCTTCCTAGTCTGCCCTGCCGTCATACTCTGAACAAAGGAAGTTTGAGTCTCCCACTCCCCCCTTTCCCCTGTTCAGTTCTTTCCCTTCCCTCCCCCCCCAAAAATTCAGTGAGTCAGTCCGCATATTGCTTCACACCTTTCGGTTATCGCTCGCGCTCCTGGTCAAGGAAATATTATTGCCTTGACTAGAGGCAGGTCTCCCTCTATCGACGCCAACACACATATTCCAGAGGACAGACCCAGAGGTCCCTGTACCTTGGTTTCATTAAGATCATTGATGAGTTCCTTGGACCACTTGAGAGGAGTCCTTAGTGCCCCTTGGGATGGTTGTTTCTCACATGCTCGACTTCAACTCCATCATCACACCATTGAGATTCATACAGGGTTTGTTCCACATAGTACTTGGTCGAAGACCCCGGATGTCACCCGACTCTAGCAAATTGGTGAGTCCACTCGAGGGACCTAAACAGGTTATGTCCCTTGTGATTTTCGGGTTGCGTTGGAGACAGAGATCTGAAGCCCCAGCAGTGCTTCGATATACCTTTATGATTGATGCAACATACTTGTATCGCAGAGACTCTGACTCTCAACCAACAAGTCCACATAGCTATGTACCAGATCTAGCAGACCGTCAGTCATGAAGATATAGCATTCCATGAGATTGCTATGGGTCTAATATACCAGATCAGTATTGTATTCAGCCTCACATAGAGGCAACCAACATTGTAACATCAGTTGTATATGATCGGCTCTTGTATTTTAGAGAATAGATCAAATTATTCTTTTGACATTGCCATGAGCATGGGGATGCCCGCCTCGTCCATATACATGTCGCACATTTATTGTATCTTACCCATTGATGGGAACCAAATTAATACAAAAACCAAAAGCCGCCATGCCCCAGCCCCAGAAGCACCTCCTCTACACAACAAATCCTATGATGTCTATCAACCATACGTTGAGCTACTGCCCTCACACATCAGGGGGCAATCTGTTCACCCAAAAATCCCCCACATACCTCTCAATGGCCTACACCACCCAAGGACACCATCTCACAACACTCATTTCACTCCATAAGACCTTCCATTTGACCCCCACACCTCCAAAAGAGCCCAAAGATGAAGAAAAGGGATTAAAACCCCAAAAAAGAGCCAAAAATAGCACCCTGGGAGCTAAAGCCCTAAAAAAGGGGCTAAAACCCTAAAAGGGCCTAAAGTTAGGGCGAAAGGGGCTAAAGGCCCAAAAAAGGGCTAAAACCCTGACCAAGGGCTTAAAACCCTAAAATCCCTTGGAAAAACTATAAAAGGAGGGTGGGGGGTCACTTTCAAAACACTCCTCCCTTGCCTATTGTTATGCTGCCCGTGGATGCTTTGAGACCTTCGCCTCTCAAACCACCCACACTCCCTCTCCTCCATCTCCATCCCATCAAGCCATTGCTTCCCAACCAAGAGAGAGGTGCTCCCATGAGCTAGGGCATGGTGGCCCATTTCCACCCAAGTTAGGTATAACATTTCTTTTCATGTTTGTTTAATTGCTTTTGCTTTCTAACTATTATTTTTATTTGCAGGTTTTGTTATTGACATTGTTTGCAGGTTTTCCATTGTAGTAGCTTAGGTTTCTTGCAGGTTTCAAGGAGGCGGAACCCTAACCCATTTTCTGTAGAGGGGTTCACAAAGCTTCTTCTTTTCTGTTATTAGCTCTTAGATCTAGTTTACAGTGGTTGCCATTTGCTTATTCTTGTTTAGATTAGCTTAGTTTAATTCACTGTTCTGTTTATGCTATTTCCATTTCGTTTTTTCCTGTTTTCAAAGAGTAGGAACCTACCCTTGTGCCCTATAGGCACAAGGGAGCCATTCTTGCTACTGTAGTGAGGATAAATCCTCACTACAGTATCCATGGAATTATAGCCCATCGTACAAAATATGTGCAATATATCAATGATATACTTTCCTTGTCGAAGGAAGATCTCATCAGGTCCTTGCCACACCTTTAAACCCAATAAATAATGCATCAACCCCAGGTATTTCATCTCAAATATATGATTCAAATCCCTCTTGTACTTTTCAATTAGACTCTCGTCCCCTGTGACAAAGAGATCATCAACATAAAGTGCTAGAATCAAGGGACAATTATTAACAAACTTGTAATAAAGGTTTTGATCTGCTTCATTTCTAGTGATTCCCAACTCGGAGTACCGGGCCTGGGGAAGTCCATAAATATCTTTATTCAACATGTAAACATGAGAATCCTTCTCATGTATAACAAAATCCTTAGGCTACAGATACATACCTCTTGTCAATTATACCATTGAGTAAAGTTGTCTTTACATGCATCTGATATAATTTCCAACTCATGACAAAAGTAAGAGAAATAATTGAACTGATTGTAGAGTATCTGGAAACTAAAGCAAATCTCTCATCATAATCTATTCCTTCTTTCTGAGAAAAGCCTTAGGTTACAAATATCACTTTGCACTTATCATTTCTTCCATTTGCAGCATGATTGATCTTGAAGATACAATTAGAAGTTACTACTAACTTCCATTCAAGGATTGGAACAATATCCCAAACATCATTCTTCATGATGGATTGATACTCATCCATCATGGCATCTTTCCATACATGTTTTCCAACTTTGTCCTCAAAGATGGAAGGATTTGAATCACTGATGTGACTCATCAAGGCTGAATATCTTGAGTATATTTGTGATCTCTTGCTCTCTCTGAATGTTCCATAAATATATGCATGTTTTTTCGCATCCTATAAAGCATCAAGAATTCATCCTAGCTCTTTGGACCAACATCTCTAGGAAATTTTGGCTCCGATATAGGTTCTAAAGGTATCTCATGATGATATTAATCATGTTACTAAAGAGTAGGAGCCTCCTTATACTCCTCAATATCATCATTCATGTTATTCTCGAGATCTCCAGAATGCCACATACTCATCAAAATTCATATCTTTGTTGATATCAATATGATGATGCCCCATAGTATATACTCAATATGCCTTTGAAGTTTTTTTGTACCTAACAAAGATGCCTTTTTCTCCTGAAGGATCCAACTTTTTCCTCTTTTCCTTAGGAACATGAATGTAGGTTGGAGAACCAAAGATCCTCAAATGTCCAACTTCCACTTTCACACTTGTGAAATCTTCTTCAATGGATTTTTTATCTCAAGCTTGGTAAGGGGAACTTTTGTGAACATACACTATAGTGTTGTTTCCTTCATCCCATAAAAACATAGTAACCCCCTGATCATGGATCAATTCTTTAGTAGATTCAATAATGGATATATAATTTCTTTCAACAAGCCCATTATTTTAGGGATTATAAGGTAGTGAGTGCTCCCTCTTAATTCCTATATTCTTGCAGAAATTGTTGAAATCCTTGGAAGTATATTCTCCTCCATTATATGATCTGGGGAACTTGATTGTCCTATATTTCAAGTTTTCTACTCGAGCCTTGAATTATTGGAACTTGGAGAAGACTTCATCCTTTATTTTCAAGAAATATATCCACTTCCTTTGGAGAAGTCACTAATAAAGGTAGACAAATACAAGTATCCTCCCAAGGATGGTACTGACATAGGTCTACAAATATACGAGTGAAACATGTCAAAGATTCCCTTGGATCTTCTGTTACCAGATGGAAAACAATGCTTGGAATTATTTCCAAGTACACATCCCCTACAACCGACTTCATGTTCATTTGGAATATTTGGAATACCCGAGACCATATGCATTAATGCTGGAAGATCTCAAAAAATATTTGATGCCATTACTGACTCAAACTGTAATATTCATGAACAAGAGCTTGAGCTCGTTGTACTAACAATTTATAAAGACCCCTAATTATGGTACCAATAACTCTGGATGAATCAATGCTTGAGTATTTATTCCACATGATGACTTGTACATATACAAATGAAACTCTCATTCCCTTATCTTCCAAAGTTGAAATGGAAATAAGATTCTTCTTTAGACTTGGTACAAGAAGCACCTTTCCCAAATGTAAAGAATCAACTGATTCTAGTTGGAAGGATGTTGAACCTGCTCCCTTTACTTCATACTTTGAATTGTCACCAAGTTCAACATGAATAGAGACATGGTTATTTAACACTCTTGAGAAAGGGATTTGAGAACTTGTCATGTGACCATATGCACCACTATCTATCAACCATACATTACTATCCAGAATAAATCCTGAAAGAGAAGGAACAAGAAAGTAATATTTTTGAATATATTCTTCTTCTTGTTTCTTCTTTTCTAGTGCATTATTCTCCTTATATTTAGAGGCATCATGCTTTCCCTTTCCTTTCTTCCATCAGTCTGCAACAAAGTGGCCGATATTGCCACAATTGAAACATTTGAACTTGGATTTATGCTTATTGATCTTTGGATTTTGAACCTACTTGATACATTTATTTCCCTTGTTACATTTTCCTCTCTTATTTCCAATTCTATTTGCAATAACTAATTATTCTTCCTTTTCCTTTGAGGTAGATGCAAGATCCATTGTTTCCTGGTGGATTGACCAAAACTATTCAAAAGTAAGTAACTGGCCATGAGAACATATCCCTTTCACAAATGACTTCCATTTTCAATTAATTCTACTCATAAATGCCAACACAACATATCTATAAGGGAAACTTTCATCAATATTTGCTAGCTAAGATTTGAGTAATGTTCAAGAGATAAGAAGAATCTGAATCATCCTTTGTGAACTTCACTTAACAAAGTTGATCTTTTAGGGCCATGATTCTACTAAGTTTCTCATTGTCATATATATTATTCAAGCCATTATACATCTTATTAGAAGTGTGTTGGTTTACAATAAAAGGTACAAGATGATCTTTCACTAAGTCCATCAAAATCCTCATGGTTATGGCTTCATTTTTCTTGTGTCTTGTTTTCTCTTAGGATCCCTCTATCTCTGGAATATTTATGAGTATACGATCCTTCAGATCATGTTCATTTAGGATGATGAGAATCCTACTATTCCAATATTGGAATTTTGAAACTCCCTCCAATATGTTTTCTACGCTGAGTCTAAAACCATCTCCACTGAAGATCTAAGATATGGAATCTGCTATAGAAACCCTAGCAAGAGCTAGTTTAAATATGAAAATTTGTATTTGGAAAAAAATTGTTTCCACAAAGAGACGTTCCCTCCTTTGGTGATTTGAGTATCCCTCCCTTTCTTCATAATTCATGGTTATAACAACTTAAAATCTGGAATCCTAATTTCCTAATTCTAGCAAAATTTAGGTTAAAATTGGAACTTCACGAATTTGGATTTTGCCTCCATAGAAGGTTCATCCTCTTAGGGAAAGTTTTTGAAGAAATATTTCCAATACAATCCATGGATTTAAAGGTCCAAACATGGATTCCATAGTTTTTGATAATGGTCTCTTTTAGCACCGCTTTGATACCATGTTATATTTTTAAAATAACAACATAATTTTCATCTCTTTCAACTTTAATTGCAATATAGACAAGTAAGGATCACTGAAAGAATAACCATGCATAGAAACACAAGAACACTCATAATGTATCCTGGAAAACCACAAGATATAAAACCTAAAAACCTTCTCTTACTCATAGATATTATTTCAAGATACAACATTACATCCAGATACAACCATCATCACATAGACAAGCTCTAGACAAACCCTAGATCCAATGGAGGAAACTCTCCTACAATAGAGAACCTAGAAAAAGTCTTATACAACCTAGAAATAGTCTTCTTCTTCACTTGAGCAAACTTCTCCTTGAGATTTAGAGAACTTAGTTGAGTGTGTCAAATTAGGAGGGTGTATCTTCTATTTATACTTGAATTCTAGCTGACTTTTCCATCAGGACCGACTTGTCTATTTGCCTGGGCTGAATTGTCTTCTTGGAAGATAAAAATAAAACATATTCTTATTTTATTTTGGTGCCAACTTATGTAGTGAGGATGCGTCATGTAGCTATAAACACAAATTTTTTTATACTCCATTACACATAGTTTCTCCCATCTGATAAGGGTACTCTGTTTATTGAAATAAATTTTGTTCATCCATTGATGTGTTTAAGGATTTCCTTCAAGTTGGTCAAACTTGTGTGAAGGAATTGATCTGATACCATTTGTAGAACACACCAGGATACTAAAAAGAGGGGGGGGGGTGTGAATCAATATGTACTGCAACTTCACTATTTCACTTTTTCTTATTTAACTCATCAATTAAACAAAAAGAGCATATGCATCAATACACCATTAAATAGAGAGTATAATGTATGGAAAAATTAATATAAAGTATTGGTTAAAAACAAATGAAAGATTACATTAGGTTTAGGATACTTCAATATCCAATTATCACCAGCTTCGACTAGAGAAAGGATCCAATGTCCTTGTTTCTTCAAATCCAACTTAAGCGATGCTCCAAAACTCTATTTTTCTAGCTCCAACTGGAAGGAGGCTACAATACCTTTTCTCTTTTATGACAATATTGAGGCTTTGACCCCCTTTCTCTTTGGCTACAGGATGGATGGTTTGACCCTCGTTCTCTTTGGCTATAGGATGGATGCTTTGAACCCATTTCTCCTATGTCATAAGATGGATTATTCTACCTCCTTTGTACATTTTATTAAGTTTACTCTAAACTATGCACTTTCCTTAGTCTTACTTTGTACTATGCACTCTCCTTAGCTTTATTTGTACTTCGCTCTCGGATATGTGCACTTTCCCCAGCTTATGTTGTTCTATGCACTTTCTTTAGAATTATATTTTCTATCCACTTTGTTCGACATACTCAATTTTATTCACTCTAATATATTCAACACTATTAACAACACAACTTCCATGAATTGTTTACTGATCCACATTTTGCAGTTTGCACACTAGGGTGAGCACACTTTACTCAACTTATGCACCTTTGCTCACTTAACTATACTCTACTTTCTCACAAGAATCTTCTTTGATATTAGAACTTCCTTGCAATGCCAACATTTTCCTTAGCTCTGATTTGATCTTTTACCTACCTCCAACAAAGACACTACCTTTTTACTCTTCCAGGATTTGTTCTTCCTCGAACTGTGGCTTTGCACTAATTTTTGCTTCAAACTTCATCTTCATGTATAACTAGGAATTTTTCTCTAAGTGACCCTCTGCGACTTCATTATTTCTTGTAACTGTGATTTTCCCAACTATCAACTACGTCAGATCAACTAGTCATTGATATTCTCAAATCATCATATTTTCATATTTCTTTTAGATATTCATTTCTCCTTGCAAATACACCCATTTTATCATATATTTCTTTACCACCTACATATCCTCATCCTTACTCCATAATAATTACCTAACAATGAAAAACATATATTTATACACGTTCTAACCTCTCCCTTCAATTAAATAAGAGGGCTGACAAACATGATTTTACTTAACTCATGATCTGTCTTACGTCGAATTATCTTTACCTTTGAACTAACTCAAATTGATCTGTTGTATGGCTTAAAGTCCATTCATGGTTCTCTGTTTTGGGTTACAAGACCTCAACACAATGCTCATTCCTTTTGATACTTCGACATACCCTTATCCTTACATTGTGTACAACCTTCGAGTGAGGTGCTAGTTCCCATAAGTTGTTGGTACTTGTGTGCATGTTTGAGCCAACTTCTGTTCTATATACTTCTTCAAACTCACTTCTAAATACATCAAATATGTTCATGCAAGTCACTCAACATATACGCCACTCCCTTTTGACATCGATGACAACATGAAGTCCAACAATATCCTCCATTGGAATTGATATCAATACTACGTAAAATTGAGCTCTTTTTTTGCGCAAAGTGTGCCCCCTTGGCTTGCATCCCTTTAGAACTATGTTCTACTACCGTTTTCTTGTAGTCCTTGTTTTACTGTCGATCTCCCCCTTTGACATCAATGAAAAAGGTTACCCGCCCTACCATTTTACTGCAAGTTTTCCAATGTAATATTTTTCAATATTCTTCATGTTTTATCTTTGCTACAACATTGAACTTTCTTTCCCATCAATGGTAAGTTTTGAATTTTTCAACCTATTATTTCTTTGGAGCTTGAATCATGTGGCAAACCGTATCCCTCGATTCAAATTTCCATGAAACTTATTAAATTGAACTGACATATTGTTTGTGACATATGAATGACTTAGAAGAAGATCATACAAGTGACATAACCAACTTGGTACACATTAGATGTTTTGCATGTCTAGATAGAAAGCATGCAATCTCCGACATTAATGCAAGGAGAGAGCGAATAGTTAATTTATTCATTCCAAAAGTGAAGGCGATTTTTAGTTTTCCTAAGCCAAAAATTAATGCAATTTCTACTTCCACGTCTTTTCAACCTTTTTAGAATCATGCGATCATAAATAACTTTTGAGGACATATAGGATCATGGATTTTACCTGATGTGGAATTTGCATTTCGATTTTGTCACGTTTATGCGATCCTTTCTAGTGCATTGAATATGAGTCCTACTTTGATGGCATTCAACCATTATGTGAATATATTTTATTAGTAATTTAGTTACCATGTATCATTCTGATAGCCTGCGACACTTTAATTACTCTAAGATCAATCTTTCCAAAATAGTTCAAGCACAAAATAGTTCAAGCACAAAATCTATCCAGGTGAGGGACCCATATTACTTGAGACACATTTCTCAACAAAATCCATGTCATTAGTCTCTTTATTATATCTTTTGTGAATCTTAGTAGAAAATATTTTGCATGCTTCTATTCCACCAGTTTAATTCTTTGTTTCATCCCTAATGTGAAAGTTGGTCCTCATATTGTAGTCAATTTTACCCCCTCAACCACTTCAATCTCTTCATAAGTATAAAATTTACGAAGTATTCCCACCTATCACGTAGGTAATCTCATTTTTTGACATTTCTTGGAAGTCATTTTCCTTCTAGCATGAAGAATGTTCACCTTGAAATCTACTTTGTACTCAACATGATGTTTTACATTTTCACAATCCCAAATTGGTAGGATTGTTGCTCCAATCAATATTCTCAAGCTTTGTTCCAATCAAAGAAAGTGGTAGGATCCATTGCCATTATGAATCTTTCCCTATCAAATAGTATCAAAATCCTACATAAATATATATTTTTCATCCATATGGTGACTTATTAGGCACTATAAGACTATTAGTCATCAATTTCAAGTCAATTGTTTTTAATCCAAGTTAGTTTCAGGGTTCAATTTTTAGTTAGACGAGGACCTCGGTAATCAAGTTAGGGTTAGTAAAATTAGGGTTATTAGGGAAAATTGAGTTTTAGAGTCACATTATTTTCTATCCTACTACTACCCATGAGACACATTCATGGTATCTAATAAGACCATAATTTCCAACAACCTTTTGTAGAATTTCAATCATGCTCAACCCATCCTTGTTTGGATTGTTTTGAAACCAAAATATTTTGACCGGAGGGGAAGTCCTTCACATGATTATTTTAAGTTAAGAAACCATCCCATATCAAAATTCCCTATGTTAGAGTTGACCAATTCAAGTTTCATGAGAATTGGACCTAGTTTGAAAAATTCTCAATATTGACCCCTTTCATTGGTCATTAGGTGGCTCCTATGGGAACATGCTATTTCATAGAAAATAAAATGATTTATGTTCACATTTTATAAAATATATATGTTTAACCTTGTATGGATTAGGATAATATTCAAATGAGATAACATTTTCCCAATATTTAATTCGTATGCCTAATCTACGGAGGGAGAAAGTGTCACACCTCCTAGATGGACAAATTCCACTATCATGACTTCCTGATAAGATTATATTATAAATTTCATATCAAGGAAAAATCACTCCAAAATTTGATGTTGGGAAGCACTATATATTTCCAATGCTATATCTTATTCTAGGTTTCAAGTAGTGGTTGTTTAGAATGAGCTTTCACACGTTCATGACTATGTTTAAGGACTAATTTTGCGTTAGAGGTTTAGAGTTAAAAACAATATTTATATGCTATAAATTATAAACTTAGAGATTTCATGTTGTATTTGAATCTAATATATTTCCAATGAAACTTAATTTCCCCAATTTTCTATTGGATGAACCATTTATCGTTCTTACAAATTCTTATACAGGTTATGAGGGCATGTTCTAGCTAGCTTGCTGGAAAAGTTTCAAATCGGTTAAAATGGAACTTGGAATCCTCATGGAAATTTTGTGCCTTCACATCATGATTTGTTTTCTTTATTTCCTTTGAAAATTCTTTGTTTTTGTCAATCAAATGTCATATAGTGAAATTGTAACCTTCACAAGTTTGAGTACCTTATGGGCCACTCTAAGAGATCAAATTTTAAAGGCATGATTTCCTAAGAAAAATTGAGGGAAAAGGTGGCACATGATTAGTTTGACATGGTTAAGTCTCAATAGGCTCATTGAGACCCGCCCAATGGTGTGATACATGCCTCATTCCAACTCCATATCACTTGGCTCCTTTTTTGGTCCTCTCTGGTCATAATCCTTATGAAAAAACAAATTCAACTCAGTTGAATTGCATGTAGTTTGAAAAAATATTTTATGTTGATGTATTTGTAACTTCGAAATGTATTCACTTGTATATCTTATATTGTACCCCGATGTTCCTATTAGGAGAATCGTTTGCATTTCATTGTACCCCGATGTTCCTATCAGGAGAGGCATTAATATAATAAAGTCATGTAAAGTCATTGATGTTAAACCTCCATTGTAATTCGGGGAAATAGTCCCCACAAGTTAGTTGAGGTTAACCCTCCCTATTGGTTGTGGGGTAAAAGTCCCTATAGTTGAGGGGCACTAGGGTTATTAGACTCTCCTAGAGAAATCGGCCCTGGTAAGTAATTTTCAAGTCAAAAACTAGTATAAATAGAGAGTGAGCCTCTCTATTTGAGATACACACTCACCCAGCTATAATGGATAGGTGAGAGAAGAGGAGCTCACACAAGTGAGAGAGAGAAAAGATATTGGAGATCGTATTTCCATCTTTTGTTTTTACTACTGCCATTGGTGCTCATTCTATCTTTGAAAAAGTTGCAGGGTTTTCTCCTTTATGGTTTCCCCGAGGAAAATATTTGTGTCTATTGCCTCTTGTGATTGATTGTTGTGCATGTTATTCTTTCAGATAAGATCCTAAGATCATATTGCTTAAATGATAAAAATCTAACGTGGTATTAGAGCTAACTTGAGAAGAAGACACTGTGCAGCTATAGAAGCTAGGTATTCTTTCTTTTTGGGTCTCTCTCCACATATCATTAGCAAAAGGAGGCTAGGATAACTCTCCACGGAAGGGCACATCTTTCTGTTGAAGCATAATTTGATTCTAGGCATTTTTCAGTCACTCCTCCGGGAAATTAGGGATTTTCATAGAAGAGGAATTTTTGAGTGAGCACAGCATAGGATTGATATCCTCATAAAAATTAAAATTTAGATACCAATATCAAAATTTTTGGTTGGGTAAAACTCCAGGAAAATCAAACCTTAATTTGACCCCGGACCAGAAAACCCTAAAATACTAAAACTAATAGTTTTGGTACATTCGCTCTATCTCGAGAATGGAGAAGGCCCAAAAGATGAAATTTTTATAGGCCAAATAAATATTTGTGCTGAACATTGTGTAAAACTTTCAGCTTCAGATTCGCTTTATTCTGGGAGAAATGATTCCTCCAAAGTAGGGTTCCATATTCTCCCAGGATTCATCCTTAAAAAGGACATAGTGGGAGAATTTCTATATCTCGGGCTACGAAGTTCCAAATGAAATTTCATAAGATGTTACAGATAGGGCATGAACTGTACATTTTTTGGTAAAATTTTCAGACCCTGAAGGTGAAACAGTGACACGCGGAAGTCCGTACAAGTTCGCTAAGCTGAACAGTCCTGAAATAAGTCACCTTGGGAAAATTCTCATAAGTCCTAATTGGTGAAACCAATTCTTCTCAAACCTATGGTGTTGGAAATAGGACATATAAGGATACCAGAGTGCCAATTTTTAGACATATAAGAGCATTAAGTTTGGATATATTGTAGAAAGAATATTAGGAAATTCTATAGAAGAAATTGAAGGAAACTAGGGCATCAGATATTTTGCAGTTCTGATCACAGTTTTGGGAAAATTAGTATGCTTCTCAGCTTGTCTTTAAGAGGCACATATTTATATCTAATCAGATAATAAAGATTCCAAGTTTTTAAAACTAGGGTTTCTCTGACAAACCCTAGATCAACCAGCGCTAGAACCAGGACAGACACCTCAAACCGGTAAGATCTAAATCTTTTGTATTTCCATTTGAGGTTCTCATTATGACCAATCACACCATCTTGATGAAAATATTGGAAAAGATGAAAACTTCCAAGCATGGAAGTATAAGATCTCACTAGTTCTTGAAGAAAATGAATTGGACACCTACATAAGTGGATAGGTTCCAGTTCCAGAGGGAGATGAGGCTAAAGAATTACACAAGAAGAACTTGGTCAAAGCCAAGTGGATCACCTTATACCACAAGTGTCTTGCCTAAAGAAACCTAAAGAGATGTTTGATTCCTTGACCAAGCTATTTGATGGGAATAATATAAATCAGAAGAATTATAGGAACTCCATGATACTTGAAGAAATTGACTTGGATCAGTATTTCATTAAGAAAGGTTTAGGAGCCAGAGGGAGATGAGGCTAAGGATAGAGACAAGAGAATCATTGCATATTCTATTAAAGATCATCTCATCCCTCATGTGTCATCCTTGAAGACACCAAAAGGAAGTGTTCGATGCTATGATGAAGCAGTGGAAGAAGAATACGATACTGTTATAACCACCTTGAATGACCTCCCAGGATCATGGGAATTCATTCAAGGAATTTGTGCTATAAGGAAGTGACTAACTACATCAGACTCTAGGAGGAGTGCACAAAAGAAGAAGCTTGATTAATAATAAGAGAAGAGAATATGGGAGAAACTGAATATCAAGCTCTCACAATACAAAGAAGATCCCTCAAACGATGAGGAATATAAAGGACTCAACTCTTGAAGAACCTCTTATCCATCTTAGCATTTGGATAATAAATGATGTTGTTGTGAATGAAGAAGATGATGAAGTTGAAAGAAGGAGTCTACCCATGAAACAAATAAAGATAACTATTCAATTGTCATTTCATGATATTGTTTTGTTATGCATTTGTTTATATTAAATTGATGTGTTATGCATGATAGAATGTTTGCATTAATGTTAGTATACTACTAATATGCACTGTGATGGGTAAGTAGCTCATGGTTCCATACAAATATCCATTGCTATCTATGTAGAATGAAACCTCTTTGCTGACATATTGGATTAGTGCACAATCTCAATGATGTCATGGTAGAGATGGAAGGCATCTAGAAAGTTTCTATGAGATATGGATGNGATTATATCTTTATGCATAAGAATTTTCCATTATGAATATGCCGTATGAAAATTTTCTAACCATACAATTGGTGCATTTGACTTGAAGGAAAGATCGCGTACAATTGCCTACAAGAAAAGAAGGATGAGACTTGTTCCAAAGAACAAGTGATGACAGTTCAAGATTCACTCTAATAATCCAAAATGAAGAGTGATGACTAGAATACAATGTCAAAGACCTGAAGGGAATTCTGTAGTATCTTCCATATGGATTTGCAAGATCCAACATGTAGTAGGATACAAGGAAAGATTCGTAGCATGAGGATTCTCACGGAAAGAATGCATAGACTACGAAGAGACATTTGCAGCCACTGGAAGTTAAGACACATGACAGGAAGAATCATGTGTGCAAATTAAAGAAGGCCTTGTACGAGCTTAGAAGGCACCCATGGGATAACACATACATGAAGAGCTTGAAGATCACCTAGAGTGATGAAGATATTAACCTTTGCTACAAGGTTGAATATGGAATCCTATAGAGGATGACAAGCTCACAGATGGGTGCGAGAAGAAATTTTGAAAAGGTTCAAGATAGAGGATCTTGGTATCGAGTGACCCTAGATGGATACATAGAATATTAGTAGCACATGAAGCCACTTGTCACTCCAGTATAGATGTTTCAATACATAGAGTATGAAAGACATAGGGAGTATGATGCTCCACTTTAGAGGGAGTGACTGTAGAAGATCCTGAGGTTCGACATGATACTACATGATGGAAAGCTTACTGATGGCTCTAGGCTTTACTGAGAGTAAAGCGGATTCCAACCTTTGCTTCAAGGTTGAAGGCAGAAGACCAGTGATGCTCCTATTATATGTCAATGAATTTTTCTTGACAGGAAAAGAGGAACTCATTAAAGTTGCAAGAAGAGGAATCTTCCTAGGCATGGAGGTGTGGCAAAATGCATATGGTATGCAGTAGAGATCCTGAAGAGGTCCGGGATGATGGACTGCAAGGCCATGACCACACCTATGGTATCGAACTGAAGCTATTGAGTGTTGCTTCATGCTACAATATATCGTAAGATGATTGTGTCCTTGATGTACCTGATGAATACAAGCCCAGATATTTGCTTTGCTGTGAACACACTGAGCCAGTTCCTGACAGATCCGAGACATGTTCACCTGATGGTTGCAAAGAATGCAGTGGGGTACCTAAAGGGTATAGTTGATTATGGGCTCAAGTATGAAGCGAATCAGAAGATTAACCATGAGGGTTATGTGGATTCAGATTAGGTAGGAAGTGCCATTGATAGGAAGAGCACTTTGGGGTGCTTCTTCAGTATGAGATCATGTGTGATCTCTTGGTTTAGTAGGAATCAGTCCTGCATGGCACTGAGTATAGCCGAGGAAAAATATGTTGCCACTTGCTTGGCTATTTCAGAGGTAGTATGTTTCTTTTGAAAAATACTATTTGATTTGATTGATCTGACTTGCATTTTTGTAATATGCAGAGAGGAGCAGTGAAGCTCCAGTATGTGCTCGAAAAAGGGAGTTCTAGCATAGCTGGTGAGATAGGTTGTCTGAGCATAAAATATTGGCGAAGCTCATAGGTTTCTCAGACATAAACTATCCTGTAGGTTTTCCTCATATGTAATCATTCCTAGTGAAGCTCATAGGTTATCCTTGGACGAATAAACCCTGATGTGATTCTATGCTATAAATGGTCAGTGTGAAGTTTGAGTAGTTAAGGGAGAAGCTTGGTGTTCTCCAGATTGAGGTTCCTTCCAAGGGGAAGTGATGAGTCCATGATCCTTTCTGACATGGTGGTAGGATAGGCCTCCCATGGTCAAATGTAAGTATAGAGCCCTTCTAACATGGTGGTAGTTTTGGCCTCCCATGGTCAGATGTAAGTGCAGAGCCTTTATGACATGGTGGTAGGATATCCCTTCCATGGTCAGATGTAAGTGTTGGGCCTTTCCGACATGGTGGCAGGCTGGGCCTCCCATGGTCGGATGTAAGTGCTAATCCTTTCTGACATTGTGGCAAGCTAGGCCTCCCATGTCCGGATGTAAGTGTTGAGACTTTCTGACATGGTGGCAGGCTGGGCCTCCCATGGTCATATGTGAGTGCTAGTCCTTTCTGACACGGTAGCAAGCTAGGTGTTGTTGATGTATTTGTAACTTTAGAATGTATTTACTTGTATATATTAAGTATTGCACCCTGAGGTTTCTTCCAGGAGTATCTATAATGCAATTGATTCAAGGTTAACCCTCCTTGTTGATCGGAGGGCAAAGTCCCCACAGTTGTGGGGCACTAGGGTTATTAGAATCTCCTAGAGATGTCGGCCCTGGTAAGTAATTTTTAAGTGAGGTTGACATGTTGGAGTGGAAATTAAGTGAATGAAAGAATATAAATAGAGAGTGAGCCTCTCTATTTATCGCACACACACACTCACTCATTGGGGCTCATAAATGAGAGAGGAGAAGCTCTCTCAAGTGAGAGAGAGAGAACAACTATGGAGATCATCTTTTCTGTCTATGGGTTTTACTACTACCATTGGTGCTTATTCTATCTCTGAGGAAGTTGCAGGGTTTTCTCCTTTATGGTTTCCCTGAGGAAAATATTTGTGTCTCTTCTCTCTTGTGATTATTGCTATGCATGTTGTTCTCTCAGATACGATCCTAAGATCATATTGCTTAAATGATAAAAATATAACATGGTATTAGAGCTAACCTAAGAAGAAGACACTGTGCAGCTATAGAAGCCATGGATTCTTACTTTTTGGGTCTCTCTCCACAGTCCATCAGCAAAAGGAGGCTGACTCTCCATTGAAGGGCGCATCTTTCTGTTGAAGTAGAATTTGATTTCGGGCATTTTTAGTTTTTGCTGCGAGAAATTAGAGCTTTTTAGAGAAGATAAATTTTTGAGTGAGCCCAACATATGATTTCTCTCCTCATCAAAATTGAATTTTAGAGAACTGGGTCGATATTTGTTTTGGGTGAAACTCTAGGAAAGTCAAACCCTAGTTTGAACCTAGGCTTGAAAAACCCTAAAATACTGAAACTGATAGTTTTGGTATATTCTCTATATATCAAGATTGGAGAAGGATCAGGTGCGAAAAATTTCACAGGTCGAAGATAAATTCCTGATGTACACTATGTCCAAGTTTCAGTGTTAGATGCTCTATATTCTAGGAGTTATGATTCCTCCATGTTAGGGTTCCAGCCTCTCCCAGGATTCCTCCCCAAATAGGACACCTAGGGATAATTTCTATATCTCGGGATACAAAGGTCCAAATGAAATTTCTCAATATTTTCCAGAAAGGGAACGGACTTTACTTTCTATGGTAAAATTTTAAGATCTCGAAGATGAAACAGTGACATGTGGAAGTCCGTACAACTTCGCTGTGATGAACAATCCTAAAATTGATCACCTTGGGAAAAATATTATAAGTCGTAATGGGTGAAAAAAATTCTGATGAAACTTGTGGTGTTGGAACAAGGACAGATGAGGCTACCACAGTACAAAATTTTAGACATAGAGGAGCATTAATTTTAAAGATACCGTAGAAACAGTATCAGGCCTTTCTGTAGAAGAAATTGGTAAACTAGGGCTTCCTGGTCCGAGAGCTTCCCTCCACTATTTTTAGAAAAAGGAGTACATTGGACAGCTCACATTGAAGAGGTCTATATTTATATCCAATTAGATCTGAAATATTCTAAGTTTTAAAAATTAGGGTTTGTTTGACAAACCCTAGATTAGCCAGCTTCAGAACCAGGACATACACCTCAAATTGGTAAGATCTAATCTTTTGCTATTTACATTTGAGGTTCTCATTTCTAAATGACTAGTCACACCAGCTTGATGAGGCTGAAAAATTCCAAGCATGGAAGTATATGATCTCACTAGTTATTGAAGGAAATGAATTGGACACCTACATAAGTAGAGAGGTTCTAGTTCCAGAGGGAGATGCAGATAAAATCCTTGCACAAGAAGAACTTGGTCAAGGCCAAGAAGATCATTGCTGATTCAATCATTGATCACCTTATACCACACGTGTCTTCCCTAAATACAATGAAAGAGATGTTTGATTCCTAGACCAAGATATTTGAAGGAAAGAACATAAATTAGAAGATGACTTTGAGAAAACAGTTGAAGAATGTGAAGATCCAAAATGCAGAGACCATACAGTCATACTTTGCAAGGGTCTCTCAAATCAAACAACAACTTGAAGCGGTAGAAGAATAAGTGGAGAATGCGGAAGTTGTGATAACCACTTTGAATGGACTCCCAAAATCATGGGATTCATTCATTCAAGGAATGTACGCAAGAAGGAAGTGATTACCTTCAGCAGACTCTGGGAAGTGTGAACAGAAGAAGAATCTCGACTCATAATAAGAGAAGAGAATATGGGAGCAACTGAAGATCTAGCTCTCGCGATCCAAAGAAGATCCCTCAAGCGACGAGGAATATGAAGAACTCAATTCTTGAAGAACCTCTTATCCATCTTAAGAATTTGGATAAGAAATGATGCTGTTATGAATGAAGAAGATGATGAAGCTGAAAGAAGGAGTCTACCCACAAAACAAATAAAGATAAGTATTCAATGGTCATTTCATGATATTGTTTTATTATGCATTTGTTTATATTCAGTTAATGTATTATGCATGATAGAATGTTTGTATTAATGACATAATACTACTAATATGCATGTGATGGGTAAGTATCTCATGGTGCTATACAAATCTCCATTGCTAATTATCTAGAATGAAACCTCTTTGCTGACATATTGGATTAGTGCACAATCTCAATGTTTTCCTGGTAGAGATGGAAGGCATCTAGAAAGTTTCCGTGATATATGGATGAATGTTGTAGTGGCTAAAATAATTGCACGATCATATATTTATGCATTATGAATATGCCTTATGAAATGTTTCTAACCATACAACTAATGCATTTGACTTGTAGGAAAGATCGCGTACAATCACCTACAAGAAAAGGAGGATGAGACTTATTCTGAAGAACAAGTGATGATAGATAAAGAAGAATATGACGATACTTTCAAAGAATTGAAGAGGCCTCAGACACAGTGTCGTTATGTGACACTGTTGAGTGACATCATTGATGTAGATCCTTCCAGCTATGAAGAAGTAGCCAAGAAGAAAGGGAAGGAGAGTACTAGTTCAAGAAGAATGATGTCTAGGATGTAGCATCGAGACCTGAAGGGAAGTCCATAGTCTCTTCGATATGGATCTACAAAGATCCAGCATGCAGTAGATGACAACATCATGGGATACAATGCAATATTCATAGCACGAGACTTCTCACAGAAAGAAGGCATAGACTACGAAGAGACATTTTCATCTAGTGGGAGTTGAGGCACATGACAGGAAGACTCATGTGTGCAATTTAAAGAAGGACTTGTACGAGCTTAGAAGAAACCCATGGGATAACACATACATGAGGAGCTTGATGAAGATATTAATATTTGCTACAAGGTTGAAGATGTAAGCCTATAGAGGATGACAAGCTCACATATGGGTGCAAGAAGAACTTTTGAAAGGTTCAAGATAGAGAATATTGGTATCCAGTAATGTTAGATAGATACATAGAATATTAGTAGAAGATGAATCTACTTGTCACTCCAGTACAGAATGTTTCAATGCATAAAGTATGAAAGGAAGAGGGAGAATGATGCTCCATTTTAGAGGGCGTGTCTGCAGAAGATCCTAAGGTTCGACATGGTATGACAGGATGGACAGATTACTGATGACTCTAGGATTTAGCTTTGATTCAAGGTTTAAGGCGGAAGACCAGTGATGCTCTTGTTACATGTCGATGACTTGTTCCTAATAGAAAAGAGGAACTGATTAAATTTGCAAGAAGGAGACTTTCTGCCAAGTTTGAGATGAAGGACTTGGATATGATGCACTACTTTCTAGGCATGAAGATGTGGTAGAATGCTAATGGAATCTCCCTGGGACAAGGGAAGTATGCAGTAGATATCCTGAAGAGGTTCAGGATAATGGACTAAAAGGGCATGACCACACCTATGTATTTGAACATGATGCTATTGAGTGATGCTTCATCAGAGTCGGTTGATTCCATGATGTATCATCAGATGATGTACCTAACGAATATGAGACCCGATATTTTATTTGCTGTGAACACATTGACACATGTTCACCTGATGGTTGAAAAGCATGCAGTGAGGTACCTGAAGGGTACAATTGAGTATGGGCTCAAGTATGATACGGATCTGAAGATTAACCTGGAGGGTTATGTGTATTCGGATTGGGTAGGTAGTGCCATTGATAGGAATAACACTTCTTGGTGTAGCAGGAAGCAGTCTTGTGTGGAATTGAGTACAGTTGAGGAAAATTATGTTGCCACTTGATATTTGGGAGGTAGTATGTTTCTTTTAAAAACTACTATTTTATTTGATTGATCTGACTTGCATTTTTGTATGATGCAGAGAGGAGCAGTGAATCTCTAGTATGTGATCCAGATCGAGATCTCTCAAAAGAGGGAGTTCTAGCATAGCTGGTGAGACAAGTGGTCTGAGCATAAATCTTGGTGAAGCTCATAGGTTGCTCAGACGTAATCGGTCCTGTAGGTTGTCCTCAGATGTAATTGGTCTTGGAGAAGCTCGCAGGTTATCCTTGGACATAATCAACCCTGATGTGATTCTATGCAAGAAATGGCCAGAGTGAAGTTTGAGTACTTCAGGGAGAAGCTTGGTGTTTTCAATATCGAGGTTCCCTCCAAAGGGAATTGATGTGTCCGTTGGCATTTCTGACATGGTGGAAGGCTGAACTTCACATGATCAGATATAAGTGTTGATCCTTTCCGAAATGGTGGTAGGCTGGGCCTCCCATGGTCGGATATAAGTGCTGGGACTTTCTGACTAGGGTCAGATATAAGTGCTGAAGGCCATTCTCTGGGAGAATGGAGGCACCTGGTCAGTTACTAGGAAATTGATTCAGTCTAGGACTAAAGCTCAGCTTAGTGCTGAGAAGCCATTCTCTAGGAGAATGGAGGCACCTGGTCAGTTACTAGGAAATTGATTCAGTTTGGGACTGAAGCTTAGCTTAGTGTTGAGAATCCATTCTCTGGGAGAATGGAGGCACATGATTAGTTACTAGGAAATTGATTCAGTCTGGGACTAAAGCTCAGCTTAGTGTTAAGAAGACATTCTCTAGGAGAATGGAGGCACCTAGTTAGTTACCAGGAAATTGATTCAGTCTGGTACTGAATCTCAACTTAGTGCTGAGAAGCCATTCTCTAGGAGAGTGGAGGCACCTGGTCAGTTACCCAGAAATTTGATTAAGTCCGGGACTGAAGCTCATCTTAGTGCTGAGATGCCATTCTCTGGGAGAATGGAGGCACCTGGTCAGTTACCAGGAAATTGATTCAGTCTGGGACTAAATATCAGCTTAGTGCTGAGAGGAAATTCTCTGGGAGAATGGCGGCACCTGGTCAGTTACCAGGAATTTGTTTCACTATGGGACTGACACTCAGCCTAGAGCCGAGAGCCATTCTTTGAGAACGAAAGATGTAAGTGTTGGGCAGGACATTCTAACATGGTTCTTGGATGTGTTCCTCTCATGGTCAGATATAAGTGCTGAAGAAGATGAAGACCTACCTAGAGGCTAGGAATACAACAAGCATGAAAAAGGGTTGGCTCTGTAAAACTTCCTGTGACGAGAAGAATGAAGATATAACACCATTTGATTGAGATAGCGGAAGCAACGATGATGATCCAGTGATGCTCTAGATCAAGTGATGATCCAGACTCGATGATGGTCCAGTGATGATTTAGACTTGATGAAGATGACTTGATGATGAATATGACTTGAATATGAAGATGCATTGATGATGATCCAGATGATACAGAGAAGAAGACTTGTGCTGATAAATTGTGTCAAGAGAATACCTTCCTATTTAAGAGGGAGTGTTGATGTATTTATAACTTCAGAATGTATTCACTTGTATATATTATGTATTAATGTACCCCGATGTTTATTCCGATAAGTATCTATAATGAGATTGAGTCAAGGTTAACCCTCCTTGTTGATTGAAGGGAAAAGTCCCCACAGTTGTGGGGCATTAGGGTTATTAGACTGTCCTAGAGATGTCGGCCCTGGTAAGTAATTGTTAAGTGAGGCCGACATGTTGGAGTGGACATTAACTGAACGAAAGAATATAAATAGAGAGTGAGCCTCTCTATTTATCACACACACACTCACTCACTAGGGCACGTAAGTGAGAGAGAGAGAACAACTATGGAGATCATATTTTCCATCTTTGGGTTTTACTGCTGCCATTGGTTCTCATTCTATCTCTGAGGAAGTTGTGGGGTTTTCTCCTTTATGGTTTCCCCGAGGAAAATATTTGTGTCTCTTGTCTCTTGTGATTATTGCTGTGCATGTTGTTCTCTCAGATAAGATCCTAAGATCATGTGCTTAAATGATAAAAATCTAACAGGCCTCCCATGGTCAAATATAAGTGTTGGACAATCATTTTTGACATAGTGGTAGGCTGGGCCTCCCATGGTCATATGTGAGTGCTGGGCCTTTTAGACATGGTGGCAGGATGGGCCTCCCATGGTTAGATATAAGTTCTGGATGATCCTTTCTAACATGGTGGCAGGTTGTGCCTCCCATGGTCAGATGTGAGTGCTGGGCCTTTCTGACATGGTGGCAGGCTGGGCCTCCCATGGTCAGATGTGAGTGTTGGGCCTTTTTGACATGGTGGAAGGCTGGGCCTCCCATCGTCATATGTGAGTGCTAGGCATGCCATTATGACATGGATGTTGGATATGTTCCTCCCATGGTCAGATATAAGTGTTGGGAAAGCCTTTACGACATGGTGGTAGGATGGGCCTCCGATGGTTGGATATAAGCACTGAAGAAGATGAAGACCTACATGGAGGCTAGGCCTACACCCATCATGAAAAAGAGCTGGATCTGTAGAACTTCCTATGGCGAGTAGAATTTAGAGATAGCACCATTTGCTCGAGATAGCGGAAGTAGTGATGATGATGATGATCCAGTGATGATCTAGCTTTTATGATAATCTAGTGATGAAGACTTGTGCTGATGAATTGTGTCAAGAGAATACCTTCGTAGTTAAGAGGGAGTGTTGATGTATTTGTAACTTTGGAATGTATTTACTTGTATATCTTATATTGCACCTTGATGTTCCTATTAGGAGAATCATTTGTATTCCACTGTACCCGATGTTCCTATCGGGAGAATACTTTGTATTTCACTGTACCTCGATGTTCCTATAAGGAGATTCATTAATATAATAAATTCATGTAAATTCATTGAGGTTAACACTCCATTGTAAGTCAGGGAAATAGTTGTTATACCAAAATCCTGTCACCACCATGTGATAAGACCTTTGACTTACATACTTGCCCTTGATCCTAGCACTTGGAGTGGAAACCCATGTTGTTTGTCAATATTTCATGAAAATACTCAGCACCATGCTTTCCTCATTATCCATGAGCGGTACCTTCCTCGCACCGCTTGTATCGTGTTTACCATAAGCGCTACCATCGCTTATAGCCTTTGGTCCATAAGCGTTTTTAACCTGAACCGCTCTGTCATAAGAGGCTAAAGGAGGTACCCTGGGTAAAATGGGAAAAAAGAGAGGTTTCTCAAGGCTTCTAGATCATAAGCCTCATGTCCTCTCTTATCCCTAACATTGTGGGTTAGTTGAGCTTGAGATCCCCTATCATAGGATCTTAGAGGCCACCTCATCCACAAATCTCTCAACCATTCCTATCCATTGAGCCTTAAAAATACAAGATCATGTCCATGGTTGAGGGGGGAAACCATAGAGGTATTGTTATGCTGTTGGATTGACCACTTGGCCCAAGCCATTGGAGAGCATAGAGAGAAAAGTTGGAACTTATGGGGATGAAGTGTTGGTTTCATGGAGATGCATGTTGACACTAAGGCTTAATTGGTTGTAAAATTCTCCATTCATCTTAATGCAAAGCTGATTTCCGTCCCACATTACTATTGTTGTTGATTTCACATGTAAATATTGTTGGATTCCTTAGTCACCGACATGGATGAATAGATTATGTTCTGGTAGCTTTGATGTGTTTACGTGTTTAATCTGATTGCAGGTACATAGGTTTACTGTCGAAGCGACATTCCATGTATCTACAACATCCAGGGAGGGTCTTCATCCTTTGTCGTTCATTTGTTCTGGATCTAAACCATTCAGACCAAAGGAACAACTTCTGTCCGCAGAAGGTGAAATATTCCTTCTTACAAATTTGGTGACTCCACTGGGGAATGAATATACATATCAATTGATCTAATCTTCCTCAGTTCTTCAACTCTTGTCCGAATCCAAGCTCCTTCTCCAACTCTCTTCAGTCAGATCTGCTATTTGACTCAGTGGATTTTGGTTTGAAACTTCCAGATCTGTCTAGATTTGAATTATTTCAACCTCTTATGCTCTTTTTTACTCTCAATCTATCCGTTTTTACCCTGATCTGGTCTTTTTCTGACTTGATCTGTCGTTCTATTTGTGTTTTGGATTTTTACAGGGAACCGTGCTTATGCAATTGGAGAGAAGTGGTGCCACTGCCTGAACCTAGTTAGCAGCCCGTGGTGCCACAGCCTAAGTCCTTTTGGCGAGAAATGGTGCTGGTCTAGAACCGTTCTATAAAGATCTGTCCAATGCGGTGCCAGGTAGGCATCATTCCAAGACCTCTTCTTCTCATTTTTTGCAAAAAAATTGAGTGGATTTGCTTTCAGCCCTGCACTGTCAGGCTCGTGTGTCAGGATTTGATGCTTGTGGTTTGAAATTTTATGGTTTAAACATTGGTTTGATTGGAAAATTCAAAAGTTAGATTAGGCTTATTGATTGTTCATTCACTTTGGTGCTTGTTGGTTGTGATTGTGAAAGGACTTCTTGTTTTTGAAAAGCTTAGGGTGTTAGTGAGATATAGTTTCATCTCTGTGATATAGACTGAAAGAAAAACATTTGATTAGCATCTAGGTTTCATTTATTGTTTGCATAGAGAACTTCTTTTTCCTCCTTTAATTTTTTTTTTGACTGAGATTAGGTTATCATCAATGAACATTGGACATTGGATCTTTGATTGGATTTACAAGTTTCAGGCTCTTCATGTTCTTTTGTCTCTTATGCATTTAATACTATCTCGTCAAAATAAAAAATATGGTAGTTTTAAGTAAGATTTGCCTATGTGTTAAGAAAATTGAAAAATAGGGTGCATTTGCATGTAGTGTGCTGCTAGTTTTTGTTTTAGGAAAAGAGACTCTTCCCCTTCTTATTGCTTTCAGAAAAGAGAAATTAGTTTGGAAAGTGCTACTTGTCTTTGATTTTGTGTTCAAGATTATTGTTTGGAAATATTTTTGGTTTTGAAACAAAAGAAAACACTCTCTTTCCCTCCCGTAAATAGTCATACTGAACGGTAAAGTGAAATATTTTGCATAAGCATACTGCATGGTTTTACTTTTCTATTTAAACACCATGCATTCACCTAACCGTCCACTTTAAAATTAATGGTATTTATAGGTTAAAATTTACATAGCAATTGGAGTGATAGGTTGGAGACGTGTTCGGGCGTCGTTAAGCGTAGGAGCTGTCATTATTTGTCCGCATTACATCTCGAGACTCGCGCGGTTCTTCCATGTACCATCGGTATATCGAATGTCCTTTCATGTACCCTTGAGGTATATAGAAAGGTACTTCATGTACTCGATTGTATATCGGAAGGCCACTTGTTTATGGTTATGCATTAGACAACACTACTACCGATTCGAGCTCCCATGTACCTTGAGTATATCGAGAGACCCCACTAGGATACCTTATCCATCTAAGAAAAGCCCTTTGGCCATATTGCTTAGAGCCATACATCGAAAACAACATTCGGGGAGATTACTATGCACATACCCTAGAGGTATATCATGAGTGGCACCTTCTTGACAATCTTGGTGAGAGACCTGACTATCTGAACTCCTCCTATCATTTTAAGTGTGCTTGTTTGACCTATAGCTTGTGTAGGGAAACTTTTTGGTGTGTTTTCTAGTTTTTTCAGACCCTAGGTTAGATAGGAACTGTACAAACTGGCTGAGTTAAGACAGTCTAGAAGAGTATGGGGCTTGCCACCCGATTTTATTCCTGGTTCAAGATAAAAACCAATGGAATTTATTGACTAAGGAGATGCTACCACCTCCCAAGTGGGAGATAATGTGGTTGCAGAAAGTGGAGGACCATATTCTTTGCACTTGCCTCCCTTGGTCCAACAACCTTCTCGGGGAAATATTTTATTCCATTCTCCCATAGAAGGTCATGTTGATGATACCACCCGTTCAGATTATTGTCCCAATGCTCCATTTTGGGACACCCCTGTAGGACAGGCCATTGCCTCATTTGGAACCTGTTTAAACTCTTCTGAAGATGAAGAAGAACGTAGGAAATACCATGTTTCCATTCTCCGTGCACAGGAGATTGACAGGAAAATATATGACCTATTAGGCACCCCACCATCACATTCCACATCTGTTCCTGTGGGATACTGTTCACTTGCTGATTCTATGAGACCCATTGAACTGATTATAGATTGCACAGTAACACCACATAACCCAGGTCAAAATCCCACCCCCACCACCTCCCATGTTATGTCTGTTCCCAATCTTCCTAGGTCTTCTGCACTTGGGAACTAACCTTCAATTCCCGTGTCGTCATTACCTTCTAGTGTCGGGGGGAAACCCCCGGCACAACCTATGTTGTCTGGCACCAGAATTGTACCTAGTTAAGGACAGACCTGTAATATAGAACCATATACATTTTATGTCCCTCCCACCCACACTAATCTGGTTAATCCCCCATCTAGTTCATGTCAGCCCTTGGGGGCACAAACTGTAACCATTCAATCTTCTGGAGGTTATGGTTATCAAATACCTGTAGGAAACATTAGTCAGCCACCTAACCCTATAGGAATTCCATATACTGGGATTCCATACCCCAGTAATACTTTTACACCATGGGGGTAACCTAACTGGTCTTACATGCCAGCTATGGGAGGGATACCCATACATACTGCGGGAGGTGCTGGAGGACCGCCTCATGGTGGTCCTCCCCATGGGGGGCCTAATGGTCCCGAAGGGCATGGTGGATTTCCTCCTTATGGTCCTAATGGTCTTGGTGGTCCTGGTGGCTTTCCCCCTAATGGCCCTAGAGGGTCGGGTGGCCCTCCTCCTAGTGGTTCCGGAGGCTCTGGAGGTTTACCTCCTAGTGGCCCTAGAGGGTCTAGTGGTCCTGGTGGTCTTGGTGGTCCCAATGGTCCTAGTGGTCTCAGGGGCCTTGGTGGTCCTCATCCTAGAGGCCCTAGTGGTCCTAGCGGTCCTAATTCCAGAAATCAACCCCCTACGGGTGGATTTTCCATTAGTTCTTCTTCACAACAACTTGTTTATTAGTCCACATATGGTCCTACTGGTAATTATATGCCATATCAATATTAGCAGTATGTGCAACCCAACCATCAGTTACCTTTCCTAGCAACTTTGGACTTACCTGATTTGTCTAAGTTGATTAATGACCCCATTCGACACAATCCCTCGTGGCCTCCCATTCTAGTAAAGTTACCATCGAACATCCCAAAATTCGATGGGAAGTAGGGAGATGATCTAAAAAACCATGTCATGACATTCCATTTGTGGTGTTCTTCAAACTCCCTCATGGATGATTAAGTTTGGTTACGACTTTTTCAACGAACTTTGACCGGTACGGCCATGAAGTGGTACATTGAACTCCCATAACATTCGTTTGTGGATTTTCGCTTGTTGTAAACCATGTTTCTTACACACTTTCAGCTCCCTATCAGTTATGAAACAGGTATTGATCTCTTAACCTCTCTGCGAGAGAACACCTCCACCCATATATTCGATCATATCCATGAATGGAGAAGGTGGAGAAGGCTTATTAAGGCCCCTATTCCGGATCAGTTATTAGTTGATTGGTTTGCCAAATATTTGTCTCCTCCAATCACCCGAGATGTGGCTATGGGCGGTGCTGTTAATAAAGAGTAGGCTATTAGTCGAGCCCAGTATCTAGACTTGGTCTATTCCTATTCTGGAACTCTTTATGACCTTATTCTGCAAGCTCCTCGCCCAAGCACTGATCCTGCCAAGCCACCAGCAGAATTACCTATTGATGGGATTGTTGGTTCAATCCAGTCCTCGTCAGCAACAAAACCTGGCAAGCAACCCCAAACTGCCACCCCTACTCCTTCGACTCCCAAGGTTTCCACCAAGGTCAATTCTATTCAAAGTACTCAAACCTCGGTTAATAATAAGAAGAAGGGTAAAAATAAAAATAAAAAACCCGGAAACCAACAGGAGAATCCAAGACCAACCAACAGTGACAACGATAAAGGGAAAATAAAAAAAAATATCCCTGTCTTCTATGCGGAGGTGACCATTTCTCAAAGGAGTGTCCCCGTCGGGACGGAATCTCCCAATTTATGAAATAAAATCCTGCATGCGCAGTACTCACAGATCCCTTTCCCTCTCAAGAACAACTGATAGACCACATGTTTAATCAGGGTAACTCTAGTTCGTCAGAGGAAATTTGTATGATGTCCTCGGATACCATTAATATGCAAACTTGAAGTCAGAATTATGACAAACCCACAGATAAGAAATAAGATCATTCTTCTTCAGGGAAAGATCCCTCTACTAGTTCTCCTGAATCCTCGTCTACTATCCCCCTATCTATTGAGAATCCTACTCTCGACATGATTTTGCGTCCACCCAAGAGTACTCTTAGGAAGGCTGTCTTTAACCCTAATGCTTGAGCTGCTCAATTTTACAATGTAGTTGAAGATCTCGCTCAGGAACCTTGTGCAATGTCTACCTTAGAGGTACTCCAAATTTGCCCTACACAACGCAAAAACTTGTTCACAACATTAGGAGCTTTAGACCTGGATAATACTAACTTGATTCATTTTAATGTTGAGAACTGTAAGTCTAATTTACCTCATAAACTTTGTTTTCAGATCATTACGAAAGTAGTTGGAAAGAATTTTTTTTGTACGGTTCTAGATGAAGGAGCTTCGACTTCAGTTTTGTCTCTGTCTTGTTGGAAAGCTCTCAGCTCTCCTGAGCTTGTAACATCACCTACGACTCTCAAGGCCTTTGAAAGACGCGGTTTCCAACCCCATGGTCTCATATCAGCCCTAGTGGTCGATCTTGGGGGAAAACTGTTTCCATTCAAGTAGAAGTGGTAGATGCCCTGTTAGATTACAACCTCCTTCTAGGAAGAAATTGATTCTATGCCATGACTGCTGTCGCTTCAACAGTATTCCGAACAGTTCAATTTCCACATCTAGGAAGAATTTTTACCATTGACTAGCTTGATTTCTATACGCTGAATGTTACTACCTCCATGGCTAATAACATCTCCATGTTAGGCCAGTCCCCTCCTCCTTACCAGTCGATTGGGGCAGGCATGTTGAAGGATTCATCCCTTATGGGGATTTTTCCATCTACTCCTCCTAACATGGATACCGCGACAGTCCACATGATCGCCTCATTTGATTGTGAGCCTAAGGTAAAACAAGTTGTTGAGTCCACATGAAGCAATGGGTGACACCATTCAAACCTTTTTCGATGATCACACTGATGACCTTCATCTAGTGGCTTCGAATCCTTACCATTTACCGTACTGGTTAGAACCTTCTCTTCCTATTCTAGATTATATCTTTGAGACTTTTCCTTTTGATGAGTCCATTATAGAGATCATGAATACAGATGAGTCCATTTGGGAGGATCACCATCATAGATCCATGTTCCTCCCCAACACTAGTATGGTTAACCATGATTATGCATCCCTATTTCCTACTGATATTGTCAATGTACCCCAAAGTCCCATATTGTTGCAAGATACAGATTCTGAAGGAAACTATTGCAACATTACTCAGATGAATCTGATTGACATATCATCCAAGCTTAATACCATCGAGCATGTCCATGTTGGGAAGAACTACTCGGCAGATGAATCTAAAGCATACAAGGCCGTTTTCAAATAATTCCGTGATATTTTTTCCCGGTTCTATGAAGAGATGTCGGGGATTGACACATACATTGTGGTCCATGAGATTAAAGCCTATCCCACGACAAAATATTTCAGGCAAAAACTAAGGCAAGTCCATCCTCGGAAGGCCGCAGCTATTAAAGCTAAAATTGAGAAACTTCTCAAAGATGAGTTTATTTATCCTTTACCTGTGATGGAATGGGTATCGAACAATGTCCCTGTCAATAAAAAGAAGGGCACCATTAGAGTCTGTATTGAATTTATGGATTTGAATAAAGCTTGTCCTAAGGACAACTTTCTTACTCTGCACATTGATCAGATTATCGAAAACTGTGCTGGAAGTGTCATCTTCTCATTTATGGATGGCTTCTCTGGCTATAATCAGATTGAGATATTACCCACCGATCAGCATAAGATGACATTGATTTTCCCATGGGGAACCTTTGCATATAAGAAGTTACCTTTTGGCTTGAAAAATGTTGGAGCCACATTCAAGCATGCAATGTCCTATGCGTTTCACAATATTAAACATATTGTTGAATCGTACCTTAATGACCTCCCTGCTCATTCACAGCAACAAGAGGACCATCCTGGTCATCTTAGAGAGATATTCATGAGATGCTGTCATTATAATATATGGCTTAATCTGCATAAATGTGTTTTTTGTGTTGAGACGGGACATCTGCTAGGTTTTGTGGTATCCAAAGATGGCATCCGGATTGATCCTCTGAAAATTGCCGCCATTTTAGCTCTACTAGCCCCAACTAACCTCCTTGAACTCCAAATTTTGCAAGGGTAGGCAAACTTTCTCCATCGTTTCGTGTGCAATTTCGTAGAGAAAACACACGGTTATATGCGTCTCCTCAAGAAGAACACCTCGTTCTTCTGGGATGACCAAGCCCAACGTGCCTTTGATAATCTTAAACACGGTCTAACCCATTCACCCGTGATACACCCCCTGGATTATTCAAAGGAATTTCTTCTATGTATTTCTGCCTCTGCTACTACCATCACTATGGTTTTAGTGCAGGAAAATCCCAACGGTCATGAGCACGTGATTTACTATGCCAGTAAGAATCTCATGGATTCAGAAACTCGCTATTCATGTGTGGAAAGGTTAGCATTGGCCATAGTCATTTCTGTACAAAAATTTTGTCACTACATTTTGCTCCACACTACCACTGTATTAGCAAACCAGAACCCGATGTATTACGTCCTGGCTCACTAGGTGCTCAGGGGAAAGTACTCCGACTGGATAGTCATACTTCAGGAGTTTGATCTGGAATTTGCCAAAGCCACATCAAAGAAATCCTTGGTCTTTGCCGAGCTCATGTGTGACTTTCCCTGTGCTTCGATGGAATCTGGGCCTAGTCATTCATTTCTGGATGAATTCCTGTTCCTGATTAGAACCACTGATCCATGGTATGGATATTTTCTTATTTATCTCCAAACACAATGATTTCAGCCGCATTTATCCCGTGATGATCGCCACCGTATCCGTCACCACGTGAAATACTATCTCATCCTAAATGATATCTTGTATAGACGTGGGATTGATTCTATTCTTTGGAAATGCCTCACCCATGAGGATGCTTAACATGTGTTGAATGATTGCCACTTTGGAGCATGTGGCGGTCATTTATCTGGGATGGCTACAGCCCAAAAAATCCTCTACGCTGACTATTTCTATCCTTCCGTCTTCAAAGACTGTCATGAGGCTGTTAAGAAATTCCCACCTTGTCAACACTTTTATCCCAAAAAGCGCACTCATCCTACTCCACTACACCCCGTCATTGCCGTTGGTCCATTTTCCAAATGGGGGATTGACTTCATGAATTGTAAGCTTACCTCAGCCGGGGGGCATGGTTACATCATCATAGCCGTTGACTATTTCACAAAATGGACTGAGGCCATGCCTACATATGTGGAAGATGGTTAGACTACCTCTTTCTTCTTGTTCAATCATATCATAGCTAGATTTGGAGTCCCACAGTCCATTGTTACTGATCACAGATCCCATTTTCGTAATCAAATGATGGAGGAACTGAGTGCCAAGGTAGGTTTTCACCATGAAAACTCTACGCCATATTATCTACAAGCTAATGGTCAAGTATAGGCCATTAACAAAGTTTTAAAAAATATGGTTCGTTGGATGGTTGGAGATCATAAATCCAACTGGCACCACGTTCTTTTCTCCGCTCTTTGGGCTTATCGGACTTCTATTAAAAGAACCATTGGTTTCACACCATTCCAGCTTGTCTATGGACTCGAAGCTGTCTTACCAATTCAATGTCAGATTCCATCCTTACAACTTGCCGTTGAACTTCTCCCAGACAATTCCACAGAGGAAGAAAGATTTTTGTACTTGAATAACCTTGAAGAGACTTGGAGAGATGTTGCCTTGGCTAATGAGGCACATAAGAAACGCGTCAAGGCGTAGTATGATAAATTCGTCCAACCTTGTGCCTTTAACGAGGGTGACCTAGTTTTGACTTACGATCAGAGATATGACAAACTAGGGAAGGGTAAGTTCGAGTCCATGTGGTACAGACCTTTTTCCATTTCTAAGGTTTTAGAGAAAGGAACCTACGAGCTTGTTGATTATGATGGAATCCCTTTAGGGAAACCTCGCAATGGGTTGTACCTAAAAAGGTACTATGCCTAGGTCTTTCTTGGATAGTATCTTGTATATATGTATATTGCTTGGCTTTCAGTATGTTTTTAGTATTTTCAAGATGGTTTTGAGTTTAGTGTCCACATCTGTTTATACCATGTTTTGGTCATGCAGATGGATTTCTATGGCTTTGCTGATGGTGCTTTCCACCATACCTTGAATCTCGCCTCAGCTGCTTGGGTCCTCTATTTCCTGACTGAAGATTTGGTCAGTTCAAGAGCGGTTTGTATAGGTCCCTCTACCAATAACATCACCGAGTATCAAGCAGTCATCGATCTTCTGACTGAAGCTGCCTCCCAAGATGTTCGCAATCTGGTAGTCTTGATGGACTCACAACTTGTGGTTTGTCATCCGAATCATGTCTACACCATTCGAAACCCTGTGCTTCTCCACCTCTTCCAGAGAGTACGTTTGTTAGAAAGATCATTTGAAACCATCTCTTATAGGCATATCCCTAGGGAACATAATGTAGTTGCTGACTCATTGGATAATTACATCCTAGATTGGCATATTTTTCATTCATGATATTGAAATCAAACATGGTCTATTGTAAATAAACATTTAAAGAAACATAAAACTCATGTAAAATACCTTCACCTTTTGATACATATAAACACCAGGTAAAAGTCTGTATATATATATATATATATATATATATATGAATAAGTTTACAAAAAATAGGTCGCGAGACCTCAACTGAATCATGTAGGATTTCAGGCAAAATCACCATACAAAATCCTGAAGCTGTCAGCTTTCAGTAGATATCTCATACACACAATATCTAGTGATGCTCATGGTAGCACATCATTGCCTGAGCTACTCTATGTAGCAGTCTACTGAATTGACCTGGGACCCGCACCATAGGTCTCTGATACCTCGAAGGGAGGTCATCAATGGAAGAATCTAGGATATCCAAGGTCAACCTCTCCAGGTTTTCCTCTAACTCCCTGGTGATATCATCGTCCTGTGGTACAAAGCAGGCTCCAGCTCGCCTATCCAATGGGGAGACTCCCCTAGGTCGCGCTAATCCAACATCTGCATGAGAATATCCAGGTCTCATTACTTAACATAAAAAATATAAAACATCAAAAACATAAAAAAATTTCATCCATTTTAGGGTTTCTTGCTTTTTACCGATGTCGCCTCACTGTCCGCCAGGTGGGAGCGGTAGGTCAGGATCTCTGCGGAAGTCTGTGCCTGCATAAGCATAGTCCTCCACCATGAGGATCTGATCACGGAGCCATCTGAAGAACGGGTCACCGAACTTCACCTTCCCCCTACTTGATCCTGTACAAGCCATAATCTGGACCCACCTCAACATACGAGGGTCCCGCGATCTTAGACTTATGAAGACCACCTAAGGTCTCATCTGTGGCACCCGCTCGAAGAAGAAGCCGACTAAAATGGAACCAAATCCAAACTGCTTTAGCTCTCCCTACTGAAACTTAGTCAGCTGATCTTTGAATATCGAAAGCATGGCTTCCTCCCAGTTGAATACCGTGGGTCCCATGGCCTATATGGCATATAACATGTGTGCAGTAGATGCTTGGTGCACACCTTGACTCTTGGCCACCCTCTGCATGGTAAATAGGACAGTCTATAGGGGTCCATTTGTCACTGCTTTGATGGGGATTTTCTTCCCTGATGTCCTCGTCCCTGGAGCGCAATGACGATCTATCAACTCTCGAGTGGTAATATCCCCTCCTTAGGAACCTGCCAGTGAGATGGGGGCACCCCGTCTCAAGAGTCCAGTCAAGAAGTAGATTTCCTCTACCTCCACTATCAGAATGTGGGCCCCAACCTCAAAATGCTACTGCTCCAGATTCCACATCCGAAGTATGTACTCTAACAACCGCTCATGTGATACCATGCTTGGGGTCCGGAATAATTTCAGGAGCCCACGGTCCCGTAATGCGGCTATACAACCCGCATTTCTTTCAGCAAAGGCATCATCATTGTCATGTTGTCTTTCTTTCGATATCACCATGATTGAGCAACAATAACCTACCAAAAACAATCATAGCACCCATTAGAATCATCTCTAATCATTTAAAATAAAAATAATGGTTTATTATTGCTTGTGCTATTAGTTTGAAATCTCCATAGTCGACACTGCCTGTGCACCATTGGAGACAGGCGGTGGCACTGCCTTTCAGCTATGTTTTAGGTGCGGTTCTAGTGGGGTACCATGCATCCCGCAAGGGGTATGTGCGGTGCCCATTTCCATGGTTTTAGGGCTTTCCCTATAAGTCCAAAACCCCATCAAAACTTAAAATGAAGACTATGAAAGGAAAGAGTAAGGTTTTAGCTATTACTTGCAACCGACGACGCTCAAATCTGATTGTGGGAACTCCCAGTATCAGCTGCTGAAGATCTGACTAGGAAAATGCTCCAAATGCTCTCCACTATAGGTAAATAGTAAAATGATTTGATTTTTTACTATTTACATGACTTATATACACATTTTTAGGGTTTGATATATCATAGTTTTGGTTTAAAATTACTTTTATTCGAAATTTATCTATTGTAATCCCTTAATGTTCGTCATGAGCACATTTAATGCTTGTTTTTGAGTCGATTGCAAGATAGGAGCACTATAGCAAAAATCTTTGGGAGTTTGTTTATGAATTTTTCGCACTTCCATAAAATGGAAAAAGTCGATGAGCGTTTGTTACGACACATTGGTCACGCTCCTTAAACCTAGTATCAAATGTCTGAGTCTGTTTCCGATTCTTTCCAGGTTCGTAAAAAATTGACATTTTGTAAAGAAACCTCATGGAGTCCTCTTTAAACTCTTTTTAGGCTCCTTAAATATGAAAAGATTGTCAAGCAATATTGTCTTCTTCACGCTCGTTAGATTATTTGAAGAGTCATCTCTCCGACGGTAGGTTATCTCTTTTTCAGTTCGGACAGACTATTTACGAAAAAGGAACACTCCAGCCAATCATGACTGGAAGAGTTCTCTAAGGTATGATTTTGCACTTTTTCGGGCCTTAGAGACTAAATCATACGAAAAAGGACCTCTCTGGAGTCTTCTTCCATAATCGTTTAGACTCTCTAAACATGAACGATACCGAGTTTTCTTTCATTAGACTCGTTATATTAAACATTGAGAGACCTATTTTGGGAACGAACCCCTCCTCTCTTAGGTTCGTAAAACATATGAGTCTGGACTTGTCTTTGGACAAGCTATACTGAGTGTTTGTTACCCTCTTTGAACTCGTAAAACTGAAAATAGGCACTCATCGAGCATGATGGGGGAAATGGGAAGGGAATCATTTTGCAAATAAATGGCAGTATTTTGTCGTTACCTTTGAACATGGCACTTATCTGCATATCATGTCAGTCAATTGGGTATTCAGCTGATCTACATGAGGATCCACTTTCATGAGTCATGCCACTCCTTTGAGTCTTTCAAAAGAATGCATTTTCCACTTTCACATTGTGTGTCTGTCTTGTCTAGTCATGCTGCCAAGTCTTGTGTCGTGTCGCCCGATGTTCAAAGGGAAGCTGAAGAAGTTTACCTCGGCAGTCAAAACAGTCTCTGTGTTAGTACTTTTGAGTCAGTCCTATGGTCACTACATTCACATAATTCCAGAACTATGTTCCAAGTTTCGTGTCATCGATGTGGGACTCATCATGGCCCTCCTTCGATGAGACTATTCCCGTCAACATCAGCTCATCATCCGGGAAATAGTCTTAGAAACAAAAACTTAGTACCTTGAGATCTGTATACCTTAATGATAGATTCTCTCGCTCATGACATAGGTTCACATCATTGGCCTTTGATCGACATAATCGACTGGGTGTTCAACATTAAGACATCTATTTGCACTCGCTAGATTGTACTAGGGTACCTTGGGAATCATTGACATCAATGGTGATCTCCCTCACACTTGTTAATGGTTCGCATCATTGACCAGTAATCAAGTGGTTTCTACCATGTTTGACTTCAAATCATTGTAATCACATGGATAGAATCGTACTTTGTAGAAGACAAGATGAAGACCTTGGGTACTTGTTTAAAGCTCTCATTGTTTTTCGCCAGGCTGCGATGAAGTTTTGTATATCTAGCATGGATCCAAATTTGTATGGTCGTGGCTATGCTCAAATTTGCATTTGGATGACATAGATCTACATTGTATGTCTGGTAGCTATGTCCAAGTTTGAGTCCTCTATCACATGGATCTACGCTGTATTCTAGTAGCCATGCTTGTTTATTCCTCCCATGGATCTTCCTTGTATTGGTCTGCAGCCATGAGTTGGTTACTTGTGTCTATGAGTAAAAAATATTAATGTACTACAGATGCCTACTTGACTACATGCTCCGATCGAGCCGACATTTTCACCCCGTAGTGATGACTTGTTCTCTCAAAGCTCTCGTTTATCGTATCCCTCTAAGACTCATGCTTTGGGGGGTATCCTGTTATACCAAAATCCTGTCACCACCATCTGATAAGACCTTTGACTTACATATTTGCCCTTAAATCCCAACACTTGGAGAGAAAACCCATGTTGATTGTCAATATTTCATAAAAAGACTCAGCACCACACTTTTCTCATTATCTATGAGCGGTACCTTGCTCGCACCACCTGTACCTTGTTTACCTTAAGCGGTGCCACTGCTTATAACCTTTGGCCCATAAGAGTTTTTAACCTGAACCGCTCTGTTGTAAGAGGCAAAAGGCGGTACCTAGGTAAAATGTGAAAAAGAGAGGTTTCTCGAGGCTTCTAGATCATGAGCCTCATGCCCTATCTTATCCCTAACATTGTGGGTAAGTTGAGCTCGAGATCCCCCATCATAGGATCTTATAGGCCACCTCATCCACAAATCTCTCAACCATTCCTATCCATTGAGCCTTATAAATACAAGCTCATGCCTATGGTTGAGGGGGAGAACTATAGAGGTATTGTTATGCTATTGGATTGACCACTTGGCCCAAGCCATTGGAGAACATAGAGAGAAAAGTTGTATCTTATGGGGATGAAGCATTGGTTTCATGGAGATGCATGTCAACACTAAGGCTTAATTGGTTGTAAACTTCTCCATTTTATCTTAATGCAAAGATGATTTTCGTCCCACATTTATGTTGTTTGATTTCACATGTAAATGTTGTTGGATTCCTTAGTCATTGACATGGATTAATAGATTATGTTTTGGTAGCTTTGATGTGTTTGCGTGTTTAATCTAATTACAGGTACACAGGTTTACTATCGAAGCAGACATTCCAGGTATCTACGATATCCAGGGAGGGTCTTCATCCTTTGTCATTCATTTGTTCTAGATCTGAACCATTCAGACCAGAGGAACAACTTCTGTCTGCAGAAGGTGAAATATTCCTGCTTACATTCTCTTAAATGAAAAATTCCTTGGTTCAATGAAAAAATCAACACATAGTTCTTATTCATACGACCTCTTTCTCCAATAAGCAACTGCCATCACATCTCCAACTGCTATTACATTATTTCAATTTTATTTAATTGAGAAGTAATAACTGTTTGTGGTTTCTCAAAACACTAAGTTTGAGTTTTGATTCCTAGCCCAATTCCATTAGTGTGGGTGTTGATGAATTATTGATTTGAGTGCTAGTTATAAGTAGTTTTACAGCTAGTTACTATGGTTTATGATTGGATTTGAATGCCCTTAATTTTTGTTTTAGTGTATTTTGTTGATGGGATGGTTTTATTATACCCTAGTTTGAATAATTTTGTGTTGGGTTTAATTTAATGGTGTAAGGCCATTGAGTTTGGATTGAAAATAATGCTGCTTTTGACTTGCAAATGGTGAGAAAAAGGTCGGTTTAATCTATATTAATGAATGTATAACTTTGTTTCTAATTTATAACATTTTGGTTATTCATGGATTTGGTTCCAAGTTCAAATATGTGTTGAGGCTAAATATTATTTCTTTCTTCATTATTGGGTTTTATTTTGAAATGCTAAAAATGGATGAGTTTGAATTAATAGTTTGTTCAGATTCTATTTTTTTTTTATAATTATGGAGAGGGGGAGATTTGAACCTTTGAACTTCCCATTCCATATCTCTTCCTCTTTAAATTAAAATACCGAGTCAAATACATGATCCAAGCCATGATTTTCTTCAACCATTGACATATATAGAGTGAACAACCTAGGATGGCAGTTGTTGGCTAGGGATGGGGTTTATTTTGGTTGAGTGGAGGTGGCTGCGATTTTTCTACATGTTTCATGGTAGAAGATTAAGGTAATTTAGTGTCATATTTTAATTACAAGATATTGGAATGGGTGTCCCTAGAGATGTAGAAGACTCCGATGGGTGAAATATTCTACACCGATGAAGAATTTAAAAACAAATGTTTTGTCTATAATGGTGGAGGTTTTTCCGACACTTCACTGGGACTAGGTGTTGTGGGTGACGAGGTGGTATAGGTTTGTCTAGACTCTATATTTTTGGGTGGTTCATCTCTTGTTGTATTAAGTGATTGGAATTGGCTGATGAAGGTTTGTCTAGTGAGCTATCAGCTGGTACATAGGGATATTTCCATGAATCTAAGGTGTCTTTTCAAATGGAACCTGATTTTTCCCATGATCTCGGTGGAAAGGGAGTGTCAAAAGAATCCAAGATCATACCCAAGGGTTAAAGTTTACATTAACCCTAATTCAGGGAATAGAGTAAAGTATTTCGTTGCTAGGGGGAAAGAAATGAGTCATGGGTTTGGAAAGTAGGTTTTTGAGAAGAAGGTCAGGGATACGAGGAATATGAAAGGAGATAGAGTCTTTAAGGAGCTTATCTATATGAATGTCAGTAGGGATGTGCAAATGGATAGAGTGGATTTTCTAGTGGTGATATCCCTCATTGTCCTCCTTGAATATATCTCTTTGAATATGCACGATTTTGTGGATTGGATCCAGGAAAATTGGAAGCCACTGGTCAATTAATCTACCAAGATAAACACGTTAGTCAATGGGTGGTTTTGTTTTCATTTTTTGTCAACAAAGGTGGAAAGGAAAATCCTTTCCATGCCATGTGTCATTGGGGGTGGTTCTCTAGTGCTTAAAAATGACATCTTGATTTCAATCCAAAGAAATAGCCCATGACTTTGTGACATATATGGTTTTTTCTACCGAGGTTCCCTATCTGGATTTGGTATTGGTTGGTGTTGAGGATTTAGCTGGAAGTATTGGGAGGATGATCCAAACTGAAAGGGACATGTTGTATGGGGAAAAAAAGTGTATGGAATCATTTTTGGTAGAATTAGATGCATAAAAAAGGTTTCCAGCAGAGGTATTTATTCATTGGGAGGATGAAACCTTCTAGTAGTGTTTGGATTATTAGTATTTTCCCTTCAGTTTTTTTTTTTTTGCAAAAATAATGTCCATTTGAGGAACCAGTGCATGGGAACACATATTGACATACATAAGGATTGTTCTAGGTCCTGAGTTGTAGCAGTGGCAATGGATCCTTACTTTCAGCCACCCATCTAGGGGTTTCTTCAAAGAATCCAAGTGGTTTTAATGAGTCCTTTAAAATTTTTTCATACTTGTCTTTGTATTCTATCATAATTAATATGGACAAACTTCCTCTTTATTCCTTTAATTTTATTTATTTGCAATACTTTGAGTTAATTAAGTTTTTTTTGATAAAGAGGAGTCTTCCCTTGGTCATTCAATACTTAGAGGTTGTGTCTAGGTCAAACCCTAGCTATGGGGTTTTGGATCAGGTTAGGGAAGGTTGTATCCCTTTGTGTCTTCGAGGAGAAGTGCATATTCCTATTCCTGTGTTATTAGATGCTCTTTCCTCATGTGTCTCTCTTGAAACACCTTGTAGCCATTGTGGGAGGAAGGTGGATGTTTCCTTCGATGGGGGTTTGAGTGATGTTTTTTTTGAGCCCCCTCCATCTGAAGTTTTATCGACTATGAAGGTTGTTTAGTATGGGTCTTCTCTCTTTAAAGATCATTTTCCTGTTTACTTTGAAAAGCCATCTAGGGAGGTGGTCTCCCATGTTAACTCTATTCGTTTCTAGAATGTGACTATCAGGAAGGAAAAACCCAAAAAATATTCGTCCTTGGCGTCGTTAGTGGATCTTGGAGGTCCTTCCAGTCAGGATACCTTACATGTCCCCTCTCTTCCAGATGAAAATTTGCATCTTAAAATTATCCTTTTTCTTTGGTTTTCTAATCTCTTAGAGCAGAGTAGGGCTTAGGTTTTGTAGATTAATGCTTTTTCTAACATACAACATCAGGGGGATAGGGGGATGTCCAAAGTTTTATGCCTTGAAACATATTTTTGTGAGTAGACATCTGGATTTGGTTTTGATTAAGGAGATTATGTGTATGGCTAGAAAAATTTATGAGTTTTTCCTGCGTTTATTCCTAAGGTGGGAATGCTATGCGTCGTATGCGGCTAAAAAATATAGAGGTTTGTTGGTTATTTGGAACCTTGTTGTGGCTGTCCTGAATCCATTTATCTTTGTTCTTGTTATCCTTTTGTAAGGGAAGTTAAGGGGGTTGGAGGAGATGGTTAAAATATTGAATTTCTATGGATTGTGTTTAAATCAGAAGGAGTTCTGGGAATCATTGGTGATGAGAGACATTCTACAGGATAATCCCTTTATCTTAAAAGATGAATTGATTCTCACCTTTTAAACTTTGTGAGATATGGGGTATCTTCTCTAGATCCGATCTACTTTCTATTTTTTAATCATTTTTTTTCAAGATAAAAACCTTGTGGATATAGGTAGTTATTGATCTGATTGCTCCTACTTGGTAGAATGGTAGAGTGGGGTTGTCGGCCATTTCTAAACAGCTGGGTTGGTTCTTTTTAGAAGAATCTTTGACAAATTTGGTTCCTAGGTGTTACGTGGTACTAGTACATGTGCACCTTCAAATGTGTCCCTAGGGAGAGAGGGTCATTTTTTTTCAGAACAGGAGGGGTGTTATCAAACATTTTATGAGGGATTGTTATGGTTAGAACCTTTGGTTTTTATTAAGGAGTACTATGTGTTTAGACTATATTTCTCATATTTTAAAGGTGTTGAAATAAAAATAAAGGGGTTCTTAAAATATTAAAGGATTGGATACATATGAATAAGTCGAAATAATTTTTTCTTAGTCCAAGAAGCTTACATAACCCTACGATGTGACCACGAACGGAAGTAAAAAGTGCTAGCGAAAAAGACGTGCGGAGTGTGCATGTGATCATGGGACCCAGGTATGATGTCAAGAGGTGGGAATATATGAACGAACGCAGTTATTTGGTCGGGACATGAGCAACAACTAATAAGTGATCCGAAGCATGGAGTAGCGCGAAAGATAAAGGAATGGAGTAGTATTAGATTGTAAACCACTCTCCACATGGCACAATTTGGTGAGGTTCACTGGGAAAAGTGGTAAGGGAAAAACCAGTTTCTGAGGATTCCGAAACTGATTATTTGCATAATATAAAAAAAAAACGTTGGCAAATTTAAAAGGGTTATTTTTTCGTGGCGTTGAGGAAAAGGTGGGATGATGACAACACCCAAATATGCATTTTTGGTTGTGGAACGAAGGTAAACTACATGTCTTTTTCCACTCACTAGGTAGTTCTAACACTTTGATTCTTACTGGGTTTATTGCTATGGAAGGGGTTTAGAGTTTAGTTTCACTCTGTAAGCTCATGGATAGTAATGAAGAGGTCATAATTGATCGCAGAGGAATTTTCTATGACCCAGTACTATCTATGTGCAATGTTTCTTAGTCTAAGGAAAAATTGTGGGGTTTTAAGTCACAGGCAAGAGATATTTTAAATGTTTGTAGTTCCATCTTGTATTATTTTTCTGTTGAACAAAGCCTACACTTCCTAGAATTTGTAGAATAGTGCGTTAGTAATTATTCTCCCACGAAAAGAGTAATTATGAACAAAAACACCATTAGAATCCTTTTTCAAGTTGATGCAAAAGTCGTCTATGAAGTTTTGAATGTACCCAAGAATTGTCTTGTGAATCTTGAATTTTTAGTGAAGAAACCCTTGTTCAGTTATATAGAGAGTGTAAGTCTGAATTCGAAAATGTTTTCTTGTCAGATATTTTAAAAACTGGCCATTTGGTAGAATATATTGTTCTCCCCTTAAATGTCAGCCTTTTTTGAGAAGAAGTTTAGTCAGTTTTATCCATGATGAGTCAGATATTGTTAAATTTGTGAACCATTGATCTATAGGAAAATGAGAGCAATTTAGAAGTAGAATTATGTAGTGGAATATCGAGAACAATGCACACTGAACAAGACAAATTTGAGACAAACCTGATAAGAATTGATCAGTTAATTACAACACTAATATTCATTATTCCAACAATAATACAATGGTGTTACAATAAGTAGTATTCAAATAACGTGGATAATATTTGAATCTACCAACTAAACTTGACTGACTAGCTAACTTAGTGTGTCGAAATCACTATCAGAGCTCACTAGTCTAACTCTAGATGTCTTAATATATCAACAATCAGTTAAACTAGTTTAACTAATGAGGTAGGTGGAAAAAGGTGCCACTCCCCATGCATCCATGCAAAAATACCACTAGACTAACTAAGAGTGATCTAACTGATTATAACTGGAGGTTAACTCAGCATAAATTCTTACCTATTGCAACCAAATAATGGAGGCTATTGGTGGCACTCAGAGTGGATCCTATAATGTAGGGATTGGCACTGGTGACACCAAATGGCACCGGTGTCACCAATGGCACCAATGGCGCCAATATCATGGTGGCACCAAACTCTAGCAAATGATTCCTAAGTTAGGCAAGATGATAAATTAGACTATAGATGGACAAGGGAGGATTATATAATACTAACAGATATTGGGTTACGATGATGATGTCTGTAGCTGAGTTTGTTGTACTTGTTGTTGAGAAATTTTTTACCAGAGCCAGAGCCAAACCAAGTTTGTTGCCTTGGCCTAAATGAGTTTTTAGCCACTACAATTCATGCTCAGTTGGAATATTTTATTAAATTTAGACATTTTAGATATCACTCATATTTATTGAACATGATCCTATGCTCCAACATATTTGAGTTGCATTTCATTGGAATGGTTTTCTCTCCTGGGCTTCTTGGACAAATAAATGTATTTGAGTTTGTAAATAAAATTATGGCGGAAATGTATAGGATCATGTTTGATGAGGAATTGCATAGAGTGTTGGATGAAATGAAGAATTCTTTGCAACCTTCACCAGATATTTGTACAAGGGATTGGTTCTTGTACATGTAATTTACTGTTGTTTGTGTGTATGGTTTCACTTAACCACCTTACAAATTTCTTTCCTTTTTAACTCCTAGAATTTTTGCATTGGAGTTTATCAGACAAAGGTCGGGTTAGGAGGAAGATAATTTTGGTGCTTTTAAGAAATATTCTCATGTAAATTTTCCCTTTAGGATTGGTCCGCTCATTTTTAAAAGTAAAGCTGCATTGTCTATTGTTTTAAAATTACTAGAAGCTATGGATTTCCAAAAGATGGAAATATTGAATTATAATTCGTGGTGGATTATACAGATATAATACAATGGAATAAGAACAAATCCTTTAAACATCAACTGATATAAGGAATGGATAACATGGCTAATTTGCTGGAATTTAAGCAATATTATGAAGAGATCAAAGAAGAGGTAGTAGAGGCAGGTGAGGAGAGAAGAAATGATTTGGCCTTAATAGAACATACACCATCTAATTATGCTTCAATGAATAAAAGAATCCTTTCAGATATTGATATAATGGATATTGATGATGAAAATTCAAGCAAGAGAGTAAAAATACAGTCTGGAAAGGAAATGATAAAACAATATGAACAAAATGTGCATGATTTAGAGAAAATGCTCTTTTACAACAACATCATGTACATATACAAAAATATTCTTTTTCTAGAAAAAATAACATAGAGTAAGACTCTAGATACAAGTCTAAGTTTGATTTTGTTTCAAGTTACATGGAGAAAAAGAAGAAATCTTTTGATGAGACACATAATATCCCCCCCCTAGTGAGACAGTTAATGGATCAACAACTTTCATTGATTTCCACCAGGGATATAGAGAGGAATACCTTGAACTTTGCTGTGCTGAGTGATGAAAAAGTTTCAAAAATGGAGTTTAGGTTGGATAAAATTAGTGTACCTGATAAAATCCAACTTCATAGGAAGAATGGTGATATATTGTATTCAGATTGTTCAAATTTTCTTTGAAAATTACAAAACTACAATTAGTCATTGACAAGTTGGAAAATCAACTTCGAGAGGAGAAAGTAGAGAATAAATCCAGTTCAGTTCAAATCAAGAAGCTACAAAAATATCTCATAACTTCAAGAACTAAACCTAATAATGTTCAAGTGACTAAAAAGATGCTGGAAGAAAAATAAAATACTATTCAAGAACTTAAGAAAAAGTTGAAAGTTCCAGGAGAAAAACATGTTCAATTTTCAAAACTAACAGTGTTGCAAAAAGAAAAAGAAAAAATTCAAAAGAGTTGATGGATTTTAAAGGAAAAGTATTGAAATTACAGGAAGAAAGGAAAGTTTGGGAAGTTTAATTGTCATGATTTATATCTCAAATTTCAGTTTTAAATGCAAACTGGAGGGAAGAAGAGGAGGTGTTGGAAGAGTTAATGAGTCAGCCTCTGATTCATAATGAATATCGAGTTAATGAGTCTTTGTTGATGCTTGGAAAGTAATGCTGGAATTTTACAAGGCAACAATAGGAGGAGAAATCCCAATATGAAAGGATTCAAACAATCCTACACAAGGATGGTTCTATCCCCAAATTGTTTGGTATGACTGAATCCTACATATAGTAGGCCTCCACTGGAATTGTGTGGATAGATCCAATTGTATCTCTCTTCCTATGTAGAAGATATGAAAAAATGTGTAGTGACAAAATATAATTGCTCTACATCATTAAGCTAAAACTATGAAAGGTGATTATAATAGGTAGAACAATCAGATCCAAAATGTTTGAGAAGCCATTAGAGGAAATTTGAGGTCTAAAATGGGCCTCCTAAGGAAAATAATAAAATAATAGTCAAAATAATAAACTAATATTTATTAATTTTGGTGGAAGAAATAACAAAACTACTTTTTTTTGTTCGTATTTTCTACATATCTCCTTGTGGTTTTACTCAAATTTCGATCAGCAGAGCTCATTGGATGCAGAATTAAATTCTGCATCCAACGAGTACCCACATGGCATACTTTTGGGGTAGAGGGGTCCATCAAAAGTATGTCGTGTGGGTACTCGTTGGATACAGAATTTAATTCCGCATCCAACGAGCTTTGCCGATCAAAATTTGAGTAAAACCAAAGGGAGACATGTCGAAAATACAGACAAAAAAAGTAGTTTTTTTATGACAAATATGTAAATTCAACCATTATGGTTGACTCATTTTATTGAAATTCTTTTGGTTCTTGAATTCCAACTCACAAGAATTTATTGTCAACACGTTTTCTTATAAGGCCCATTTTAGACCCCAAAATTCCTCTAATGGTTATTCCAATTAATAAACATATAAATCAGATTTAACCTTATCAACTTTAAATAAAACAAGACAATTAAAATTGAGTTATTTCGTTTAAATAATTTAAACATATGATTATTCTATCAGTGAAATGCAAATTGACAAATCAAAATTTAATGTAAAGGACTGTTTAATAGTTGCAACAATAAATATATGAAGTAAACAAAGAAATTCATTTAAGACATAATTAACACATCGGTTTAGTGATAAGAAATCAACACATTAGTTAATGTATTTAATAATTGCGTAACATATAATTAGAGTTGTGAAAAGGTTAAAATAAAAACCAATATTTAATCAAATAAATTTGATAAATAAGACCGAGAGAGGTAGAGAGAAACTAAGTGAATTATATAAAGAATGCAAAAAATTACAATTCCTCAAAATGAAGAGTATATCTAGTTCTTTGCTTTGGTGGTTTTTCTTCCACTATTTCCCCCCCTCCTATGAGATCTAAGTCCCTTTAAATAATAAATACAAACAATACAATGAAATAAATCTCCCATAGAAGTAGGGATTATAAAATATCATTTTAATATTTTCCAAGGGAAGATTGCCACTTAGCAAATACATCCAACAAATATACTATGTCTTGATATTGCACATGTTCAAGCTATAAATGGGACTTGGAAATGAGTGAATTGATTTCTCTTTTCTTCACCTTTTCCCATTCATGTAGAAAGAGATTAATATTCATTTTTGAATCTATAGGTGACTCAATAAAATATTTAATCACTGCTATGCAGATGTGATCCAGTTTCTCAATTTACTCCTTAGATTTCAAATACTCCCTTTCAACCTGCTCAATGATAATCTTGGGTGGTAGAGAATCCTTAATTTGATCCATGATGGGAAAGTTCAACAAAATTAACAGGTTTTCAGATGCAAACCATCTTTTTCTACAGGCCTTCTGTCCATCTTGAATGGTGGATTCAACTAAATCACATACATTTTCCCAAGATTCCAAGGATATTTTAATCCTTCTAAGCTTGATTTTGTCCAATATCGACATATCTTCAGGTTTTTTTTTAATATACCTCTTCTAGTCTACCATAAAATAAAAGGGTTTGGTGGCCTCATTCCTTCTTTGATTATGGTCATAAAGTATATCAAAATGACGTTCAAAAGAGTTGTAGGTAACTTCAATCTCATTCAACACTTGAAACAACTCAGCCAACAAATTCTTGTGATCATCCTGAATTTTGAAAGAAAGCTCCTTGAATTGTTCCTTAGTAAATTTTGAGAAGGAGGAAGCAACAAAGATGGACTGTGAAGATTTCAGCTGCTGCTCAAGAGATGTGATCTTTTCTACATAGTTCATAGTCATCCCTTGTGCTCATTAAATTTGTTGTCTGAGGAAATCATTTTGTGCTTGCATGTTCTTGAATTGATTCTCATAATTGTCTCTATGATCTCAACAATTTAGATTGATGTTGCTCATTGGCCTAGTACTGTTCCTTTTTGAGTCTTTGCAGTTGTTTATTTCTTAACATTAGTGGATGTTCTCTTCCATATGACCTAATTTGGGACAGTGCCCTGCATCAGAGTCTCTTCGCTGGATCTCTTAGAACCCTTCTTAACCAAAACCTTTTCTGATTTGCTCCAAAAGTATTCCCTCAGAGAGACCGCTGCATCTTCTCCGAAGTCTGCTATTTTTTCCACTGTGGGTGTTGACATCGCAAAACTATGACCAAAGGCACATATTGGGAAACAACAAGATTTGGAATGGGCATGGTTACTTGGGGAATGTAAACGAATGACATCGAAGCATTAGAGGACGAGGTTGGAGAAATGGAAGTGGTGGTTGGGGTGATAAGATCTGAATATAGAATACAAATGGGAATGGCAGGAGGCTCTGAAGATTTAATAGAGACTTGGACTTGGGATGGCTATGAAAATGAAATTTGAATATGAGCAACAGATTGATCAGTTGGTGTTGAAGGTGGGACTGTGACATCATACAAAGTGACAGGAGGAACAATGGTAGAAATGGATAAAGGCATAGAAGATGACTCAATATTAGGGGTGATGATTTCTGGGAAATGGATATCAGGGAAAGAATCATCAACCACTAAACCTTCAAGTGGATCAACAGATGTTTGGGAAACTGAAACAACTGCTGGTAGGGTAACATGAATAGTAACTAGGAATGAAAAATTGGTGGGGAGTGATTCCTATTCAATATCATTGTCTTCTATATTAAGAAAATCAACTAGTGGTACTGGATCTTCAACCTTTTGGTTCTTTTATGGAGGGGTTGAAGCTGTTGCTTGTGCTTCAACCAACGAGCTCATCAATGCTAACCTCCTCTTATTTTTGATTATTTCATGAGAGAATTGAGAGTATATGATGGTTTAGGTTATGGAGGATCCCCAATAACAACTTATCCATGGTTTCTTGTTTTACCAGTCAGCATGGAATAAGTGTTGGCTTGTACCTTCTGTGCTTCTTTCTCCACTAATTGTTTCTGTGTTCTTTCCTCCAATGAAAATTCAAGATTTATATAATGCAACACTTTGGTATTGAGCTCCTATTGATACTAGAAGATAAAATTATTCTCATCAAGAGAACAGGTTATGTTCAATACCTCAGAGAAAGAACTTGGCCCCTGATAAATGTAATCATCAGGATCTACTTGATGAATGTAGGAAATCTTCATATGCCCTTCAGTGAAGTGATTTTAAAAAAAGGATTTTGGATCTTGCATCCTCTTAGGAGCCTCTCCAAGATTTAAAGTGGTAATCCTTTTCCCAAGTACACCTGCATGAGTAGAATTTTTAATTAATAGAGATACAAGGTTAAGGGGAAAGTTGGGCCACCCTTTCCTTTAAACCCGAGTCAGCTTTGGGAACACTCCATCAATGACTGTTCGGAAATATATCTCTTCCAACACCATTCCGTCAGGTACAATTCTGGGAAACAAGTGAGCTGTGTTGCTGCCCCAAATTTTGATGTATGAAAAATACTCTCCCATATACCAATCTACCATAGTAGAAATCAATGCTTTATCTTGAGATGAAAGGTGGGAGCACCCTCCTTGAAGATTTTTTGATAAATGGAACCTATGAAATGATCATAAATATCATAAATGATAGGCAGGAAGTTATCCTCCAATAATGTTGAACAATAGATATGGACTGGAGGTCCAACCTTTGTCCAATTCCATCCCATGGAAAGGAAAATAAATGTTGCACATAAGACATCCATAACATAGGAAAAAAGGTAAAATGTGGGATTCCTTGAACCAGGAGTCTTCTGATAGTTCTCTATGGCTTCCTTCAACATGATTGATAAGATCTGGGCCCAATTGAAGGATTCCCCTATAGTAACAATATGATGGGAGAGGGGTGCCCATTCTGCTTTGAAGACCGTGCAATTGGGTAATCCATATAACTTGCAAAACATGGATGCTAACAAAGAGAAAGGTTCCCTAAACCAAGAAATAGGGTAAATCTTGTTAGGTTTTGGTGAAAAGGTAGCAGGGTTGTCCATCCACGATTTGAGCATTTCTTAAAAATTGTACCAGGTTGCATATGACTCATGGAATTTCTTATTAAGCAACTATTGGGGTTTCGTAAGTGCATAAGCTTTGGTAAATACTTCAAGGAGAAAGGAGGAAAATTGGGTTTGAGCCTAGTCATTCAAAGAACGATATTACAAGTTTGAGTGATCAATTATCCATTTGAAAAAATTAGTGTAGGGCATTAGAGCAGAACAAGATCATATGGCATGAAGCTGAGATTTGTTGAAATTCACAAAGGCAACATGGTCATGCAGAATCTGCGAGAAATATTCATTGTCGAAAATGGAGTAGATTCTTGACTAGTCTAGGTGATAGGTTTTGAAAACCCTTCCACTTATGTCAAAGAAGATACCACTGTTTGGGTATTTACTTTTTTGTTCGTTTAGGGCCATTTTGGACCTGGTATTTCTCGACATGGTTGAAAGAAAATGGGAAAATTATGCTAAAATAATGGAAAAAGAATTAATTCAGCCCGAATTAAGTTTCCAATATTACACAAATGAACAACAAAATATTTGAAAAACTTACCAATAATTTGATGGAGAGAAGTGAATCCGTTGACCTGGTAAGAAATCACAGTGAAAATTGCTCGCCGTAGGTGAAATTCGAAATTTGAAAATGGTAAAACGATAATAAAAATTTGAAATATTAACAAAACATTTAACAGCGGAATCAATTTGGCTTGTATATTTAAAAGAGATCAAAAGTTGAGATTAAAACATGAAAAAGAGAGGAAGGAAATCACATAAGTAACTTTTTGAAAATCTTAATTTTGATTTATGCAATCCATCATCCGCATTGCGGGTTGTAGAACTATGGAGGTGAATGTTTCTAGTAAAAATAACTATTGTTTCCATAATTTGCATTGTGGGTTGCGGAATTGCGTAAGTATGACTTCATATTTGTTTATTTATTTATTTATTTTCGATTTTTGAAATATGCATTGCGGGTTGCAAGATTGCGGAACTGAGAACTCAATTTTATTGAGAAATGCTTTCTGACATCTGCTATCTGCATTGCAGGTTGCGAGTTAGGAAAAGGAGAAAAATTAAAACTAAAAAAAATTCAAACATCCACAATCCGCATTGCAGGTTGTAGAAAAAGAAATTCCAAAACTTAAAAAAAAATGAACATACGTAATCCACATTGCAGGTTATGGAATGTGGATTGTGGAAAAAACATATTTGAAAGAAAAACTGTTGTTTGCAATTTACAATATCGAAAAAAAACAACGATTTGAAGCAAATTTTATAAAAACCAAAACATGAAAAGACACATGAATAAATACAACAATGAATGGCATCCCACGAGAAATACAATAACATTAGAGATCACCTTAATAATGAGTAGGAGGGGTTCCCATTTTATCAATTAAAATGAGATTTGTTGTGCTAACAACAGTCTCCTGCTGAAGAGTTATTTGTTTCCATGTTGCAGATAAACTTGAGAGAAGGAGAAATCAAGGGATAAAAGAAGAAAATGTCAAACTTAAACAAGAGCTTAATCAGATTATTGAGGAAATGAATAATATTTCAAGTGAGAAGAAGCAATTGCAAAATAAGGTCAACAAATTGAATGAAAAAGTGATAGGCATGACACCCTTGCAAGGAGCTAAGCACCTTATTTGGGATACATTGGCTATATAAATGGAAAAATTTAGATCTTATTTAAATTATGTAAATAATAAAAAATTAATAGTAGATATGGCCTTACAAAGGTGCAAAATGATGATTTGGATAAGAAGCCACTAGATACATCACAAAACACTATTAATTTCTTGAAAACTTTGACATATTAGGATATGCAAGAAATGGGAATCAAAGACAGATTGGCCATCTTTTTATGGGCTAGAAAATTTATCAATAAGAATAATCTTGTCAAAGTTGTACAGGAAAAGGCCAATTAGATGCTTCTTCAGATTAAGGTTTTTAGACAAATATTTCAAGAACATTTTTATAAAGGTATTCCTCCTCTATGGGATACCGATTACAGATTATTTTCCTAGGAACAATATCATAACCTGTTGGTGCACAATCATATAGACCATTCGAAATTTGAATATTTAACAAAAGGGATGACTGGGAAAGTCATCATAGAAAAATTAACAGATGATTTTGAGATATTTGATTGATTCCTGATTACCTAAAGAAATTTTCCACCTATTTATTATACGCAGTACGTGGAATTGGAAGTATCGATTAAATAAATGATGGACTATGACATCTTGAATCATGAGCAGTGGAAAGATGTGGAGAAATTCAGAAATACCAAATACATACTACATCAATGATGAACCGGTGTCACAGTTCAAGTACCTCTTCTGGAATGCCACATTGATTTTTATAAAACTTTGTTATTTAAGAAAAAGATTTCCGTTATTAGATTCCTAGGAATTTGGAGTTTAGTTACAATAAATTTCTGTTACAAGAAATTTGTTAAGCATTCTCTCAAGGAGACACATTGTATATATTTTGAATTTTATGATGTATTGGGGGTTGGATACCAAAGAAAGAAGGAGAGATTTTGTGAACAATTTTTTTGATCTTTGAATACAATTTTGTAGAGAACAGAGAAATTAAACTTATCTCTAAAACAAATTTTTTGTGTCAATGGTTATAATTTTGTGATCTTATTTACGTATATGTGTTAATATTTACCCCAATATTTCATTATATGTATTTCTTCTTAGTATTCTATTGAGAACAAATGGCTTGGAATTCATCTGTGGTACTCCAAATTCATGCAATTGAATGCTCACATTTTTCTGTTTAACATTACATTAAAATTCTTCCTTAGCTTGATAATTTGATGTAATGGGTTGTTTCTCCTGATATCTGCTACCATGTTATATTTGAATTTATGACTTAAGATTATTTCCTTCCTAGCTTCTGAAGTGGATATTATTCTTTCTTTTTATCTTCAAAACTAAATATTTTTATTGGTTTGACTCTATTTTCCCATTGGTTTCTTTCTCCTGATATTACCAATTATAATCTGAAAATTGCCATGATCCATGTTTGGAAACTCTAACCATTGTACTTAAAAGAAAAATTAGTACTTCAGTGACCTTGGGTGGTAATTTTGTTGAGGGAACCCCCTTTGATTGAAAAGGCTAGTTTTTAGTCTAAATTTTGGTTTGAGGTTACCTATGGAATTTTCCTTCTACATCCAAAGGAAATTCTTGAGTGATAACATTTTGGCGTCGTTGTCGGGGAACGAAAGAGATATTTTCCTTGGGAAGGAATGAAAAATATTCAAATATGATCTTTGCGAGCATACATAGAGTTAGATAATATGACAGGCTGATACTTTTCTCTGGATACTTCAAAGTGTTCAATACTTATTCAAGATAAGTCGTTTTATTAAAGAAAATCTTGATTCAAGAAGATATATGAGAAGAAATCTAGATCCTAATCCACCAAAGACCTTTCAAGATGCATAAAGAATCATTAGGAAAAAAAAAGTCTAGTCATAAGCAGGTACATCTCAATTTCAAAGATCATTCTCTTTTCCAATAGGGAAAATCACTAGTCTTGAAATAATTTGCCCGAGTTGAAGTTTGAATGTTTATTTTTGAGAACTAAGTCTGAAACAAACCTCAATAAAGAAAGTTTTGATGAGCGGAAATTTCAATCTTATTTGTTAGTTTCCTTGTGGGAAAACTTGCAAGCTTCTAGAGAAGTTCGTCCCCTTGCCTCTGGTAGTAAAATAGAAGATAAAGGGAAAAAGCCAGAAATTTTCCAAACCAATACTTATGATCGAAAAGTTACAGTAATCCCTCAAATCAAAATCCTTCCAAAAACACTCCCTAGAGCCATGGATTCTAGGTTTTCTCCACTCACATTAACTGCTCAATTGAATGGCGTCCTTCAAAATTATGCCTAGATAATTATTCTTTATTATGGGGAGGGTAATACTACTGCAAAACAACATTTGTATAAGTTTGGATATTTTATGGATTTAGAGGTGGTTGATTATGAGGATGTCAAAATGAGGTTATTTGCGCAAATTCTTTTAGGAGGAGTGAAAAAATGGTTTAAATATCTCCAGGATTGAAGCATACATAATTTTGAAGAATTTGAAACAACTTTCCTTGACAAATGGGAAGATAAGAAGAACCCTTTATAGATATTGACTCTATATAATAATCTTAAAAATAATAATGGAGAATCTATTCAAGAGTTCTCAACTAGATTCATGAAGCTCTATAATTCTATCCCTACTAATATAAAACCCCCTAATGGAGACACAAAGCTTCATTTTGCTGATTGTTTTGATAATGATTTTCCTTTGTTGTTGAGAGAAAGGAAGTTTGAAAATATTGAAAGTATCATTAAATATGTTGTTGAATTTGAAGTAAATATTATGGCATAAAAAAATGATGCACAAAATAAAAATGGATAAAAAGAATAATAGAGAAGAAGGGAATTCTTCTGGTTCTCAATCTATGGATGGCAAGTTTGATTTAATGATGAGAACGATGGAGAAATTAGTAGTTAGGTTATCTTTGGACAATATACCAAATGGTAGAGAGCCACCGGGGCCCCAAGTTAGAAATACGAATTATAGAATACCTCCTTTTCCCTAGATAAGGCAAAGGGATTAGAGGAATCAAGTGGATAAACAAATTCGATCCCCATTCCTGGAAAACTATGTAGCAAATGAAGAAAGTGAGTCACCTGAATATCAAATACATAGTTTGGAAAAATCCCAGACTCATTTTTATTTAACAAAAGAGGAATATAATTGGTCCGTTCAATAGTCACATTCAGATGTATCATTTGAAGAAACAGTGTCAGAACAATATAAGAAGGGGTATCAAAATGCAGTGATGGATTTCCAAAAGCACCGACGAATACAAATTCTAATGATCAACCCTCTACTAGCTAAAGGAATAAAGGGGGTGTTAAATCAGATTGTCCAAAGAAAGACACAAATACCAAAGAGCTTGAAATATCTTAGTCATCTTTTAGTTTAAGAAATGAAATATTGAAGATCAATATCTATGTTCCTTTCAACGATCCTTTGAGAAAAGTAGAATATAAAACTAAAATTTCCATAATCATAAAGGGAGAAGAGAACCAACATCCAGATAATTTGGAACTTCATGATTTCACTCAAACTATTGTTTGGACCAAATATTGATGACACAGATGAGGATGTACCTACATTTTATCTAGGTCTCAATATTCATGACATGATCCTTCATAATGCTATGTTGGATTCAGGAGATCCCCGTAATCTTATTTCAAAAGATATAGTTAAAAGTTTTGGTTTAGATATCACAAGGCCATACAAAGATATTTTCTCTTTTTATTCTAGAAAGGTAAGATGCTTGGGGTTAATTAAATATTTGGTGGTGACTTTGACTGAAATCCCAACCAAAAGTATTGAAATGGACATGGTGGTGTATGATGTTGCACCTAAGTTTGACATGTTGTTATCTAGGTCATAGGATTCAAAATTAAAGGGGACATTGCAAATGGACATGTCTTATGCAACCATTCGAGTTTTTAGTGATCAGAGTAGGTTGTATACATAAAAACAGTTGGCATGTGTGGTTAGTAACCAAAATATGTCAATAAATCATCCTGTTTTTGCCATGGATATAGATATTGGTTCTTCTATTTTTTATTATGATGATGGTCAAGGAGAAACACATGTAGATAATATTACTGTAAATAAAGAAGAAGGTCCTCAACTTTTTCGACATAGTAGTTATCGAATGCCCAAAAAAGAACAAGATCTCAAGAAAGAATTGGATGCTAGAGGATTTTGGAACATGGATTTTGATGGAGCTACAAACAAAAATGGTGCAGGAGCTGGTGTGTGGATAATATCTCCAAGTAGTGCTTCAAAATTATTTCTTTTAAATTAGTCTTTGAATGTACAAATCATGATGCTAAATACAAAGCTTTGACTTTGGGTCTAAATGTTTTGAAAGACTTGGGAGCTAAGAGGATAGCGGTGTATGGAGATTCTGAGTTGATAGTCAATCAAGTGAATGGTGTCTGTCAAACTAAACATCCAAAAATGAGATATTATAGAAGTTAAGTGTGGGACCTGTTTGGAAACCGTTTGACTGATCATAAAGTATTTATGTTTCCAAGAGAACAAAATAGTATTGCAAACACTCTATCTTCCACTGCTGTTAATTTTAAGATTCCAATTCATCCAAACAAGAAATATGAGATTGTAGTTAAGAAAATACCCTCTATACTAGATAATGTGGAACACTGGTAGGTATTTGAATATTATCAACATATCAAAAAGTTTTTAGAATTGACAGATGAATTTGTAGGGACCAAAATTGATGGAGAAAACCAGGATGGTTCAAAAGATGAAAAACAAAATGGTATTGATGACTGGGATCCTAATCCGAAAGAATTGCTTAATAAGTTTGGGTGAAAAGAAACAATCCAACTCAAGAATAACTGTAGAAATTTTTTTCGGTAGCAATAATGTATCCAAGAATCCCAGGTCTAGTCCATATGATAATGAAGTGCATGAATGAAACATTGGAACATATCCATAGCCCAAAATGGTAAATTCATCTAAGATTTTATCTCAAAAATAAAAATAAAAATAAAATATATTGAATTGATGAGGAAGTTTTCAAATGTATTTGCATGAAGTTACGAGGAATTGAAAGAATATGATACTTCTACAATTCAACACACTATCCCGATAAATCCTAATGAGAAATTTTAACCCAAAGTTGAGAAGAATAAATCCTACATTGATTCTCCTTATAGAAAAATAAGTTAAAATACTTCTTGATTCCAAAATAATTGTTTCTCTAATATTTTCGAAGTGGATTGCAAATTTAGTACCAGTGATAAAGAAAAGTGGAGAAATCCGATTGTGTGTAGATTTCAGAAACTTGAATAAAATTTATTTGAATGATAACTATCCTCTTCCAAAAATGGACCATATTTTGTAGAAGGTTGTTGGAGCAGAACGTCTATGTTGGATGGCTTCTCAGGTTACAATCAGATCAAAGTTCATCTAGAATACCAATAGAAAACAATTTTTACTACACCTTGGGGAACTTTCATGTACGCCAAAATGCCTTTTGGGTTAATGAATGCAGGTGCTAATTTTCAAAGAGAGATGGATATATCATTTCCAGAAGAGAAATATAATTTTGTGGTTGTATACATGGATGACAAAACCATATTTTCTAAAACTGACACAGATCATTTGAAACGTCTGGAAAAATGTAGAAAATTTGGAATTTCTCTTAATCCAAAAAAATCTCACTTTTCCATGAAGGAAGGAAAATTATTGGGACACATAATTTCTAAATATGGGATAAATATTGATCCTGATAGGGTGGATGCGATCCAAAAAATTGGTTTTCCAAGAAACAAGAAATAAATTCAATCATTCTAAGGGAGTAAATTTTTTGAGGAAATTTGTTCCTAATTTTGCAGAATTTTTGAAAACAATCACTAATATGATGAAAAAGGAAAATGAAATTAAATGGATAGTTGAAGCTAGGAGATCTTTTTGTAACATAAAAAGGGTGATAACATAGGCACCTGTTCTTGTTGGTCCTGATTTTTTGAAGGATTTCCTGATGTTTTCTTTCTCTTCAGAACATACGATTGTTGGGGTGTTGTTGCAGAAAGACGATGAAGGTTATAAAAAACCAATTGCCTATTTTAATAGATATTTAAGGGATGCAGAACTCAAGTATAAAATCATGGAAAAGCAGGTGTATGATCTAATTAAAGATTTGAAATATTTTATAGTATATGTATTATATTCTCATATTATTTCTTTTGTTCCAAATAACACAGTGAAAGATATTTTAACACAACCAGATCTTGAAAATCAGAGAGGAAAATGGATAGATGTTCTTCTTGAATATGATTTTGAAATTAAACCCACGAAGTTGATCAAAGGAAGGGATTGGAAAAGATGATGGCTGAGTCAAATTGTGATTCATTGCAAATTAATAATATTTCCAATGTGTCAGTAGAAGTGATCCAGGAACCATAGTTACAGGTATCTCATGATTTTATCTCATCTCCTTGGTATAAAGATATTGTTTATGTCCTGTGAAATTTACAAGCTCCATTAAGGTTGAACATGACTAAGGAAAGATCAATAGAATTAAAAGCAAACAAATTCTCTATCATGAATGGTTATTTGTATTGGAAAGATCATGGAGGAGTTTTTCTGACTCGTTTGCTTGAAGAAGAAGCCAAGGTCACTATGAAAGAATTTCATGAAGTTGTTTGTGGGGGTAATCATTATTGGAAATATCAGTGAACAAAATATTTAGGGAATATAATGGAAGAGTTTTATTGGCCCACTACGTTCTCTTATTTATTTAAAGAAGTAGTGTCTTGCCACCAATGCCAAATATTTGAAGGAAGAAGAAAATTGATACCTTTTCCTTTGAAGCCGATTTCTGTTTAAGCACCATTTCTATAGTGGGGTTTAGATTTCATTGGTGAAATAAATACTACTTCTTTATGACAACATAAGTGGATTTTGACTTCAAATTACTATTTCACCAAATGGATTGAAGTTGTGCCAAACCGAAGAGCTGTGATTATCAAATTTCTAGAAGAGAATATCCTATCCAAATTTGGTTTCCCAAGGAGGATTATTACTAATAATGATCAAGCCTTCAAGTGTAAGAAAATGGTGAGTTTTTTTCAAAGCTATAATATCACATTGGGTCATTGGACTACATATTATACTTAATGACATGGTTTGGCTGAATCATCCAACAAGAGTTTGGTTAGAATCATAAAAAAATTATTGCAAGATAACAAAAAGGCTTGGCATTCAAACTGATATTTTCTTTGTGGGTTGATAGATTCAACACTAAAAAGTCAATTGGTACTTCACCTTTCCAATTTTTTTATCGGATAAAAGTATTTTTTCCACCTTCATTAGGGTTATCTGTGATGAAATTCCTACAAGATCAAGAAGAAGATCCTAATGGAATTCAAAGGAGAATTAATCATTTGAAAGAGTTTCAAGAATTGAGTCAAGAAGTGTTTAATAGAGCTCAAGTTTTTTAGGAAAAATTGAAAAGGTTTTTGATAAGAAAACTAAGCTTGAAAACTTTCAAGTTGGTGATTTAGTATTAAAATGGGATGCAAGGAATGACGATTATGCTAAAAAGTTTGATTATATTTGGAAAGGACCATATACCATAGCTTCTTTTTGAGGAAACAATGCATTTATTTTGAATCATCTGTATGGAGAGGTATTGGATGGAGGCCCAGTAAATGGGAGGTGTTTAAAACATTACTCCAAGTAAAGGATCTAAAATTTTCATTGTATATAAACATTGTACATTTCCGCTGTAAATTTAAGTTACAGGTATAGACAACTTTTCTAGATTTGAAGTCTGAAGAGAAGGCCGTAAGCTTTGGAAAATGAATATTACAAAAAAAAAATGAGGCATTGGGTCTACGAGTTCTTTGCTACCTCACAGGGAGGATAACATCTCCATTGGAGCTAGATGTTGACACTATATTTTTCATATTTTAAAGGTGTTGAAATAAAAAGAAAGGGGTTATTAAAATATTAAAGGATTGGGATACATATGACTAAGTCGGAAGAAATTTTTCTTAGCAGAAGGATATTACATAACAATGCAATGTGACCAAGAGAAAAAGTGAAAAGTGCTAGCAGACAAGATGTGTGGAGTGCACCCATGATCATGGTACCCTGGTATGATGTCAGGAGGTGAGAATATATGAATGAACGACATATATTTACTCAAGATAGGATTGACGACTAACAAGTGATCCAGAGTATGGAGTAGCACGGAAGATAAAGGAATGGAGCGGTAACAGATTGTAAACCACTCTCCATATGGCTTAATCTGGTGAGGTCCAATGGGAAAAGTGGTAAGGGAAAAACTAGTTTTCGAGGCTTTCAAAACTGGTTCTTTGCATAATATAAAAATACTGTTGGAAATTTTAAAGGGGTTTTTTTTGTGGCATTGAGGGAAAGGTAGGACGACGACAACACAAAAATGTGCATTTCAGGTTGCGGTCCAAAGGTTAATTGCAGGTTTTTTTCCACTCACCAAGTAGTTCTAACACTTTGATTCCTACTGGGTTTATTGTTATGGAATGGGTTCCAAGTTTAGTTTCACTATGTAAGCTCATGGATAGTAAAAAAGAGGTAATAATTGATAGGGAAGGAAATTTCTTAGAACTAGTATTGTCTCTGTGTAGTATTTCTCAGACTAAGGAACAATTATGGGGCTTTAAGTTGCAGGGAAGATATATTTTGAATATTTGTAGTTCCTTCATGTATTATTTTTCTGTTGAACAAAACCTTCACTTCTTAGAATTTAAAGAATTGCGCGTTAGTAATTATTATCCCACAGAAAGAGTAATTATGCAAAAAACACCACTAGAATCCTTTGTCAAGTTAATGCAAAACTCTTTTGTAAAGTTTTGAATGTACCCAAGAATTTTCTTGTGAATCCTAAAGTTTTTCGTGAAGAGACCCTGGTTCAGATGTATAGAGAGTGTAAGTATGAAGTAAAAAATGTTTTCTTGTCAGATATTTTAAAAATTGGTCATTTGGTAGAAAATCTTGTTCTTCCCTTAAATGTCAGTATTTTCTGTGAAGAAGTTCAATTAATTTTATCCATGTAGTGTCAGATATCAGGTTACGATGATGATAATTCTCTAATTGAGGTTCTGTTAGGATTTTTTCCGAGGACAAATTTACTTGAGCCAAAGTCAAACAAGTTTGTTTCCTTGTCCTGGATGAGTTTTTAGCCACTACAATTCATGCTTAGTTGGAAGATTGTCCTAAATTGAGGAATTTTGGATATCCGTCATATTTATTGAAAATGATCCTATGCTCCAACTTATCTGAGTTTCATTTCATGAGAACTATTTTCTCTACTGGGATTCCTGGACAGATAAATGTATTTGAGTTTGCAAACAAATTTATGGCGGAAGTGTATAGAATCATGTTTGATGAGGAATTGCATAGAGTGTTGGATGAAATGAAGATTACTTTGCATCCTTCACCAGAGAGTTGTACGTGGGTTTGGTTCTTGTACATGGAATTTACTGTTGTTTGCGTGTACGGTTTCACTGGACCACCTTAAAAATTGCTTGCCTTTTTAACTCCTAAAATTTTGCATTAGAGTTTATCAGACAAAGGTTGTGTTCATAGGAAGAGAAATTTGGTGCTTTTAAGAAATATTTTGATGTAAAGTTTCCCTTTAAGATTGGTCATTTCAATTTTGAAAGTAAAGCTACATTGTTTAATTTTGAATAATTACTAGAAGCTATGGATTTCTAGAAGATGGAAATATTGAATTATGATCCATGACAGATTATGTCACATAGAAGACAACAAAATAAGAACAAATCCTTCGAACATCAACTGATGTAAGACATGGATAAAATGGCTAATTTGATAGATTTTAAGCATGATTGTGAAGAGATCAAAGAAGATGTAGTAGAGACAGGCGAGGAGAGAATAAATGATTTGGCCTTAACATTACAAACACCACCTAATTATGCTTCAGTGAATAAAAGAACCCTTTTTTAGATTCATATAATGGATGTTGATGATGAAAATTCAAGCAAGAGAGTCAGAGTACAGTCTGAAAAGGAAATAGTAAAACAAGATGAACATAATGTGTATGATTCAGAGAAAAGCCTCTTTTACAACAACTTGTACAGATATAGAAATACTCTTTTACTAGAGAATAGCACAGAGTCAGACTCTAGATACATGTATAAGTTTGATCTTTCTTCAAGCTATGCAGATAAAAAGAAGCAATCTTTGGATGAGATGCAAAATCTTTTTCCCTAGGTGAGACAGTTAACGGATAAACAACTTTCATTGATTTCCACCAGGGATATAGAAAGGAATAACAGAGAGGAATACCTTGAAATTTGTTGTGGGGAGTGATGAAAAAGTTTCAAAAATGGATTTTAGGTTGGATAAAATTAGTGTACCTGATAAAATCCAACTTCATAGGAAGAATGGTGATATATTGTATTCAGATTTGTTAAAATCTACTTTGAAAATTACAAAAGTGCAATAAGTGTTTGACAAGTTGGAAAACAACCTTCGACAGGAGAAAGTAGAGAATAAATCTACTTCACTTCAAATAAAGAAGCTACAAACAAATCTCATAACTCTAGGAACTGAACCTAATAATGTTCAGGTGACTAAAAAGCTGCAGGAAGAAGAATAAAATACTATTCAGGAATTAAGAAAAAGTTGAAAGTTCTAGGAGCACAACATGTTCAGTTGTCGTAACTAACAATGTTACAACACGAAAAAGATAAAATCCATCAAGAGTTGATGAATTTTAAAGGAAAATGATTGAAATTAAATGAAGAAAAGAAAGCTTGGGAAGTTGAACGGTCATGATTTATATCTCAAATTTCAGTTTTAAATGCAAATCAGAGGGACGAAGAGGAGGTATTGGAAGAGAAGAGTCAACCTCTAATTCATAATGAAGATCAAGTGAATGAGTCTCCATCTAAAGTGTTATTTGTTGCCATGTCACAAATAAAGTTGAGAGAAGGATAAATCAAGGAATTAAAAGAAGAAAATGTCAAACTTAAACAAGAGTTGACTTAGATTATTGAGGAAAATAATAAGATTTCAAGTGAGAAGAAGCAATTGCAAAAGAATATCAATGAATTAATGAAAAAGTAACAGGAAGAACACCCTTGCAAGGAGCTAAGAACCTTTTGGGATACATTGGCTATAGAAATTACAAAATTTAGACCTTATTTAAATTATGTAAATGATAAAAAATTAATAGTAGATATGGCGTTCCAAAGGTTCAAAATGGTGAATGAAAATTTGGATAAGAAGCCACTGGATACAACACAAAACACTATTAATTTCTTGAACACTTTGACATATGACGATATGCAAGAAATGGGAATCAGAGACATATTGGCCATCATTTTATAGGCTAGAAAATTGATTGATAAGCATAATCTTGTCAAAGTTGTACAAGAAAAGGCCAATTAGATGCTTCTTCGAATTAAGGATTTCAGACAAATATTTCAAGAATTTTTTTATGAAGGTCTTCCATCTTTCTGGGTGAATGATGGAATATTATTTTCCCAGGAACAATATCATAACCTGTTGGTGCGTAGTCGTACGGGCCATTTGAAATTTGAATATTTAAGAAAAGGGATGACTGGGAAAGTCATTATAGAAAAATTAACAGATGATTTTGATATATTTGATCGATTCCTGGTTACCCAAAGAAATTTACCAACTATTTCTTATACCTAGTACGTGTAAATGGAAGTATCGATTAAGAAAATGATGGACTATGAGATCTCGAATCACGAGCAATGGAAAGTTGTGGAGAAATTCAGAAAGAACAAATACAGAGTACCTCTTCTAGAATGCCACATGGAATTTTATAAAACTTGTTATTTAAGAAAACAATTTCAATTATTAGATTCCTAGGAATTATGAGTTTAGTTAGAAGAACTTTGTGTTACAAGAAATTGGTTAAGCATTCACTCAAGGAGTCACTTTGTATATATTTTGAATTTTATGATGTATTGGGGGTTAGATCCCAAAGAAAGAAGAAGGAAATTTGTGAACAATATTTTTTGATCTTTGAATACAATTTTGCAGAGAATAAAGAAAATAAATCTCTCTCTGAAACAAAAATTCTTGTGGCAATGATTCTAAGTTTTTGATATTATTTATGTATATATGTTATAATATTTACCCCAATATTTCATTATATGTCTTTATTCTTAGTATTTGATTGAGAACAATAGGTTTGGAATTCATCCGTGGTGCTCCAAATGCATGCAATTGAATGTTCACATTTTTCTGTTTAACATTACATTAAAATTATTCCTTAGCTTGATTCTTTGATGTAATGGGTTGTTTCTCATGATATATGCTTCCATCTTATATATGAATTTATGACTGAAGATTATTTCCTTCCTAGATTATGAAGTGGATATTATTCTTTCTTTTTATCTGCAAAACTAATTATTTTTATTGGTTTGAATCCATTTTCCCAATGGTTTCTTTCTCTTGATATTACCAATTATAATATGAAAATTGACACGATCCATGTTTGGAAACTCTAGCGATCATACTTAAAATAAAAATTACTAATTCGGTGACCTTGGGTGGTAATTTTGTTGAGAAAGTCTCCTTTGATTGAAAAGGCTAGTTTTCAGTCTAAAGTTTTGTTTGAGGTTACCTCTGGAATTTTGCTTCTACATCGAAAGGAAATTCTTGAGTGATAACACTATGTCTTTGTGGCATTACTTATTTCCCTTTGTTGTGGTTTTTAACCCTGGGGTTGGTGTCCGGGGCTCCTAGGAGCAGATCATTGGGTCACATGACCCCCCACTTGTTTCATTAATCCAATGACATTTCTTTTAGTTGTGAGGACTTTGTCTCTTTTCCAGGTCACCTCAAGCACCCTCCTGGTCCCTCTAAATACTAGCACCCTCTCTCCTTGGGCCTCTTCCACTAATAATTCCATCATGTCCACTAGGCCATATTTTTTATTTCCTTTTTTTGTTGTTTGGGGGGGGGGGATTGAGGGATTATCATCATTGTTGGGTTTAGATGGGGAATGATGCCCCCTTCTTAATCCAACCTTCAGTTAAAATCATTTTTCTCATTTTTATCTATTTTAGTCATTTTTGGGTAAACTCTAGGGAAAATGCCCCAAGTTACCCACATATTTGATTATTTTATATTATTTATGTTGAAATTTTAAGTTGACATGTTATAATTTCAAATTGAAAATATAGAGGAATTTCATCCTTGTTTTATTTGTAAAAAGTTAGTGTGAGAACATATAAATAGATCTCCTTGATCCATTTTGAAAACACAACTTATGGTACAAAACTTCAGTATGTTACTTTTTTACCCAAGATAGTCTCTTGGAGTGATGCACGCTTCTTGGAGGGTTTTTCTCTTTCTCTCATTGATGAAGTTGGATGTTCTCTTTTGTTTTCTCATGCTTTGTGGATGCTAGAATGGTTGGAAGAACTCAATCCCAAGTAAGTCTGCTCCAATTTTTTTATTCTTGTTTGGTGAATGGAAGGAAATTTTTTCTTCTTGAATGATTGAATGGTATCCCTAGGCCCGCGTTGTCTTTAAATAGGGATTTTTATCTACTTTATATCCCCTTACAATAGTAAAAACGCTCCTAAGAGGAGGTTTTAACAAATTTTAGCCTTGGATATCCAACTCTTCCCTAGTTTAGGCTCTTGAAATGAACCCTAGATGTTGTTTTAAGAAGCCCTAATCTAGTAGGAAATGAGAAATACCTCCAAGAGGAAGGCTAATCACCTTCCTCTAGGACTAGGGTTTAAGGGTATCACCATTAAATCCCTAAGTTATCATCTTTTTCCAAATTAATATTGCATTTTCATTTGTAAATATTGCATTTCATGGTAAATTAGGCCATTTAATTAGGTCTGCAATTTTATGCTTGAAACCCTAAAAATTCATTTTTTTTTGTGAAATTTTGGCCTTCCTAAAATTTTGGCTTACACTCCTGCAAATTCAAACTACCTTGTTAAAGGACCAAAAAACCTAGGGCAAAATTTTAGCAGCCCTAAAAAATAAAAAATATAAAAAATATAAAAAATTCCCTAAAAACTAAGCCTAAAACCTATTTTTTACCCTAGAATCAGACGTAGGGTTTTTCTCCTTTCTTCCATGCTTTCCTTCTTTTCCTCCTCTTATCTCCTATATAAAACCATCAAACCACTTCTTAACTCACTACAACTCCATTAAAATAGTCTTGAAACTAAACCTAACAATCCCTAACCTACCCACCTCAGTCCCTACTCTCTCTCTTCCTGCCCCAATGCTCCTCATATCTACTAGCTTTCCCCTCAAGCATCCTTTTTATCCCTGGAGCTAACTTCCTTAATCCCTTCCAATGTGGCATCTCCCAAACTTGCTCTTTGCTATCACATATCATACTTACTACAAACATTAAACTAGCATTAGTTGTGTGCATTCAAATGATAAATTATAACATTCTTTTGTCGTTATTTATAGTTGTGAATTGTGGGCTTAAGTAGGTGCTTGTGTAATTCATACATATTGAAAAGTTTTATAAAATAGGTCTTATCTCACACTGATGAGCTGATACAAACGGGGGATATCCATTTATGCTAATGCATTCCTAACCAAACTTTAAATGCTGATCCTAAAATACTAAGTGTTAAGTGGTGATTAATGTTGTATGTGAAATTGACACCTCTGCAAACTAAGGCACCATAAACATTGTTATATCTAGGTCACTGACTACTATTTCATATCATAATTGTTGGATTACTTACTGCTAGTGATCACTGTCATATGTTTCTTATTACTAGTGAACTTACTATTGGAATTACTTATCTCTATTGCAACAATACATTTGCTATCTTTTCCTAAACGAAGTGATCACATGTCTACGATAAATGTTGCATGAATAATGTTTTATTGTTGACATTGATGTGATTATTTTGATTTCATAACACTTACAACATTTATATATTCATATTTCTCTATCTAGACTCCATAAGGAACTAGTCACTAACGCTTTGCATCTAATATCTAGTTTGGTGTCTAAGTGTGCTTAGAGATTTGCAATAAGGGCTCCCCTTGGAGGTTCCGATTCTCCAAAGTAGTTTGGAGAGGTGACTAAGGTGACAAAGGTAACTTTATCCGTGTATTTTTTCATTGGACACTAGCCATGCTAGTTCATCTGGTAACACTAGGTACCAATCTCGGTATTATAGCTCATGGGTGTCAAACCACATCCCTATTATTTTGGAACTAGATCTTGAGAAGAAGAAACAACATTTCACTTTCAAATTTAACCATGTATGGTTAGAGAACGATGAGTTCATTAAGTTGGTTGAGGATTTATGGTGTTCTTCTTAGACAGATCTTGGGGTCTCAACCATGTATGATCTTGTGGGGAAACTTAATAAGTTGCGTTGGATGGTGTCAAAATGGGACAAACAAAAAAATCAATGTTAATGAAAGAACTTACAGGGATTGAGGAGAAGATCTATGCATTGTTCAAAGGAAACCTGGCTGGGATATTTTCGATGGAGGAGAAATAGGCTCTTATTTTGTTGAATGATAGGAAGAGAAATATCTTGAAAATAGAATCAAATACTTGGCGTTTGAAGAGTGCATATTTCTAGATTAAACCCAGGGATGAAAAATCCAAATTCTTTCATAAATATGTTAGTCATCGCATGAACATTAATTTGATCTGTGGTTTGAAGGACCTTTATGGTTCTGTTATGAGAAACCAAACCAATTAAGGAAAGATAAGTTGTTCAACACTTTGGGTACATTTTTAAAAATATTGGTTTCATAAACATTGATGCATAAATGGAGGTTATTCATCATTATCCCTGGGTTTCTAGTGATGAAGAAAGATTTTTGGTTGGGAAGGAGGTTATATTGGGTGAAGTTGAAACTATACTTAAGAGTTCAGCTAAGTACAAGAGTCTTGGGGAAGATGGCTCAACCATGGAGTTATATTTTGGATTTTAAAACATTATGGAGAAGGACCTTCTGGTGGTGGTTGAGGAATCTCATTCAAAGGGGTATGTTTCATGTGCTTTAGTCTCTACTTATATCACTCTCATTCCCAAAGTCTCAAAACCTGAATCATACAATGATTACTAGCCCATCTCTCTATGCAATATTATATATAGGATTATTTCTAAGTTAATTTCCAACATGATTAATCCTTTCCTCACAAAGTATCTTTCATTAGAGCATTTGGTTTTATTTCCGTTCGGCAAATCATGGATGCCATCGATGTTTCCTAGGAGAGTATTCATACCTTCAAAAAAAAAAATTGGAAGCTATGATTCTTAAAATGGATTTAAATACAGCATACAATTGGGTTGACTGGCTTTTTTTAAGGATGGTTTTAATTTAGGTGGGGTTACCTTAGGTAACCGAATGGATCATGGCGTGTGTTTTCTTGACAAGATTTGAAATTTTGGTTAATTGTGTTCCTGCTCCTTTTTTGTATATCTCATGTTTTGAGGTAGGGGTGTCCCTTATTTTTTCTCCTGGTTATAGAAGGAATCACCGGAATGTTGTTGGATATGAAGATGAATAAAATTTTGAAGGGGAGTAAAAGTCACTGCTTCCCACCATATTACCCATGTTTTTTTTGTTGATTATGTCTTATTGTTTGGGGTGAGTACTAGCTCTGAATGGGATTTCATTAATGTAATTATTAATTTTTTTCACTTGGATTCAGGTATGGATCATATGAGTGCTCAAAAATCTTGTCATTATCATAAAAAGGTCAAGGTAGAGGAGATCGTTCGAATCTGTGGTTTTTTCCCTTTAAAGATAGATCCCATTTCTAAAGGAATGAAGTACCTGGGATACCTTCTTAAACCTAAATACTACAAAAAATAGGATTAGAAATGGATTCCTCAGAAGGTGGATAACAAAATCAAATGGTGGTATTTCAAATGGTTGTCCTTGGGTGGGAATTTAGTGTTGGTGAAATCTGTGCTGGAGAGCATTCCTTCCTTTTGGACGGCCATGAAAAAATTCCATTATCCATCATTGACTGTATTAGGATGAATATACTGAATTTCTTATGGGAATTCCAATCATAGGGGGGTGGGNATTCGCTTGTTGGGATAAGATATCCTTTCCCAAAAAGTCGTGTGGGTGAGGGATTAAGAATTTGAAGTGGTCCTGTCAATATTGAAGCTTGAATCATCTCTGGTGTGGCTTAAAAGGTTCATGTTTGTGGTGTGAAGTATTTAGAGTGAAATACTTAAAATACTCTTTGGTTGAAGATTGGGTAAGGAAATATATTAAGTAGGTGGCTCAAGATTCCAACAGTTGTCTTAGAATTTCAAAGGATTTCTGCTGGTTGGGAAAATGGTTATCCTTCGTATCGGTGATGGTTCAAAAGTGGTTTTTGATGTGTATCCTTTATTAGGTGGAGAGGATTTTTATCGGATTTCAGATGCCTGATATCACATTTTTATGCTATGGGTTTTAACAGATTAGCGCATTGTAGAAATTCCAACTCTATATCCTTTTATTCTTATTGGTTATCTAATGTAGACATGGGACTTTCAGGTGGTTTGACTACTGAATAATTGCAGTTTACTATGGGTTCATCTTGGCATCAGGTTGGGAAGTAATGAAGACACCGTTGTGTGGGAATGGAACAAAATATATGAGGAGTTAACTACAAAAGAAGCATAGAATTCCATCACTTTCACTTCCAATACATTAGTCTCTAGTTGATGGTACTCTTGTGTGTTTTGAGATGGGAGGCTCCTTTGAAGATAAAGTGCTTCACTTGGATGGATTTGGAGAATTGCATTCTAACCTGGGATAATTTATGCAGGAGGGATTTATTGTTCCAAACATTTGTGTTCTTTCTAAGAATGTCGAGAAATGTGTTGACCACCTGTTTCTCTCTTGTTCTTTTTGATAGCAGGGCTGAAAGCATTCTTAAAATATTGAGGTTTGTGTTTAGATGGAATATGCCTTATTTGGAGTGGAGTTTTCAGGTATCAGTTAGCAGGTTCCTTAATTGTAAATCCCTCCCACTTTTTTATTGGTGGGGCATTTGGAAGGCGCATAATACTGAAATTTTAGAGTATCTCTTGCTCCCCAGTCATTGTTGGAATGCATGTTGTAAGTTTTTTTTTACAAATATTTCAAGCCACCTTCGGTTATCAAGGAGAAGTTTAAATCTTCCCCAAACATGGGGAAACCTCTAGAGAAGGCTGTGTGGTGGAATGGTACTCAATCACTTAGAACATAACTTTTTTCCACTTAGATTGGGGTGTGGTTCTAGCTCTAACACAAGGGTGGATCTATTAGCTTTATGAATCCTTTTAAATTTTGTTGTGGCAAAAAGTATTTGGTGTCTTCAGGTTTTTTGGTGACTCCAAGGTCATAATTGACTGGGTCAAGGGGGAGTCTTCATTGCAGGTGATGTTATTAGATCATTGGGTCTCGAATACCAAAATACTCGTGGAAAATCTTGATTGCTTTTCTGTTATCACATTTACAGGCAATATAATTTTTGGCAGATAGTTTATCCAAGCAAGTGGTGGAGTTGCTTGAAGGAGAGATCGATTTTGAGGAGTTTCATGATTTCTTCCTTGTTAATTCTGGTTCCATTCCTTTTTACTAGAATAAGACTATTTTTCAAATGAAGTAATGAATGGAACATGGTGGTTTAGTTTTTTTTGGCACCATTAAAGAACTCTGTTTGGGGAGGAGGGTTGGGTTAAAATACTAGCTTTGCTCGACATGTTTATTAGATGATTTTGTTTCTATGCTAGTCCTTTAGGACTTTTTGGTTCTTTTAGATGTACATACTTTTCAGCTTTGATTCTCTCTTTGAATATCAAGTTGTGTTTTTTTTATTTTTTATTTTATTTGAAAAAATAGAGTGGAAAACCTCGACATTCAATTATAATTTTGGTATGATTTATGGTATATATATATTACCAATGTTTATTTACATAAGTATGGTGGCCATATGGTAAATGCAATTTTTATTGGCATATGGTACACAATGATATGATGTACATTATATAATTCTAAAAATGTGGCATTTGATGTGTATTTTTCAATTTCAATTTATGAAAAAATATATTTATATATCATAGAAAGAAAATAATATATGTTTTAAAATTTTATATTATACTAAAATTTTAGATGGATTTTACTTAGAAATAGCTCAAATAATTGAAAGACAGAATATAAGTTGTCAAAATAGTCACACACAGAGTTTCATCCCAAATTTTTGGTAAACAATTCAAGAGTGTTAGTGACCACTTTTGACCTTAGAAGCAAGTGGAAGAAGGCGACCTAATTGGGGGCCTCTAATGCCAAATTTTATGAACGAAAAGAGAAATATTTCAAATACAACATTGTACTCTTGGATCAATGTATCGATTCTAGTTTTTAGTTTACAATAATATTTTTATTTTCAAAGTTTATTTAGATCATTCCTTAAACCAACACTTTCTCAAGACCTTTTCGAGCCCAAATCTTGCTCATCGTGAGCCCGATTTGGGCCAAATGAAATGCATTTTGACATTGATATATAGAAAATAAATTGGAAACTTTATAAATTGGAGTTGTTGTGCATGATGGATCAACCATCCAAGTTCTGAGACCCATTCCCCTTCATGCCAAATTGCATCATGATTGAAGGCATGCTTCATCAACTATCGAGGCTTAAATTCAATTTTTAAAAGTGCATGAAAATGGAAATTTTCTCACTTTTTCTACGAATGTCAAGACCTCCATACCTTCTAAAGCAATCCCAATCTCTCCCAAGACATTGACATCATTCTGGATGAATCTAACAACCATTGATTGCATTCTTGACATTAAAATCAAGCTAGTTTGGAGAAATAAAAGATTAACTAAACAACATTAATGCCACTTGAAATCTCCAATCCCAAGAATGGATGAGGTGACACCTTTTTTCATCTTCTTCAAAGACTTTTGGTCAATTTTTTTTCTTGACTATTTTTTCAAATTAAAATATGTAATATAATTTGAGAGTAAAAACGGATTTGATTTTCTCTTTTTAAAAAAGGAAAAAAACTTTTGGGTGGTAATTATAAAATGGACAAGAAACTTTTGGGTGGTAATTATAAAATGGACAAGTTTCTTGTAAGGTGGTAATTATAAAATGGACAAGTTTCTTGTACCTAACCCTAGCCTCATATTCTCTTATAAATAAAGGGAAGGATTTTGTATTATATTAGGACATGTTGAATAGAAAGTAGTTACACTCCTGAGATTTGTTGGGTATGCGTTATTGCGCCGAGAGGCGCTCTACAGCCCAGTATGGAGGAGATCTTGTAACATTATGTAACGTTACGTAACGTTACTTTTATTAATAAAAAATAATTTTTTTAATTATAGGCCAAAATAAATGTCTGCCAGAAAAGCAATCTAGTATGAGAGAGATGTTGTAATCTTCCTACCTAACAAAACAATAAAAATAAAAATTTAATTATCCGTAAAAAAAATGTGGGTTAGGAAAAAAACACATATGGGGGAGATGTTGTAATGTTCCTACTTAACAAAATAATAAAAAATAACAAATTGAATTATCCGCAAAAAAATGTTGGCCTTGCACATGGTTTTAAAACCATGTGCAAGGCCTTCTAAACAACCCATGGTTTTCCTATACATGGTTTAGGAGGGCCTTGCACATGGTTTTAAAACCATGTGCAAGGCCTCTAAACAACCCAAGGTTTTATTGTACATGGTTTAGGAGGGCCTTGTGAATGGTTTTAAGACCATGTGCAAGGCCTCCTAAACAACCCATCGTTGTAGGAGGGCCTTGCATATGGTTTTAAAACCATGTATGAAGAAATGTTGTAATGTTCGTTCCTACACAAATAAAAAAAATAATAAATATTATATGTAGGCATAAATAATATTATATATTAATAATAAAAATATTATATGTGGAACTTAAATAAAAAAGATGTGTCTTTTGGTTTAAATCAAATCAATGGATACCTAAGAAAAGGTTTGCACCTGAGAGATTTGATCCCTCTCGGCGCTTGATAGAACCTAGGATTTGGATCTACGCTGGTATTATTTGCATGTGTGTGAGGGAGGTGCGTCTGTCAAGGGTGCACCTGACGATAATTGTCAGAACCTCCACGAAAACAAGTCGGTAGGTTGTTTTCGACGTGAGTGTCAAATTTTTTTTGAGGATGTTTTCGGCTGTTTTTGGGAATCTTCTAAAAATATGTAATTTAATCTTAGTTAAGGCATTGGAGTCTATTTTCTAATCTGGGTTAACAGATTAGGGTATTTAATGTTGTTGAATGCCTATATTTTGTATTGTGAGGGATTCATAATAATAATGAGAAAATAAGAGGCGTGGCTCTAAGGTTTGTTGCCTGGTTAAGGGTTTCCAAGGTAAATATCTGTGTTTTATGTGTGAATGTTGTGGTGTAATCTCTGTTTTTCTTCACAGAATATGTATGATTTTTCTTCTCTACACAATTTTAAAATTACATGTGGTATTAGAGATTATTGGCATCAGGGGGACACCTTTGTTGCTGAGGGTTCGACGCAGTTGATAGATCTTGGGTCTGTGATAAACCTGGGTTTAATGATAGCTTTGTAGTGTTGATATGTGCATTGAAAGAGAATGGCGAGCACTTCGAGAATTGAGATCAAGAAATTTAATGACCATAATTTTGATCTATGGAAGCTCAAAATAGAGGATCTTCTTGTAGATCGGGAAAAATGGATTGTTGTGGATTTGGATACGAAACCCACTGGAACGTCACAAGATGATTGGGTTAAATTATAAAGAAGGATGAGGAGAACAATATGATTGTGCTTATTTGACTCTGTGTTGTTGAACGTATCTCATGAATTTAGTGTGGTAAATATTTTAAGGAAACTATGGAGTTTGTATCAATCAAAATCCCTTATGAACAAGTTGTTTATGCAAAACTGTTTCATCTTAAAATGGATGAAAATCACACAATGTGAGAGCATATGAATGTCTACAATACTCCAGAAATTCAAATAATGTTTGTTGGAATTAAAGTGGACGAAGAAGATAAATGCATTACATTATTGTGTTCTTTTCCAGATTCTTGAGAAAACCTAATTATTGTAATAGGCAGTGCTAGTCAAGCGAACTTAAAATTTGATGAAATAGTATCATCCATACTATCATAAAAGTTGAGGCATAAAACCATGGATACTCATAGCATGTATTCCTTGTATGTGAGAGGTCACCCCCAGAGAGAAACAAAAAGAAAGGATCTTGGGGAGATCTAAATCTAAGGGAAGATCTAAATCACAAGGAAAAGGAATAAGGAAATGCTATAAATGTGGTAAAGCTGGGAACTATAAAAATGATTGAATATCTAATAATGTTGAGAAAGAAAAAGGATATGAGGATACCCCTTCAAGAGAGGAAAATACCTCCTTAGAAGAAGGAGGGGATGTGTACCTAGATTCCATGGATAATAATTCAGAACATGATATATGGCTGATTGACTCAGATGCATTATGTCATATGACCCCTCATAGGGAGTGGCTATGTGCATATGAAAAGTACAATGTAGGAGATGTGTACTTGGGAGATTAGTCACTGGCCAACATCGTTCAACGTGGTAGAGTAAAGATGAAACTCAAGGATGGAAGGATTATAACTCTTCCTAGAGTGCTACACATTCCAAATATAGGGAGAAACCTGATATCTATATGAAATATGGATGTTGTAGGTGTAAATATTGAGTGTGGAGATGGTGGTTGCAAAATGGTTCACACCTCATTGGTATTGATGAGGGGAGTTTGGTATGGAAATATGTAGAAACTATTGGGAAGCACCATCATCGAGGAGGTAAAGATAATAGAACCTTGACTACATCAGGAGGAAAGACAATGCTATGGAATCAAATATTGGAGCATATCAGAGAGAAGGGCCTTCAATCATTATAAGGTAAAGGTATGATTGTATGACTAATTTCACTCTGGATTTTGATTTATGTGAACATTGCAAATATGGAAAATACAATCGAGTAATATTTGCATCTAGTGCTACAAGAGCAAAGGGAATTCTAGAATTAATACATAGTGTTGTGTTTGGACCCATACATGTTCCATCATTAGGAAAATATATTATTATATTTCATTTGTAGATGATTTCTCAAGGAACACATGGATTTATTTTCTTCGAAAGAAATATGAAGTATTTGCTAAGTCTAAAGAATTTAAGGCTCTTGTAGATAACCAGACAAAATAAAAAATAAAGGTGTTGAGGATAGATAATGGTGGAGACTTCTGCGGGAATGAATTTGAGGAATTATGTAAGAAGTGCAGTATAGAAAGGAAGAAAAATAATCTATACACACCTCAATAGAACATAGTTTCTAAAAGTATGATTAGGAAACCGATGGAAAAGGTACGGAGCATGCTAAGCAGTGCTGAGATACGACAAGAATTCTGGGAAGAGGTAGTGGAGACAACATGTTACTTTGTAAATCAGTCACCAACATCAATATTGGTTGGAAAAACTACACAAGAGGTATGGAATGGTAATAAACCCTCTATTAAGCATCTAGAAGTTTTTGGCTATGATGCTTATGTACATGTTCCAAAGGAGAAAAGGATCAAGTTGGATAACAAAGCTGAAAAATGTATCTTTATTAAAGATGACATGAAAGGTTATAAGATTTGGAATCCTATAACTAAGAATATTGTTTACAATAGAGATGTTGTGTTTAGAGAGGTCAAAGAAGTATCCATACCTGAAGTGATTCCAATGGAAAAGGAACCAGAGAAGATAGAGGTTGAGTTAGAAGGTAAAGAATTTGACTCAATAAAAGAATTTGAATCAAAATAATAAGAACCTCATACCCCAGTTTTTAGGAGATCATCTCGAGAAAGAAGGAAACCATAAAGGTATTCATGTCTTGATTTTTTCTCTCATTTTTCTTTGTCGATTACTGATGATGATCCTAGAAATGTGAATGAAGCTATTGATTTAGAGGATAGTGATATCTAGAAGAAGGCCATGGTTGAAGAAATGGATGTCTTAGTAGAAATGAAGCATGAGATCTAGTCCAGTTACCAGCTGGAACAAAATTCGTTTGGAGAAAATGGTTATTTAAAAAGAAGTTGAATGCATAAGGTAAAGTGGACAAGTACAAATCCCTCTTGGTAGCAAAGGCATATTCTCAGGTAGAGGGAATTGATTTTGGTGAAATATTTTCTCAAGTTGTAAAATAAACTTCTATTATATTTCTTCTTACTATTTCTCCTGCTTTTGAGCTTGAAGTAGAGCAGATGGATGTGAAGTCAACATTCTTACATGGATATCTCGAAGAAGAAATCTACATGAAGAAACCAAAAGGGTTCACAGTAAAGGGAAAGAAAGAGTTAGTAAGTAAACTGAAGAAGTCCCTTTATGGTATAAAGAAATCTCCAAGGATGTGGTACCAAAATTTTGACACATACATACTTGCATTGGGGTTTATGAGAAGCAAGGCTGATCACTGTGTTTAGTCCAAAAAAATTGGTGATCACTTCATTAACATAGTATTGTATGTTGTTGATTGGAAATAACAAAGATGTTATGAAGGAGGTGAAGTATCAACTATCCTCCAAATTTGACATGAAGGATCTAGGTGCTACAAAATTCAGTTTGGGAATTGAGATAAGAAGAGATTGTTTAAATAAGAAGATATGGTTAAATAAAAGAAAATATGTTGAGATGGTAGTACATAGATTTAACATGCTGGAAAGTAAGTCGGTCAAGGTTGCTATTCCTCTAGGTGTAAAGTTACCTCTAGACTAGTGTCCCAAGACACAGGAAGAAGAAGAAGATATGACATGAATTCCATATGCCAGTGCATTTGGTAGTTTGATGTATGTAATGGTCTATACTATACCAGACATTTCTCATGCAGTGGTATTTTAAGAAAATATATGTCAAATCCACGGAAAGAGAATTGGACAGATATAAAGAGGGTCTTCAGATACTTGCGTGCAACCAAAGATTAGGCAATATGCTACCTAGGATGACTTGGTCCAGACAAAGTAATAAATTTACATGTGTTTTTTGATGCAGATTGGGATGTAGATATTGCTTGCAAAATATCTATAAGTGGGTAGGTATTTAACCTATTTGGAAGAGATATCAGTTCGATGAGCAAGAGATAGGCTATAGTTGCATTCTCAACTACAAAATTTGAATACATGACAACCACAAATTCCAGCAAAGATGCAGTATGGTTGAAGAGCCTATGTTCAAGTGTTGGGTTTGTACAAAAATTTGTAATTTTAGATTGTGATATCCAAAGTGAAATCTTCTTGGAAAAGAACCCTGCTTATCATGCTAAGACAAAGCATATTGATGTGCAATATCACTTTGTGAGAGATATGGTTGAAGATGAGAACGTGTTACTGAAAAATGTTGTCACGTTGAATAATGTTGCAGAGTCGTTAAAAAATTCTATCAGTATAGAGAAGTCCACTTGGTGTAGAGAATATATGGGAATTGATGCCCTAAACTTGTGACTTTATGAGCACATGATTCGTTTCTATGCAAAGAAAACAAAAAGTGGGAGAATGTTGGGTATGTGTTATATTATTTACATGTGTGTGGGCGAGGTACGCTTTTCAAGGACGTGTCTGATGATCCTTGTCAGAACCTTCATAGAAACAAGTTGATAGACTATTTTCGATGCGAGCACAATGAACACAAAGTTGTTTTTGGGGCTGTTTTGGGCCATTTTTGGGAATCTTCTAAAAATATGTAATTTAATGTCGGTTAAGGGATTGGAGTCTATTTTCTATTCTAGGTTATAGTGTTAGAATATTGGATGCTGTTGAATACCTATATTTTGTATTTTGAGGTATTAATAATAATAATGATAAAATAGGAGGTGTAGCTCCAAGGTTTGTTGGTTTTCCCAATTAATGGTTTCTAGGGTAAATATCTGTGTTTTATGTGTGAATGATATGGTGTAATCTCTTTTTTTATTTAAAAATTCTATATTCTTTTCTTCTTCGAACAGGTTTAAAACTTACATATTTTTCTTAGATTTATGAGTGTTTTGTACTTACTTTTTCTCATTAGTTTTAATCGAAACATTACTGGTTAAGGGTTGAGGGATGATAGTAATTTTTTCTTATGTTGGTTATCCCAAAGGATAGATGTATAGATAGGTTTCTTTTTTTATATCCTTGGGCTTAAATTTCTTACTTTACTTTACTCACAACCCTTGCTTTTCTTCTTATGTATTTTTTGTGTAGATTTCTTGAAGGAGAAGTGAATACTAGTTACAGTTGGTAGCTAAGAGATCTAGGGGTTCTTTAGGATAACATCCAAGGCCACATTTCTTTGCTAGTCAAATTTATATTTATCTTCTTTGTTTTTTCCCTATTTTGTTTTCAATTTTCCTATGTTTATGATTGTTTTTTTGTATGTAAATTTACTATTTTTTTCAATTTACACTTCTAGGACAACCATATTTTATGGTTGTTTTCTTACCAAAAAATTAATATTTTTATAATCTTATTTTCAAGTTTTATCCATATATATTCTCAAACAAGTTTATTACATATTAGGAAAGTAACTGGTTACCCTCGATGCATCTCCTAAGAAGTAGGGAACCACCTAAAGACCTAATTGAGGCAGATGAGTCGGTAGGGGAAACAAGAAAACTATTATGGTGGCTCAGTAAAAAATCCTGATTTTGGAGCTTATTCTCACACATCAAAATTACTTTAATATTCAAATTAAAAACAAAAAACTTACATTTTCATTCATTTTCAACTCACTAGGATTAAAATTAGTTTCATTGTCAAATATCATTTGTATTTTCTTTCTTCCTCGCTAAATAGTTTTTATCCCATTAATTGAAGAACCAAATAAATATCCCTTCACATATGGCATCTATGCAACATGTAGAGATATTCAACGCCATTCCTTGGGTTATGTAGTGTACTCTTATTCTCATTTTATTTCTTTGAACTTTACAAGTACTACAACACTCATGTCAAAGGCTAAAGGTGAGTAACCCTATGAATACCCATTGATGGTTGGGATTCCCTATTATCATGTGTTCTATTATTAACCCCAATTTTAGTAGGGAGAATGAACTGGTACTAATATTTAGTTATATTTTGTGATAATTTCTCTTTTTCATTTTTATGCCCATGTGCATAAAATTTAAAAATGTGACATAAAACACACTAGAAATAAAAAACAATGTAGGGATCTGTCCCATCAACAAAAACCTATCACCTACAATAGCAAAGAAAAACTATATATATAGATAAGTATCATGTATGTATGTATAAATTTGTGTATATATAATAGATAGTTTCAATTTTTTGTTGAACAAGAAGCACACTTGTGAAAATAAGTCATGATATTTCCACATGGATGGCTTGGTCCTTAATTATGTTTTGTGATGTTAATTTATAGAATGTTAAGAGTCAAGCTTGGGAATTTCACTCAAGCACCCCTCGTAAGATTGTTATTCTTGGTATAAATTTAATGAATATTTGCGTAAGTTAGTCTCTTATTTGAATTCAAAGGTTTCAAACATTGAGCAATTTAGTCTAAGTTGGATTACTACTCTACTTTAGTAAGCCCAAAAATACTCTTTCCGTGGGTCTTGGGTCATCTTCCTTTGCATGGGTATCCTTCTTCCATCCTGGTGGATTTAAGGGCCTAAAAGTAGTAGTAACAAGAAGGGGTCAATTCCTCCTTGTATAAGCTGCATTATATTCTCATGTTTCTAAACATGTAATGTATTCCATCTCACTCTTTTAATACCAATCAAATCATATTGCAAGATAAAAGGTGCGAGTTTGAGTGGGAGGACATTTAAAATGGCGTGGTATCCTCGATTACATGATTAAATGAGATAAAATCTCATAAAAAATACATTATTAAGGATTTAGACTTCCATTAGTCAAAAAATCACTTACTAATCTTGTTAAAGTAACTAAACAAAAGGTTGTGTTAAACTCTTCTCCTTCAAAAAATTCAATTTCTAGTTCTCAAATTGATCGGGAAACCATGCTGAAATCATTAAAAAACTATGCTTATAATTTTCTAAAGTTTTTTCAACATTATTACTCTATTCAATATGCCATGTAACATCTTATTAGTGGGAATGGTTTTATTTATAAATAGAATCAAATCAACATGAATTTACTTCTAACTTGCCTGGTGCAATTTTTGAGCAAGTCTAGGATCGTATTTAGGCCTATTTTAGTGTGGATAGCTTGTTATTCATATCTATTATATGTTGCCCAAATTTTTATCTAAATAAATGACATGGTTATAGTTGTTAGAAATATTTTTTAGTTAATTTAAATGAACAATTGCATAAACAAACCTCTAGTTAAGTTGTTATGAGCTCCAATGGGCCTCATGAACCAATCTAGTTAATTTTTTGAGCTTATAAGGGAGTGAATAAATTGTTGTTTTATATTATTAATTTGTTGGTACAAAAATTTGTGAGATAATCTTTCACATTCATGGCACACATACACAAATCCTTTCCTTTTTGACCCTTTTGGGAGATAAATGAGGACAATACCCAAGCTGGTTGGTATTACGAGGACTTGCAAGAAATCCCCTCACCTCTCTTTCTTCCCAATTTTAATTACTCAAACACAATACCAACAAAGGTTATACGAGTAGTCTCTACCTTGTGTCGATCTAACAAAGGATTTATAACTAGCTTCACCATTGGATAAGTAGAATCCTCTCAATGGACAAATTTTGCTTGTTACATGTTCATAATTTTGCAACTCCACTTAGTATTCTTGTAAACCTATTTATTTTGCATGTATCCCAAAATTTATACCTGGGATTGAACTCTTAATATGTGAATTTTACTCTTAAAGCCATTGTTCCCAGTATTTTCCCCATCTTTTGACATAGAGGCACAAGACATGAGAGTGAAGCTATTCATTGAATTGATTAGGAATGTGTTATAGTTTGGTTCCCCTTTTGATTTCCTTTGGACTATGGAGTCATAAATACCATCGAGATTTATTTCTCACACCTTGTCATTGTTAGATCCAACTTTTTAACCTTGATTGAAACAATCATTAACTATCATACTTTACCCTTTTATTGGAAGATATCCTAAACAAGTTTTTTTTAGTTGAGTTGCTTTAACAAATTGTAAAAAAGAATAGGATTTTTGGTGACATCTTATTATAAAACAAGATCACAGAGCAATAACAATAAACATGATGCAAATATTAAAACATATAAAACATTAAAAGAGAGACATATATATAATGTGGTTCACCCAAGATGGTTTATGCTCACATAGAAATTTCCAATCCTTTATTATTATACCATCCAACAAAAATGAAGGGATACAACCTACAACACACCCACTGCACTTCCTCTTCACTCTCTCACAGACTCTCTCATACAATCATAGAGATTGTTTTACAATCCCTTCCTTTGATAAGGGGAATACCATGGGAAAATACCACGGGATGTGCAAAATCATGGGCCCATAGATCACCCATTATTGAACAATTCATGACTATGAAATTACAACATTTTACAAGGCATTTTTCCTAAATTTTCACTACAAGGGAGATTCCCCTAAATCCCCACTAAGGGGGGATTCCACTATAGTCATCGAACACGTAGAACCCCCTAATGACTATAGTGGTGGGTAAATACCCTCTACACCCCCCCATAAAGTGATAGGATCCAAACACAACTTAAAAAATAACATCTATGAATCAACAAGATCGGGATCCACAACCAACACATCTCTCTTGTAATCATGTTTACAATACTTGATCCCCTTGCAAGCTACTAAATAAAAAACATTCTAATACTAGAGAAACAGTTTCCATTGGTATTACAAGAAGTAAAAGGCTACAAAAACAAAAACTAGTGACTAACATACATATGGGAAACAAAAGAAACTTGCTACACCTATCATATAAGATTAATAACTCTCTTCCACTTCTCTTACTTATAAACCCATACTAAAGAAATCACTAGTAAACCCATCAACAATTACAAACCCTCAAATTATTCCCATAACTATTTCAATAATAACTATTGTTCCATAAACCTCTACTCCAATGAAAATGCCTTGGAAATTCAACATCCCTTTGTCCTTGACTCGTCATTTACATGACATACTTGCAAATGCGACAAATTACAACTCTCAGATTAATGGTATTTTTCCATTAAATATTACAGGATATATTTAAAACTTGTATGATGCATAATTAACCTCATGGATATGAAAAATATAATGTCATCATCAGATTGTTTGTAAAAACCTTTGAAGGGGAGGTAACAAGATGGTATCGCTTACTTCCCAATGATAGCATTTTGGATTGGAACATTATGGTCCAAGAAATTAAGAAATGTTTTCAAGGATAAAATTATGTTTCTTCCCTACTTAGGGGTTTCAAAACAATATCCATTCACCAGGGTGATCCAATTGGTATTTTCAATCGATGCTTTACCTCTACCTTGGCTAGAATCCTGACCACTTCATAATCATTTGGAAACAATTTTTCATTACTACATGACTACAATGAACTAAAATGTGAAATTCACATTGAAATACAAATCAATAACCAGTTTAGATGCAACTAATCCAAGTTCATTAGAAATTGAGAAAAACATGGAGGAATCTATTATGGTTTCCTCATTTGTAGCACAACCTTATTTTAATGGGATACCTAGGAATGAAATAGTTTGGGATGAGGGGAATTGATATGAGTCTTCACTTACCCAAACATTAAGGATGAAAGAGAGGAAAATTTCTAAAACACTAAAATTATTAATGAACATGAACACTCACATTCTTTCCTTGATTACAAAGTCAATGATTTACAATTTCTACACCTATGAGGTCAACACCTCATCTCCCTCCTCCTCCTTCTTTTATACATACAACTGTTGAAGTGGATTGGTATAATGTTTTCCAGGACTTTCATGATCATTAGTATTGTTACTAGTATACACTTCACTTGGAATTGTCTAAGTTATGCAAGACACCTTTACCATCGATTAATAATAGACTTGCCTCCACTTCTAAGACTGTTTAGGTTAACATGCAAGGGGTTTTTCCTTATAATGGTAGATCTTCCTCTTTTGGAAGATTTCTTGTAGATATTAGGAGTTAACTCCCCATACAAACTCTGTAAAGAGTGGATGACATTGTAATTTTTATGGGCAAAATTTCATTGATTGGCTATTTTTTGTCCTTTTCTCAAAAAATACAATTTCCAATTAGCCATTTTCACTTTAAAAATTTACATATTTTTTCATAAAGTATGCTTATATTGATAATATTAATCAAATTCTACAACTTTCAACAGTAAATTGTATTCTTCTTATTGAATATACACCTAGATTTCTATATGCATGATTGTTCTAAGTGATCACCCTGGTGAATGGTTTCAAAATAAATGGATAAAAAAACTTAGTTGGCATTTGATCGATGGTTTTTGTACACCAAATATGGATACTAAATATAATAGAACAATTCACTTACAAGTTGTTTGATATGTATTATATGACCAAATCCTTTATAGAGAAAACCTTGATGGAGTTTTTTCTCCTGGCCTTACCCTTAAAACTCGATTTTTGAACTGATTTGAGCTAAGTCACTTGAAGGATGTACACCATTTCAATTTTTAGTTTGACTTATGATTATGCCCAAATGACACTTGAACATAGCCGATTTAGGGTTTGTGGAGGTCACTTTTCAACTAGAACAATTGCAACAAAAATCCTTACATGTCGTTTATTATTGGTCTTTTCTCCATCAAGATGCCCATTTACTAATATGAAAATGTGAATCTTTCTAATGGTTCAATGATAATTAGAAGTTAGTTTCCATGCCTCTTAATCCCATTGAATTACATTCTCCTTTCGAAATATGGGAAATGGATCTCATTGGGCCAATATCTCTACCTTTTAGTGCATGCCACATATTTAGCTTGAAGTATATTGAATACCTCATAAAGTGGGCATAAGTAGTTTCTGTTAGGAAATCTACTAAACAATAAGTAGTAGAATTTATTGAGCTTAGCATTCTATATCAATTTGGTACTCTCCCTAAAATATTGGTTGATAATGGATCATATTTCATGTCCAATATCATGCTTCATGTTGGTGTCACTTATGGCATTAAAATTCTCCAGTTCTCGACCTATTACCCTTAGGGTAATGGTTGGTAAATTCAACAAAAATGAGTATCATTTGTATCCTTAAGAGAATAGTTAGAGACAACAAGTGATATTGGCACATAAAGTTCAACTTTAATTTATGAGCTTATTGAATCAAACCTAAGATAACTACATGCCAAAGTCTTTACACTCTGGTGTATGGAACCCCTATTATTCTACCTATCCCCTTAATAATTCCAACCTTGAGGTTGGATATTGTTGAGGAAAAAATATATTTATGCTTTTTACAGCATCACTTAAACACCCTAACTGAACTATAGGAGGTTAGAAAACATCCATTCCAACACCTCCAAAATAAGCAAGATATCGTCAAAAAATTATTTCATAAGAGAGTCATAATGGTAAATTATAAAGTATGGGATGATGTCTAACTGTAGGATAGAGAAAATAAGGATCCACCCAGACATCATAATTTTGATTCAATATGTTTGGGCCCTTACACAATGAGGGAAAAATAATTTTAGATTGAAGACTCTTGATAGTGAACCACTCCAATTCTTAGTGAATGATCACCATCTAAATTTATTTTACACTTGAGAAATGTCATCCTTCATGTGCATAAGTCAGCTCAATTTTTTTTTCTTATATATATTGTCCATCCCTTCTATCTTGAGCTTTTGGATAATTTCATTTTAGTTTTGAGTGTAGGGATTTGATTTTCTTCTCGATTTTGTCCTTTTCATTCTTGCTCCATTGGATACCTGATTCTCTTTGAACTTTGGCTTGATTGATCTTAGTTTGAAACTTATTTTTTTTGGTCAACATGTTGTTGATTGAAAGAGTGTTATCCTAGGAATAATTTTAATGAGTGTTTTTCCCAAAACAAATTGTTTGTTTTGCATCACCATAAATGAGATTGAGCTTGAATGTAATTAGGTTAAAGTTGGTGAGTTAAATCTTAAGGTAATTAGTATAAATGTTTCCTAGTCAAGAAAAAACTTAATGACATGATGGCTAATGTGTCTACATGATTGCAACTATTATTTACCCAAACTTATGGCGTGATGGTTCCTAAGCAATTTTTTCTCACCCATTTTTGCACCAAGAGTAGCGAGGTAATTACGACCTAGTATGGGGGAGATATTGTCACATTACGTTATGTAATGTAGCATTCCCAAAAATAAAAAGTAATTAAAAAATCATGTATGCTCATAACTTATCAAACATAAAAAGTAATTAAAAAATTCATGTCAACTCATAAAATAAAAAAATAAAACCAACATAGATCATTCTTAAACCCAGATATATTAAGCATCGAGAGGGATCCAATTTTTTGAGGTGTAAAGTTTTTCTAGATGTATAAAAAATTTTAGATAAAAAAATTTACACCTCAAAAAATTGGATCCCTCTTGATGCT
>LPNX010303873.1:664724-676677 GCA_001517045.1 Pseudotsuga menziesii
GGGTCATCGATTGAAAAAAGCGTCCACATACTTGTTTGTATGTCAAAAATTAAAGAAAAATATGAAACTTTGTGTTGGGACAAGGTTCATATTAAGACTCAATTCTCATAGGTAATCCATAATCTAAATGGGACACTGACACCAATTAGGCTACATTTCTAAAAAAAATCTAGGTCATTATTCATTTTCTTTTATGCTTTGTAAATTTGAATACAATTTGTTTTATGTACTTTTATCTATGTTGCATGCGTTTTCAGAATGTGGGAACATTGGGAACGTGGGAACGTTGGGAACGTGGGTACAAGTATTATATATGTCTAGAGGTTTCCCCCAAATTTGTAGGAAACGATAGGTTAGGAACAACAATAATATATATTAAAAAAAAAAAAAAAAAAAAAAAAAAACTATTCCTTAAATATAAGTATTGATTTGTCATTGATAAATTTAAATTATATTACTATTAATAACTATATTATTATGCTCAGTAACATAAATTTTAATCATAGAAAACATCAATATTAAAATTGACAAGTAAAAATTTAGAATATCATTCACAAATAAGTAAAACCACAAGTCAAAATACCATCTTCAATAACCTTGAAGATCAATTTGACACTTAAAAACACATATCAATGGACAACACCGATTTCTACAGAATCACCTTACTTATGGATTAGAGTATTGAATATGACAAAATTAGGCATGCATTTCCTTCTCGTTTCTTTTAACAATTCCCTAGCCTCATTCAATCTACCAACATTAATGAAAAAAGTATCCATAAATGTAGTAAAGGCCATAGCATCTTCCTCATAGTGCACAATCCTCTTCTTTCACTTGTTTCAACATCCCACTTTCTTCATCCACTTTCCTAGTTGTCCCAAGAACTTTTATGTGGATTATGAAGGTGTAAAAATTGGGCTTCAAGACCAATCATTACATTTCTATAATTTTTTTATTATGTAAGATCAAAGGTTATTTGAATCTTGAATACCAAATATTCTCTTGCAAATAATAATTTATGCCAATACAAGAGAACTACCTACAATTTATGCAATTATGGGGGGCGTCCTTGGTTAGGAAGTCATTAAGGAAATGCCTTTGTAGAGTGATAATAATTTTGGATTGGAAACCATAATCCAACATGTTAGCATCGGGATTTGAGCCCCAAGGCTGAGGGAAGGGCCCCCTCCTGGGAAACAATAGAACCGCTTTAAACTGTGCCTTCAGCCTCGCGCAGTCAGAGAGGGATCTCACGCCTGTCTTTGGATTTTACTCCACATAAGATATTCGATCAAGGATGGTCAGGAGGCCGGACCCCTGAAATGGGACAAAGTAGAGTGATGTGAGATGCAGGTGGGAATATCAGGGCATGGGACCATGGGCAATGGAGTTGAAAACCTATGTAGGGAACGTTTTCATGAGGAAAAGAATGGCACGGGGTTCTAAACATAGGAAATATAGCCGTTGATCTCGCAATCAGGAGATATTTAGCGGGTGGTTAGAGGATTAGAGAGAACAACCCATCGCACGGAGCACCAGCAAGATGAATTCTGTGCAACTTTAGAAGAAAAATTGATAAATGTCTGAAACAATAGCTAGAGCATATCAAGTATGAATTCCTAATTGTTATACACTAAGTTACAAACATGAATGAAATCAACAAACTGGAATGAAAATAGGATGCAAATTTCACGTAAAGAAGATACATATTGAAAGAAGCAACGACACATGAATATCTGTCTTGAGAAAAAAACTCTTCCTCTACAATTTTATTCATAACACAGGCATCATATCTTATTTACAATGGATAGCCTTAGCCCTAGAAATTTTTCCCAATCCAACCAACTCGTATCTCCCTCTATCGGGAGTGTTTTTATAATACTTCAGTGCCAAGACTATTCTCCGGAACAAACATAAAAACTGTTTCCAGTCACAATCATGCATTAAAAGTGTAGAGAGTGGAACTATTGCCACATTTGACAAATAGAAGGAAACATTATGGAGCTAGTGGGTGCATTCGGCCCAAGTGATAGCTTGACGTGCTTGGCCGTTATTATGGATTATGAGTACAATGCCTCCTTCTCTGCCTGAAGCATGTGTTTTCGCCATGTTCAAATGCAACTTTTCGCATGGGCACACATTGGCAGGGTAGTTTGCATATTTCCCATGTTCAACCTCATCCGCCACCTCCTTCCTCTCCGAGTAACATTGTTAGCCATGGGGTCTGAAAGAAGGTCCACATCGCTCTTGGCTGAGACAAACCCGTGAGGTGGCTTGTCATTCTTGTACTTCCCACCCCCAGTGAGGTGGCTCTCCCACAAGAAATAAAGTGTAGCATATCTACACCATCCCCATCACCCTCGGAAAGTGGACTTCACAAACAGGGTTGTGTGGGATTTAGACCCCTGACGCTCCCATCCAAACAAATGTTTATACAGGGAGTAGTCAAGGACTGTCCCCTTCCGCGGAGGTTTTGGTGGCAGCGATGGTATCAGGGGTTCCCTAAAAAACACTCATGGGGAGTAAGTGTCCAGGCCCCGCGCCATTGGAGGCACAGGTATCACATCTGGGCCCTCATGGCTGGTGTCATTCTTGGCATGCAATACCAAGGTGACAGGCGAGTGTGGAATTTTTCTCACCAACCATCAAAACCCTCAGATGAATAAGCTTCTCAAACCATATCTTCATCGCCAAAATCTTTGGGCTTTTGCAGATTCGTGAAGAAGCAGAAACCTGGGTTCTGGAGATATGTTAGTTCACTCCCATTGCTCTGAAATAAGTATATATAAGGCTTCGAGACTGACCCTCACAATTACTGTTCAACATTCCTGCATACTCTATCATCGAGTGTTTTTTGGTATCATTGTGTGTGAGGGCACGAGCAGAGTGATCCTTTACCTGTTGGGGATCTAGTCACGTCGTTTCATCGACCGTGGTGCCTTACTGTTTGCTGTGGGAAGTATTTGTGGACGCAATTTGGTACAATTGATCCATGCTGCAAATTTTATGAAGTGGATGCTCCCACATTTCCTCGCTCTTGTGATGTAGGAAATGGAATGGTCTCCTGCTCCGTGCCGGCTTTGCCCCATGTGAGTAATAGATTCACTGGTTACTTTGCTTATTTCTGCAGGACAACTCACACAAAAGCTACTTATCTTTATGTAACATGACTCTGCCACAGAGATGGTTTCACCCGTATGCATGCTACAAATGGCGTCGGAGGATCAACCAATCTACAAGGAGGAAGATTACATGCGTGAATGCCTCGTCTGCTGTCATCTCCACACTAGATGTGAAACCTGTACCCTGGAAGTCTTCTCAGCCTTCCGATTTGAGGAATATTTTCATGCCTACCATCCACATTCCATCATTTCTGCTGCCAAATTTTCTCCTCTGGATATCACGGGTAGCTTTGGATCATGACATGTTCTTACCCGTTGATTTGGATCGACCTCCTCATGCAACCGTCGATCCGAGAGCGCCCTACCACCTCTTTGTGAACCGGGACTATGCCATTGTCCGTGCTAGTTTGGAATGCAAAAATAACCTCAACCATTGATCTATTCCCTTCTTCGTCGCGATCGATGATCTTCGCAGCCGGTACTACCCTTTTGCGATTTGAAATTGTAGTTTTACCCGCACAAGTTTGGTTTGCGAAATCGACTGAGACCATATATTTGCTTCGGATCTCGTCTCTGCCGTCGAATATTTCTGACTTTTAACCCATTTCACACTCTGGAAAGTGGCTTTGGCCATGCATGTTTGATTGTGTGAAATGTTTTGACGCCATTGATCCACCATCCGGTTAATCTTAGCCTTTGATTATGAATCCCATTCAATGCCTTCAATGCATCTGCCATTTTCTTCTTTACCTTGCACCTCTGATAACCTGAAGGGTGTCCACATAAAGTACAAAGGAATGGGACCCACATCGAACTCCTATTAGGCCCATAAATCGACTGTTGAAAATGAAGTGTTAAAAACCGGCTCCACTAGGGATGCTATCCTCCCAATGAGGTAGCAAAGAACCCCCGTAGACCAAGTGCCAAGACCATTGGGCTGTCTTCAATCTTTTTTTGAAATATCCATTCTGCTCTGAGCTACTGCTTCAATGAGTTTATACCACTTTTGCAAACTATACTCTTGACTGCAAACCTGTGCTTGTAACTGAAAATGAAAACAAACTAAAATAGTAATGAAGGAAATGCTTGATGATTTCCAAGCTTATTTGTTCCTACCTACGCTACCTAATTTAGTGCATAAGTTCGATTAAGTGAAATCAGATTTCCAATGAAGCCAATCAAGCAAATTGCCTAATAGTTTTGTTCTTTTGTTGTGCTTGATGGACAGAAAGGAAATAGATAATGGGAGAAGGAAATGAGAAACAAACTGATCTTTAAAGTAGATATGCAACCCATCACTACCCTTAACCAGCCTTTCCATGTACTCTGCTATGGGATCATAGAAAACACGGCAACCTACAACATGTTTTGTCATCTGTTCATGGGAAGGATGTCTAGAACTCCCCTCCTCTGGTGATTCGTCAGGCTGACACTTGGAAGATTGTATAAGAGGGCCCACATAATCTCTCTTCAATGAAACATCCCCTTTTTTGCCCAAAACTTCCACAACTAGAGCTTGATGTGCCTCAAGAGGGAGGTCCCTCACTTCTCCAGCAGAATTGAGTAGGCATATTCCTCCTGTGTGAGGTGGCGCTTATGAAGGTGAAATATCGAAAAACGTGTTTTTTTTAGGGTTGCTACATCCTTCTTTGTGGCTTGACACCCCATCACAAATTCCTAATGTATCAATAGTTGGAGAGGAATTTCTTGGCTGATTCTTATTATCATCTTCTTTCCTATACAGGTCTCTGGACTGCACCATCTCCTCTTCTTTCTATTTTTTCTTGGAGGCTTTAACCATTTGTTGTATTAATTCAAAAGAGGCATAACACAAGGGTAGGCTATCACCTCCAGTGCCCTTATCATCCTTTCCTACTTTAACCTTTCGACTTCGCATTGCATCTTGATTCTCCCCATCAGTAGGATTTGGTTCAACAATTGGCTCGTCAGGTACTCTTCCTCATATTCATCGTACACATGCGTATCGAAATCCTTCTTAAAATCGTCCTTTACTGACCCAAGGTGGTGCAAGTCGCACTCTTCAGAGAACAATCATGTAGGATCACATGTCCCTATATCAGGTCGACCATCTTTCTGTATGCCAAGAGAGAGCTTTAACGGTCCAGGGACTTCCCCATTATGCTTGTAGGGCCCAACCAATTTTAATGTACCTTTTATTTCACCACCATTGTCCTGATCTGACAAATCCTTAGACATCTTAAGGTTTTCCTCAACCTCCAAAAAATCAATAAACATATGCTGCAGAGTGGTTTATTTTCTCTCCAAAAGAAGCAAGGACGGCTCAGGAGGAAAGGTGGTTGCATAATAGATCTTAGCAGTGTTCTCAAGAGGTTGGAATTCCTTAGGCATGTTATAATAAAAGCTTGTGAATATTCTGTTAAAACTAGATATGGCCTCACCCTAATGTCTCCTCAGGGAATAAAATTCTGAAAGTATTTTCTCTAGTGGCCTTCTCCTACCCCAAAACTTTAAGAAGGTACAGGAAAAATCTTCCCAAGTATTGATGGACTTAGGCTGCAAGTGCTTAAACCATTATTTGGCATCTCCTTGCAAGGACTGGGCGAAGGCCCTCATGCAGACATCATCATGTTCTATCTCAAAAAGGTCAGAGAAATGCTCAAAGGTTTGTAAATGTTTCTCAGCAGTCAAGTCTTTGGATTCTCCATCAAACTTGGGGAGGTACTTGTGATGTTTTGCGGGAAAATAATGGAGGATGGGGGGTAGTTGTAGTGGTTTGTACCGGCTTGGAGAAATGGGAGAGACAAGGTTAGACACAATAGCTACACTATCATCTAAGGTTCAATGAATTTCACAGGGGTGACCTTTGACATCATGGGCCCCCGGATAAAGATCTAGGTCATAACCAGATGTACAAGATGACGCAATGCTTTTGGTTCGTAAAGAAGGATAAACAGGAATATATTCATAGCTCTTTTTAGAATGAGTTGAACCATAGAAGGTTGTTTTGATAAACCTAGGGAAAGATAAGAACAAACTTACAAGATAGAACAAGGCATCCTGGGAAATGTAGACTCAAGTATCTTAACTTTCCAGCATGCATTTTTAGGCTTTATAAGGGGTCCATTTTTCTAGATGGAGTCTGCCAGCTTTCTCGGTCATTTGATTTCTGGGTCATACCACTAGCGGAGTTGCTGAAGTCTGAATCCCTCAAGAGTGGAGTCACCAAGTGAAAAGTGCTCAACCTTCTTGATGTCTGATCATTGTTCACCATCAACAATCAGATCTAAAACCATGTAGTTTTTCCCAGGGAGGATCTTCAATTCATCCCTGACAACAGCACCAGTTTGTTAGCACTGGGATTTGAGCCCCAAGGCTGAGGGAAGGGCCTACTCCCGGGCAACAGCAGAACCGTTTTAGACTGTGCCTCTGGCCTCATGCAGTCAAAGAGGGATATCTCTCTTGTCTTCAGATTTTACTCCGTGTAAGATATTTCATCAAGGATGGTCAGGAGGCAGGACCCCTGAAATGGGACAAAGTAGAGTGACGTGAGATGCAGGTGGGATTATCAGGGTAGGGGACCATGGGAAATGGAGTCGAAAACCTATGTAGGGAACATTTGCATGAGGAAAAGAATGGCATGGGGTTGCAAACAGAGGCAAGATAGCCATCGATCTCACAATTTGGAGATATTTAGCGGGTGGTTAGAGGATGAGAGAAAACAACCCATCGCGCGGAGCACCAGCAAGATGAATTATGCACAACTTTAGAAGAAAACTTGATAAATGTATGAAACAACAGCCAGAGCATAGCAAGTATGAATTCCTAATTGTTATACACTAAGTTACAGACATGAATGAAATCAACAAACTGGAATGAAAATAGGATGCAAATTTCATGTAAAGAAGATACATATTGAAAGAAGCAATGACACATGAATCTCTGTCTTGAGAAAAAAACTCTTCCTCTGCAACTTTATTCATAACACAGGCATCAGATATTATTTACAATGGAGAGCCTTAGCCCTATAAATTTTTCCAATCCAACCAACTCGTATCTCCCTCTATCGAGAGTGTATTTATAATACTTTAGTTCCGAGACTATTCTCTGGAACAAACCTAAAAACTGTTTCCAGTCACAATCATGCATTAATAGTATAGAGAGTGGAACTATTGCCATGTTTTACAAATAGAAGAAAACATTATGGAGCTAGTGGGTGCATTCGGCCCAAGTGACAGCTTGACGTGCTTGGCTATTATTATGGATTATGAGTACGATGCCTCCTTCTCTACCCGAAGCGTGTGTTTCTGCCGTGTTCAAATGCAGCTTTCCGTATGGGCAGACACTGGCAGGGTAGTTTGCATCTTTCCCCTGTTCAACCTTATCTGGCACCTCCTTCCTCTCCAGGTAACACTGTTAGCTGTGGGGTCTGGAAGAAGGGCCACATCGCTCTTGGCTGAGACAAACCTGTGAGGTGGCTTGTCATTCTTGTACTTCCCATCCCCAGTGAGGTGGGATCTCCCACATGCAATAAAGTGTAGCATATCTACACTAGCCCCATCACCCTTGAAAAGTGGACTTCACAAACAGGGTTGTGTGGGATTTAGACTCCTGACGCTCCCATCTGAACAAATGTTTATAGAGGGAGCAGTCAAGGACTGTCCCCTTCCATGGAGGTTTTTGGTGGTAGCGATGGTATCAGGGGTTCTTGAAAAAACACTCACAAGGAGTAAGTGTTCAGGCCTTACATCGTTGGAGGCATAGGTATCATGTCTGGGCCCCGATGGCTGGTGTCATTCTTGGCATGCAATACCAAGGTGACAGATGAGTGTGGAAGTTTTCTCACCAACCATCAACACCCCTAGATGAATAAGCTTCTCAAACCATATCTTCATCGCCAAACTCTTCGGGCTTTTGCAGATTCATGAAGAAGTAGAAACTCAGGTTCTAGAGATATGTTAGTTCAGTCCCATTGCTCTGAAAGCAGTATATATAAGGATTCTAGACTAACCCTCGCAATGACTGGTCAACATTCCTGCATACTCTTTCATCGAGTGTTTTTTGGTATCAGCATGTGTGAGGGTGTGAGTAGAGTGATCCTTTACCTATTGGGGATCTAGTCACATCGTTTCATTGGCCATGGCGCCTTACCTTTTGGTGCGGGAATTATTTGTGGACACCATTTGGTACAATTGATGCATGCTGCAAAGTTCATGAAGTGGATGCTCCAATGTTTCCTCGCTCTTGTGATGTAGGAAACGGAATGGTCTCCCACTCCATACTGGCTTTTCCCCGTGTGAGTAGCATATTCACCGGTTACTTTCCTTATTTCCATAGGCCAACTCACACAAAAGCTGCTTATCTTTACATAACATGACTCTGCCACAAAGATGGTTTCACCTGTATGCATGCTACAAATGGAATCGAAGGAATTGACCAATCTGCAAGGAGGCAGATTACATGCATGAATGCCTCCTCCACTGTCATCTCCGCACTAGATGTGAAACCTATACCCTGGAAGTCTTCTCAGGATTCTGATTTGAGGAATCTTTTCAGTCCCACCGTCGACATTCCATCATTTCTACTGCCATATTTTCTCCTCTGGATATCACGAGCAGCTTTGAATCGTGACATGTTCTTACTTGTCGATCTGGATTGACCTCCTCATGCAACCATCAATCCGAGAGGGCCCTACCACCTCTTTGTGAACTGGGACCATGATGTTGTTTGTGTTAGTTTGGAACGTGAAAAGAACCTCAACCGTTGATCTATTCCCTTCTTCGTTGCAGCCGATGATATTCGTAGCTGGTACCACCCTTTCGCGATTTAAAATTGCAGCTTTACCCGCACAAGTCTGGTTTGTGAAATCGACTGAGATCGTACATCTGTTTTGAATCTCGTCTCCACCGTTGAATATTTCTGACCTTTAACCCATTTCACAATCTGGAAAAGTGGCTTTAGCTGAGCATGTTTTCTTGTGTGAAATGTTTTGACGCCATTGATCCACCATCCTGTCAATCTCAGCCTTTGATTATGAATCCCGTTCAATGCCTTCAGCACATCTGCCATTTTCTTATTTACCTTGCACCTCTGATAACCTAAAGGGTGTCCACATAAAGTCCAAAGGAATGGGACCCACATCGAACTCCTATCAGGCCCATAAATCGACTGTTGAAAATGGAGTGTTAACACAACAAGTTTAAATATCATTTATACATTTCTCCATGGAATATGTGATAAAAACAATTAGAAACATGGAGAAAATGGTATCTCGATACATTTGAGTTAGGCACAAGAAGACTAGTTTTGACTCAACTTCCTGTTAGAATATTTCTTAAAGGAATTTATTGTCTACCAATATGCTTGTTTGTTGATTACTATGTATTGAATGAAAATGGACAAGAATTTCTAAACAAAGTGTAGTTGGATGATCCAAGCCTTTAACAACATGTATTTTTTCTAACAACATACTTACAACCATATTTGTTGTCAACTCTACTATATTTCATGCTAAGGAAACATAAATGTTGTGTTTCACCTAGTTACTTCAAGTTAAACCACACATCCATGAGAATTCAGTTTATCCTCTTGATTATGCTTCAATTCAAGTTCATAATACTGATGAATTGATATAGTCAAATTCATGTTTTTCTTCAATTTATCAAGTTGGTTCTACATCTATGACTACTATTATCAAATGAATCATACGTTGTTGCTCACACTACAAGATTCCTCCTCTACTACAAGATGCATCCTCTCACAAGTTGATGCTCATGACATTGGTTGTTGCTCACACTAATGGTTGCTTCATACAAGTCGAAACTGTGGTCGCTGGAAGCTTCTCAATTCTCAAGGCACCTCTCCCATACTAAACTCAATCCACACTCACAACTCTTTCCCACCTCTCACACTCACGGTGCTACTCATTCACACAAAACCTGATCAAACCAGAAAAATAAGGAAAACTAAATCAAACTCAGAAATGTGAATGATTCATGAGAAGGGGGGGTTTATTTATAGTTTAATTTTAGGTTCTGGGATCACCTAGTTTGGGTGGGAGAGATTAGTGTGTTTGGCACCTGTACTAAAGGAAAAATGTGGAAAATTTTGGGCCCATGATCTTGGGAACACATGGAGGCTTCCTATTGGATAAGGAGTGTGTGGAAGTTCCCCACTAGAAAAGGAACACATGGGAGTTTATAGTGAAGGAAATTCCTAAAGAAACATCCCCATGTTCACATTTTATGGGGAAAAATTTCCCATCGAGTTCCCAAGTTCCCAGAACTAGTCCCACTAAATCTAGAACATTTCTCTCTCATTCCCAAGTTTCCTAGAGCACTATAACATTAGGAATGAGTTTACTAAAATATGGAAATGGTTCTCGTGCATGTTCTATCATGATTTATCACAACTCATGCATCATGCCTTGATGGTATTCCATTGCAACTATGCAGACTCACTACACCCCATTTACTTACTATAGCCTTGATGCTCCAATATAACCCTTAAAAATACATTTTTGAAGACATATGGGGGTCATCAATTATATAGCTCATGTATCATGCATATTACACCACTACTCCCCATGTACATCAGGTTTTGTGCTAAAAAACAAAATATAGTTGGAGTTTTCCCCATCAAGTAATGAATACCTTGATCTTTGGACTTCCATATGTCGGGAAATGCTTCAATTCGACCCTCCATTTCCCATTGGAGGGATATATATTGAGCCATTGTGAAGCGTTAGAGGAGGAGAAAGTTTGAGAGTAAGGAGACTATAAATTTTTGTCCCCATTGTTATATACTTGAGTATGCATCCCGTTGTCCTTATTGATAGAACCATTTGTGTTCATTTCCCAAGCTCTCCATTTTCTTTGTGATATTTCCTTATTATGGAGTATTGAAGTGGTGGAGGCACAAGTGGAGGGACTCGGTTTCTCATTTCTGATGAGGTGCCAAAAAAGGTTGTCACACTGTATCTCTATTTTATATTAATATAAATATCCATTTCTCGTCCAAATTTCATGTGCAATTATGTATATTTGTATCCATGGGCGTAATTGATTTATACATGTTTAAATGGAATATTCTATATTGAACACTAACACTTAATATATTATGCTTGGATATCTATTTTTTGTTGAGGGAAAATTGTAGGGACAATATTTTGATCGAGATATCAACGGTGGTCATCTTCAAACATCTGGTTGAGGTACCGTTCTTACATTAGAGGAAATTTCAATTTAAAATGGGCCTTCCAAAAATAATAAAAATTCCATGTCATCATGTATTAGCCAATAAAAATTCTTTAAAATTAAAGAAGGGAGCACCTCTTAAAAAAAAATTTAATATAAATTTCGGGAAAGGTATCATAAAAAAAACCACTTTTTTTCTTCGTATTTTCGACATATCTCCCTGTGATTTTACTCAAATTTTGATCGGGAGAGCTCGTTGGATGCATAACTAAATTCCGCATCCAACGAGTACCCACTCGACATACTTTTGATGTGCTCCGCTACCCCTAAAACAAGAAATACCTGAAAAAACATGACGATGATGTCATGTTTTTTCAGGTATTTCTTGGTTTAGGGGTAGCAGAGCACGTCAAAAGTATTCCAAGTGGGTACTCGTTGGATGCAAAATTTAATTCCGCATCCAATGAGCTCTCTCGATCGAAATTTGAGTAAAAACACAGGGAGATACGTTGAAAATACGAACAAAAAAATAGTTTTTTCTTTTCTTCCCCCAAANCCGCATCCAATGAGCTCTCTCGATCGAAATTTGAGTAAAAACACAGGGAGATACGTTGAAAATACGAACAAAAAAATAGTTTTTTCTTTTCTTCCCCCAAA
>LPNX010303873.1:676860-798077 GCA_001517045.1 Pseudotsuga menziesii
ATTAATAAATATTGTTTTATTATTTTAAATGTTATTTTATTAATTTTCCTTAGGAGGCCCATTTTGAGTTGAAATTTCCTCTAATGTCCATTAGTGGTTAATTTCTTTAATTTATATAACATTCTTGAGAATGGATTTGATTCCTAGTGTCATACTATCTATTGTGGTCCACCCCAATCCATAGGAATATTTTCTCGGTAACAAAATTGGTGACTCCGCTGGGGAATTTCCTTTTTGTTGGGGTTTTTGGGTGCATTTTTGCTTGAATTGCTCTCTGATTCTCTGCATTTTTGTGTCACATTTGGTAGTGTGTTCATACATTGGAATTTATTTGAGTAGTTTGGCACTTGGATTGATTTTTTACCACCTTCTTCCTTGTATACATAGGTCACAGTACCCATAGTCATGTATATACACAAGTTGTCCTCATGCAGCTCACATACATATGCTTATGTTCTCTAAACAATCGCGTATATCTCCCATTTTGTTTTATATCTTGGTATGTGATTTTTTTTGGTGGTTTTGAGTGTTTCTCTTTATTCTAGGGTCCTTAGGATGTCCGTTGACTACTCCTGTGGTGACTAGAAACCTCTTTTTATTGTTTTTTTTAGAAGGTTGTTCTTGTCAATTCTCCCTTTTTTGTTTTAATATTAGTGCACTAGTCCTCGAGTCTTGGTGTCTTGCTTGGATTGTGTTTTCTACTTGTTGCACATACTGGGAGTTTAATGGTTCTTTTTTCATTTTCATTCATTTATTTTTAAAATACAAAAATAGTTGCATTATTACATACTCATTTGCATTTTTCATATGCGTGAAAATAAGTACTTGCATCAGTTTTCCTGGGATGAGATTAATGTTTGGGATTTCATTAAGGAAATATTGCATTTGCATTCGAAAAGGAAAACAAATGATTGTGCATTTCATTTAGTGGCATACCATCTTTTCATTTGGAAAATAAAATTGCACTTAGCATTTTTTTTAGGTGGGCATATTTTCTTTTATTGCTGAGTCATAACATCACTAGTTTCACGATCATATCCCTTGAGTAAGCACAAACTCTTAAAATGAACACTTATCTTAAAATTGATTAGAACAAATTTATTTTATAGGGTGCACCAACAAGCTTAGGTCTAAGAGTCTTGGAATAGGTTTTGTGAGTAAACTTCTCCAAGACTATAAAATGAAAACTATATAGGTGTCTGACCAGGGAGAGGAGAGCTCATTGCTATAATTGGTGTTCTCAGGAAGCTCCTCTTACACATTAGTTAATCACGAGGCAACACACACGTTGATGGTGGGGATATCCCTTCACTACCTTTAGTGAGATTCGGTGATAGTTCTAGGATCTTATTCATATTTGGGGGCTCTTGAGGTACCTTTGGTGCTTTCAAGCTTTGAGATTAGTTGCATTGAGGTGAGCTTAGTTTCTTTTCCTAGGTATCACAAGGGGTACTTGCATATGTTATTCTATGAGTGTCATGTATAGGTATGGGTCGGATGACACAATCACTTTATACGTTGAAGCTGAGGGACCTATAATTGGTTACAAAACTCTACTTGTAGTGTATGTGAGTCTAAGACCTCTACTAGGAGAGACATACATACTGCATACAAGAGATAATTTGTCCTCACTCTTTTCTTGTTTGCATCTGTTCTAGCTTACTTATGGGTGTGCTTTGTGTTCACTAGTTGTATTTAGGGATCACAGTTACTTGATTCTCTTTATCTGTGGAGTCATCGTGGATCGATTTCTGACACTTCACTGTTCTCGTCGTTTAGCAGGATTATTGCCTTGTGACCTTTCACAACCTCTTTATAAGAGGGATATATATTATAGGAAGAATCTTTCCCATCAAGGTCCCCAAAGAATTTTTACTATGAGTACCAATTTCGAGATGCTAGAGTTCCCTCCATCCCCATCATTTGGATTGGGAAGGAGCCCATGAAGTTCCTCCCTCATCTACTTTATGGATTCCTAGGACTCCATTCTATACCAACCCTTGCAGTGTTGGTCCTTCCCACTCAGTAAGAACGAACTCTCTATACTTTATAGGATTTGACCCAAAATTTAACTTGGGTAGGTCAGGTATTGAGACACAACTAGTTCCATTTAGTTTAAGTGATTTACATTCGACATGCCAAATATCTCCACTAGTATTCCATCATCTATCCAAGGTCTTAGTGCAAACCCTAGTGTTGGGTTGGGGTGCACGTCACCCCCTTACATTGTACATTAGTTCAAAGGTGGTCATATTCCTCCTTCTACTCCATCTATTAGGGGGAGGCCACCCCTTCGTCTGGTATTCACACTAGTGTTCATCCCGGTAGGGGTGGTGGTGGATATGTGAATGTTGGTATATGGATTACACGCATTATTCTATCCCATCATCCACTGCACCTATTCCATTGAATGAATTTCTCATGACATATCCTCCACATATTCCAAATGGGTCCTCGGGAAGGTATGATTTGTTTGGTTACATTGTTCCGCCATCATATGGTGTCCTTGTGTCGGGAGGTTACATGCTTCCCCATGTGTCAAGGGGTCATCCTATACACCAAATGAATAATTATGGTTATATGGTTCCCCCTTCTCAAGGAATGACCCACATCCTAATTCCTTTGAATCTTTACATGGGTCATGTGGGAGGAGGTTACTATCCCACTAGTCAAGGTCATGGCCTTTACCAGAATCAACCTTATAAGAACCACTCTTTATAGGGAGCATGGAATCAAATGACACAACCTAGACTCTTGTTTTTAGCTATGTTGAAATTTCCTGACATATACAAACTCTCGAATGACTCGGTGTGTCATGATTCGACAGGGACCCTTGTTCCCACCAAGATTCCTTTGGGCGTTCCTAAGTTTGAGGGTAAGAATGGCAAGTGTCCTAGTGATCATGTTACTACTGTTCATCTATGGCACTCTTCTAATTTGTTGAATCATGATTCTATTCAATTACGACTATTTCAATGCAACCTCACGATTTCAACTATGAAATGGTATATAGAGTTTCCCGGGGGAATGTACCAGACCTTTAATGACTTGGCCTTGGTATTCCATAATCAATTTCAGTTGCCGGTACACTATGATGTGGATATCAAACTCCTGTCAACTTTTCGGTAGGACAAAGCCACCCATATTTCCGAACACATTCAAGAGTGGCATAAGACAAAAGCGATTGACTAAGGCCAACATTCTACCAAAATTCTTACTAGAATTACCGAAATTCTTACTAGAATGGTTCCTTAAGTCCTTAATACCTTATATTTTGAAGGATGTTTTGATGTCCAGAGTGAAAACCGAGGAACATGCCATTTTAGAAGCTCAATAGTTAGACCTGATCTATGCTTAGTCTGGTCTCCTTTATGATATCATCCGTGACACTTCATGGTCAAATCACGATCCACATTTTAAACCTAGACCACATGCCGATGGAATTGTAGGCTCTATAAGTGTGAAAGATGTGGACTATGCTACATATCAAACTTGACATTTGTTGCTTAACCAGTATGTGGCCGTACAAATACGAATTTTTCCACCCCCACCCAATTGGCGTATGTATATTCTATGCAATCATTGAACGAGAAGGGTAAACAACAACCCAAACATAATAGGAAGAAGGGGAGAAATAATAAAACAGGTGGGGATAAAAAGGAGAATGTTAATGATGACAAGAATGACGCAGATGTTGGGGGGGTACAAGAAGACTAAATGGAAGGTCAAATTCCCTTGTAATATTTGTGTGGGAGACCATATTATGTACTTGTTCCCTAGAATTGAGAAAACCTCAAATTTGATCATGTAGAGCCCAACTATGATAATTGATACCAATCCACACAATCAAAACATTAGTTTGAGGACCTCGTCTATCAGAATTACTTATGGTGGGAGTTAAAACCCACTAATAATGGAAGGTGTTCATGGTTGTATCAATATGATGTCAACTTTTCATGTGTGACCCATTCACGTGATTATGGTATGTCGAAACTGACCAAAGGTAAAGAGCCTCCACCTCCAAAGATTCATTTGCATATTGAAAAGCATTAGACTATACCATGCATTCCTAAAGGGGTCTTGAAGCATTCGAGTCACAATCGCAATGCCCGAACCGCCAAAAATGATTCTACTGTTGATGATTTGGGCTAGAATCCCTATACTATGTCGGATTTAGATGTGATTTAGACTTGTCCCTCATAGAGGAAAGCATTATTATCTTCTTTAGGAGTGACAAAGATGAATGACCCTAGTGTCATTAGGTTCGAGACTCATGATTTCTAGCCCCGCTTTATTTACCATGTGGATTTTTTTTTTAAACACCACTAAACATACAATAGTTGATGAAGGCGTTTGCGACCTTTGTCATGTCTATTTCCTGTGGGAAAGGACTTGGGTCTCACATTTTGTCTAAATCCATCATTATGCTAACATATTTTGATGGATGTTCCTTTAGACTGAATGGAATCATTCCTTCCATTCATGCCTAGATGGGGGGGAAACCATTCCAGTTGAGGTTGAGGTGGTTGATGCGGCCCTTGAATATAATCTATTACTGGGTAGGAACTATATTTACTCCATGAATGCGATTGTGTCATCCTTATTTTATGTTGTGTGTTTTCCATACGAATATAAAAGTGTGACGATTGATTAGTTGTAATTTGATAATTTCTATTCCTCAACATCATCAGGTCCCACTCTTCTAGTAATTGATATTTCTTAGCCGAAAAATGATAACATTGGTGTCAGAATGTATCTGTAGTTAATGGGAACCTTTAATTTATCGACACTGATTCTAGCTATTGATTCTATGCCTGAAGGTGTTCCATCACCTTTGAGTTCGGTTTCGTTTTGTACCACCCATTTGCATGATCCCTATAATCTCCCCTCTTTGAGTGGTTCGGATGAAGGTCCCACACCCACTGGTGTGGAAATGTCATTTTCTATATCACATACTTCTTATCAAGCCATATTATATGTCATTGCAGACCCTGCTCCTTCCTCTTTGTAGACAGGAGAGGAGGATCACCTTGTGCCAACCGATTAGGTGGTTGTTTCATCATGCTCACATGAGTGTATCGACAACACCTTTCCTTTCGATGAATATATTAATGAGGCCATGACCGATCTGGGGCATCCTTTGGAAGAGATGCATCAGTGATCCTACTTTCTCTCGGAGCTCTAACAGATTGAGTGTGATGAGTTTAGGATGACCTTAAGCAATAAATTTGGTCATCATGTGATCCCATTAGGAACTCATGGTATATATTCCAAAGGGAACATGGAGAACATATCACCAACTATTCCAATAAACATTGATTGAACCCCTGGGAAGATGGAAAATGTTTATCTCAGTGTCGATTGTTGACCCAAAGAAATTAAAATATACACCAAGCTATTTAAGGAATTTTATGATGTATTTTCTTAGCCATATGAAGAAATTCCAGGGATTGATCCCCGTAGTGTTGAACATGAGATAAAAACATATCCAAATGCTAAACTTGTTTGATAACGTCTACATGTCGTGAATCCCTGTAAAGTGCCTTCTATCAAGGATGAGGTAGAGAATTTGTTCAAGGATGGATTCATCTACTTGGTTCCCTTAAGCAAATGGGTATCCAATCCCATTCCTGTGGATTAAAAGAAGGGAACCATCTATGTCTATACTGATTTTAGAGATTTGAATAGATGTTTTCCCAAAGACAACTTCCCCACACCATTTATTGATCAAATTGGGGATGAGTGTGCCTAAAGTGAGGTGTTTTCATTCATGGATGTTTTTTCAGGATATAATCAGATCCAAATTAAACTCGAGGATCACCATAATACTGCATTTATATGTCCTTGGGGTACTTTTGCATACCAAAAAATGCCTTTCATATTGAAAATTTTTGGAGCTACTTTCTAGTGGGTGATGACCTTTTCCTTTTACAACAATAAAAACATTATTGAAGTGTATCTGGACGACCTCGCTGATCACTCTTGTCTGAGAGTGGATCATCCAGCACATATTCATTTGGTATTTGAAATATTTTGTCATTATCAAATCCGCTTGAATCCCCAAAAGTGCATATTTTGTGTTAGGATTGGTCATTTCTTGAGATTCAATGTATCAAAGGAGGGGATTAGGGATGTTCCGTTAAAGGTTTAGGAAATACTTTGGTTTCCTCCCTTGAGAAAAATTATACAAATTTAGAGTCTTGAAGGGATGGCTAATTTCTTGCATCGGTTTGTCATAAATTATGCTAATTCGACCAAGGGTTTTATGCACTTATTGAAGAAGGATACTTTGTTCCTATCGGAAGAGCGAGCCCAAGAATCCTTCGAAGCCTTAAAGGAATCCTTGGAATCATTTCCTCATCCTAGTCCACCAGATTATAGTAGAGATTTATTATTGTATGTGTCCACATATCAAAATAAGATTGGAATGATTTTGGTTCAAGAGGATGATGAAATCCATGATTACGTGATTTATTATCTTAGTCGGAATCTCATCGATGCAAAAATTCGATATGCTCATGCCGAGAAGTTGGCCTTAGTGACTATTCATGCTGTTCAACAATTGAAACACTACACATTACTTCGCCGGACCATGGTCATAGCTCATATCAACCCATTTCAGTTCATCCTAACCAGGTGAATGATAGGGGGGAAATATAATAAATGGATTGTAATCTTTCAATAATTTGACCTAGATTTTTCTTTGGAAAAAGTGAAGAAGTATTTTTTCTTCGTAGATTTGATATCAGATCTCCCTAGGTTGGATGAGGACATGATTCATGAAGACTCATTTTTCGATGAGAATATTTACCTAATATAGTCTACAGTCCCTTGGTATAGAGACATCATCGTCTATATACAGACTCTAAAGACTCCTGTACATCTCTTGAGCGATGAACGACTGTGCTTGCATCATAATTCTAAGAACTACCTCATCATCGATGACACTTTGTATTTTCATGGGGTGGACTCTATCTTGTGTCTTTGTTTAACTCACTAGGAGGCCGAGGTCATACTTAATAAATTTCACAGTGGGGCATGTGGTGGTCATTTATCTAGTATTTCTACAACTCAAAATATTTTGAGAGAAGGTTATTATTGGTCGTTGATCTTTAAATATTGCATTAATGTGTTCAATGTTTGAAAAACAGGATCGCAGAGCAATAAGAATAAACAAGATTCAAATATTAAAACATAAATACATTACAAGAGAGACATAGACATAATGTGGTTCACCCAATATGGGCTACGTACACATATAAATTCCTAGTCATTTATTATTGTACCATCCAGAAAAATGAAGGGATACAACCTACAACAACCCTGCTACACTTCCTCCTTACTCTCTCACAATCTCTCTCTCAGACTCTCTCACACAATCACAGAGATTGTTTTTACAATGCTACAATACAATACAGTGTTATATAGTTTTTTGTTTTCTTGTAGGGTTGTTGGTTTCTTGACATGCTTCTTATTCTTTGGTAGATGTCAACTTAGTCTTCGATATACTTAGGATTTGTAGATGGTACCAACCACCATACACAGAATTTAGCTTATGTTCCTTGGGTTATTTACGCACCTAAGGGTCAACTTGTGTATTCAGGAGGAGTATGCCTTAGACCATCCTCAAATAATGTGGCTAAGTATAGTTCCATGATTGAAATATTATGTGATTCCATTTCAAATGGTATTTGATCTCTTGAGGCTTTCCTAGATTCGTAGTTGACTGTCTCACAATTGAATCACTTGTACCGTGTTAAATATAATGCGTTATGGAGAATATCCTTAAGGGTAATATTGTTGGAATGAAAATTTGATTACATTACATACATTCATATACCTAGACGTTATAATCAAGTTTCCAACTCATATACAAATTACATTTTAGATTGGAATTTTTCATATAATTAAATAAGAATGTACATAAAACATTCACATTCATATTTAGATACATGTGTATATATCAAACCGGTCACTATAAGTTTTTATTTTCGCACAAGAGCTCCAAACAATATGGTGTCATAGTACAAAAATGGGCTCTAATCCCTCAAAATATACATGGATGATACACAAAATAATATATGGAAATCTATTCCTATGGGCCTGGATGATGATCATGATAGCACACTACAGCATTTTCTAAACACCTAAATAGTCTAACCCATGGACGGGGCACACCGACTACATTCCTTTGCATCGCCTCATGCAGTTCCTCGACCTGCACCATGGGGATCCTGTGTGTCAAGTGAACCAAGTTTCCCTGTAAGGTCTATAGTGTCTACTTGGAATAATCTCCAATCATATCATATCCTCGACCCCTACGTTAGTATTGTGGGAAAAAATCCATTCGTCATGGACCTATGCCTATGCACACAATCCCAAAGGAAGTACTTGATACCACCAAAAACATGTTTTTGATTTCCTTATATAAAAAATAAAAAAATTAAATATTCCCAAAACATAAAATAGATCTTACCGATGTCTCCGATTGCGGACCCTAGTGGTAGTTGCATATCTCGGCCTCCATGATTTTCGATTCCTGCATGGGGATAGTCATCTATGGTGATGATCTATCACCACCATGAATAGAAGAAATATTCTATAAATGGGGAAGGGGCTCTACACCCCCCTAACCTCTGTATTACCTCAATACAGGGATTTTGGGATGGATCCCGTAGATTATGAGGAGGGAACACAACTTGGGGACTAAGGCTCAATACCCTCTCAACAAAGAAAGTGCATAAAATACTGGCATACCCAAAATTCTTGATCCAACCTAGTTTGTAGTATGTAAAGTGATGTTTCATACTACCCAACAAGGATGTGCTCCGGTCATAGATAATGTACCTCATACATTCTACTGCATAGAACATGAGAGGTCATAACGCTTGATGTAGTGATTCCAACACTGCTATTCTATCCAAAACTAGAATGATCAAATTAATACTGAGGCTCTGGATAGAGTTGATGGGTACTTTATTTCCCATCTTCTCAGCGTTAGGAACACAATACATAGCTATACATTCATAAATAGTCACGCCTACACCTAGATCATGATCCATAGGGTTCGCTAGCTTTACTTGGTGGGATAGTTTAGTAATAAAGTAGATATCTTCAACCTTGATTCTCAATGGCATCCCATCTAGTATGAATTCCTCTGTGGATGGATCCCAGTAGCTTATAGGCATTTCTAGTAGCCTTGTTTGGTCCCTTAAGCACACAAGTTTCCAAAAATTGTAGATACGACACCTTTGTAATGCTTGTTGGGCCATTAAATCACCGTGTACAACCCTATCAATGCCCTCTTTCTCTCTCTCCCTCCATTCAAGCACCATCCTTTAAAGGAGAATAACTTTTGTGAGGTTTTTAACTTAAAAAAACCAAAATTCTCTACCTTATACGTAGGTCACTTTGTTGACAGGTGCATGGAAACGTAGAAAGATTTTCTTTTCCCATGTATACTTGGCCCTATACGCGACCCAATAAACTTTCACCCACGTGGGCCAGGAAATCCACTTTTCGTGGTAAAAAAACTCTAAATCGTCAATGAAAACTTTAAATGGAAATAATGAATTGAAAGATCATGGGATGAAGAGTTACCTGGTCCTGATGGTTGTTAATTTCATGGCCCATCGCTCCCATAATCATCCTTTGAATTTTGAGGGTCCAATGAGCTCCAAAATCACTATAAGGGGTAAAAACCCAAATGGTATGGTAAAGGGTCTATTTTTTACTATTTATTAATTTTTTATACATGAATTAAACACAAACCTCTTGAACTTTCTCATCTATTATAATGACCATTTCCCTTGGGGACTCCCACTTTATATCAAGTTGTGAATGCATTACATGCATCCGCTTGCCTTATTGAGCTTAATGACAGATCTCCTCTTTACTTTTTTAACCAATCTCGCCCGAGCTTGTCTCAATCCCACCCAAGAAGAGACTCTTATTTATCCTTTGCAGCTTGATCACCCATATCCAAGAGGAGGCATTCTCTCGAGTATCCTTATATTGCACATGATTCCTTGCATTGAGCATAGGTATGTTCCACTGCTTGGAACTAGTCTGATTTCCTGTGACACTCATTTCCTCTTTCTTGTACAATAAGCATATTTGATTATTTTTCAATATTTCTAATATGAAAAATACCAAAATAATATAAAAATATAAAAATCCAAAGGGAAATGATATTCTCTTATTGGAAGTTGTCATGTCCCCTTCGAATAGAGCACAATTTATGATTCTATTAATCACGGTTCTGGTTTCTAGCATGATTTTAGGAGAGGTACTTATTATTTAGAGTTTTCTCCACCAATCGGTTAAGCTTTCGGTCACTATGGAGCCTTTGTTGATAAATATTGTGTCACAGAGTTGTACCCATTTGCATATTGAGTATATGCTTCCTAATTGTCTCCATACGCCTCATGCTCTTGTTCAAAGGAAGCCTTTAACCTGAGTTGGCCATTCCTCAGTTATGTTGAATCTACATGTCAGAAATTAATGATACATCATAGAGATGTAGTCCTACTTGGCACCTTGTTCCTACTTTAATCATGGGTAGGTGACCTTGAAATCAACAGATGACATCTCATCATTGGTTGTCGACTGAGTGGTTTTCCCTTATGTTCGACGACAAGAAACCTATTTATGCAATGGGATTTGTGTCGTGTCTTGGATTCCATTAGACCCTATTGGTGGTTTTCTCACCTCTATCAGTAGTTTTCATCATTGGCTACTATTTAGGGGGTCTCTTTCACATGCTAATTGCATCTGGTATGCGCGAGAGACACACATGGTTACTGGTTCGTTTACATCTTGTTCATCCAAGTTCTTCCAAATTATCCAGTGTTTTTTTTGTACCTCATGTTGGTTGATGGGGGATGCCCTAATTCCCTCCTTCCAATGGATTCCATTCCCTCGACTTCATATCATTTGTTCTAGAATTGGGATCTAGATTCAGTTGAGTGCCTTAACACTTGTAGTCATCAGTGGCAGGTTCTCTTGCCATCGATAGACTTGGGAATACATCAATGTCCCCTAATCTATGGATTCTTCAAGTGTTTAACCTCAACACCTCTATTCACACTTGTTGAATGCACTCAGTACCTTGACACCCATTTTCATCATCTCTGGGATGTCTCATGCCTATTAACAATATACATCAATGACCGATAGTTAGACGATGTTTCAAAATGTTTGACCTCAACACCTCTATTCACGTGATGGGTCATGTATTATCAAAAATTTGTGTAGAACACCTCATATTATGGTGGCATTCCATATATTCTACTACCTTGATCGCTACAATACCTATGGGATTTTAGTTCTCATACCATATTTGTGCACTTTATTTTGTACCAAATTTCTTCATTCAATATGTAGACCAGACTCTACTATCTATTGTACATGTCTGTGAACACTTATGACATATGTCTATTATTCCTATTCATGTCCATTGTACTTATAGGTATTTGGTACTACTATATATACTCCAAAACTACAGTTATATATACATAGTTATCATTGTATTATGTTGACGAGTGGATAGTTATTCCACCTGGATATTCACTACTCGACTCCTGGGAATATTATAATGTATTTCAGCCATTGTGTACTCAAATGATCTCACACATTAGGGGGCATCTGTTATAATGTGATTTTCCACACCTCATGCATCAAGGCTTGGTGGACTTCCCTTGTCCCTATGTAGACTCACTACACCCCATTTACTCATTATATCCCTGATGCTTTAGTATAACCCTTAAAAATACATTTTTGAAGACATATGTGGGTCACCAATTCTACAACTTGCGTATACACATATTGCACCATTATTGCCCATGTACATCGGGTTTTGTGGTAAAAAACGAAAAATATTTGGAGTTTTTCTTATCAAGTAATGAATACCTTGATCTTTGGCCTTCCATATGTCAGGAAACGCTATGATTCGACACTCCATTTCCCATTGGAGGGCTATATATTGAGCCATTGTGAAGCATTAGAAGAGGAGATATTTTGAGAGTAAAGAGACTAGAATTTTTTCCCCATTGTTATATACTTGAGTTTGCATCCCTTTGTTCTTATTGATAGAACCATTTGTGTTCATCTCCCAATATCTCCATTTTCTTTGTGATCTTTCCTTTTTATGGAGGATTGAAGTGGTGGAGGGACTCTGTTTCTTGGATCCGACAAGGTGCCGACAGATATTGTCACATTGTATCTTTGTTTTATATCGATAGAAATAACATTTTCTCATCCAAATTTCATGTGTAATTTTGTATATTTGTACCCATGGGTGTAATTGCTTTATACATGTTTAAATGGAATATGCTAGATTGAATGCTAACACTTAATATATTATGCTTGTATATCTATTTGTTGTTGAGGGAAAATTGTAGGGACAATCTTTTGGTCAAGAGCTAAATGGTGGCCGTATTCAAACATTCGGTTGAGGTATGGTTCTTATCCCTTATTGGTTAGTTTCTTTAACTTATCTAGCATGCTTGAGAATAGATTTGATTTCTGGTTTCATACTTTCTATTGTGGTCCACCCCAATCCATAGGAATATTTTCTCTATAACAGTGCAACAAAGGATTTTATTGTACCACTTTTATTATTTATTTCATCCCTATTGTGAAAATTGGTCCTCATACTACAATTGATTTTATCCCTCCTCGTTCACGTTATTTTTTTCAAAAGTATAACTTTTACCAAGTATTCCCACTTGTCATGTGGGTGATCCCATTGTTTGACATGCCTTGGAATTCATTTTCCCTTTGGAACCAAGAATGTTTACCCAAAAAAATGCAACATGATGTTTCACAATTTCACCTTCCCAAATCAATAAGATAGTTGTTTTAGGAATGAGTCAAATGGTTTATGTTTCAATAAGTGGTGTTTGGGACCATGGTATTGGTTCAAGGTAGTGCATTTAATGAATACTATAAAGGGATTGACACACAATTATAATGTGTCTTGGAGGTGAGCAGGTGAGCTCACTTTGCCGAACTTGGCTGGTTTTGGACACGGTAATGAAAATCTTCATCAACTAGTTTTTCCACATGGGGTTTTCCAAAGCGAATGGTTATATCTATGGTTACTATGATGATTTCTATTACAATTATTCTGATTTATTAAATTATATGATCTTTAAACCTAATAAATGGTATCAAAGAGCCACGAGAGTGGCTTGGGCATTGGGAAATTTGTTTTTAAAATATAATTACCAGGGTTCAAATCTGAATGAGTAAAGTTGTGTGAAGAAATTCACCGCATGAGAGGAAGGATCCGTGAGATGAGTATTTGAGTAGAGGGTATAGCATGGTGTTATGAGGCAAATATCATGGATTCATTGTGATTTATTTAGTTGGAGATGAGGACTATTGTGCTCACTCATGTGTAGAATATCTGTTTGTTGTTAGTGTTATCATGAATAACATATAAGACTAGATCTATTGTAGAATAAGATCTGCCACCGAAGAAGATCAAGTTGTTACAAAAGGTGTTAGAGAAAGAAGTCTAGGTATTAATGAAAATAGAGGTGTCGAAGAAGCTAATAAGCCAATATTACATGGCAAAGAGAAGGATCCTATAGCCATGTAATTTTACAAACTCTTCTTTTAAAATATAACAAGACAACTCAAAGACACGACAATCACGAGAAATTCATTTGAAGTGTTCTTTTCTTACACATTGGTGGTATATGGTGTCATGTTTTGGAGGGTCTATTTGGTACAAGCCTTTGGAATGTATTCTTCTGAGATAAATATTTTAAAAAATCATCACTAGAAGAACGTGAAAGAAATGAAAATAAGTATGTCTGCCATTATTCTAATATCTGGCATGGTTTTGTGCGAACTCTCTCTTGGCTAGGTAGGGGTATTTCGTGAAAGATCGGATCAAAATTGTTTTGGGGCTCGAAAATTTCACAAGGGAGGAGATTCTTTCTTTATTCTTTCTGGGGATGTGATTTTCCATCTAGTAGATATAGGAATTAACAGGTTGGTACACATTAAGACCCCCCTTATAGGACTTTCAAGTTAACTCATATTGGAGGTTAGCTTTTGATTTGGTGCTCTCAGGGATTATGGTTATAGAATGGGAAAATTTTATTTCTAGGATTCAACATCTTGGCATCAAACTAAGGGAGGAGGATGACTCCTTGGTTTAGAACTGAGATAATTAAGATGGGAAGATAAGTGTTAGAAATGCATATGATGTTTTTGCAAATGCTTCACATACTTATGTTCCTTGTTGGTGGTATATCTCGCTGTGGAAGTGGTCCCTACTACTAAATATTAAATGATTCTCATGGTTGTGCATGTAAAACAAAATATTGACGTGCGACAACCTTTTCAAAAGAGGATTATTTGGATCCAATTTTTGTATAGTGTGTAGAAACACGAAGGAGCATATTTTTCATCTTTTCGTTGCATGTGCTTCCTTTGAACAAGTATGGGAAGTAGTATTGGATAGGTTAGAGGTATATCATAAGTGGAAACTTGATTCCCTCACTAGATGAGAACATAATTAGTGGGAGACAATAATTTCGACATTATAAAATATTGCCCCTTTTTGTGATTTGGGGTATTTGGAAGGATGGAGATGACTTAATTTTTGATAACCTCTCACAATGTTTTTTCAGGGAATACTTCAAACCACATACATAAAAAAATCCTCCTATTCTCCTCAGTCCAAATTTTGAAGAAGGAATTCCATATGGATTCTTCTATGGAGCCTCCAATTCTAACCGGTGTGGTGGTGGGACGGTTCTTTATTTATTTGGAAAACATTGCTTTATTACAAAACTGGGATGTGGATATAGTTCTAACAATAAAACGAAGCTTCTCTCCCTCTAGGGGTTGCTACTGTTTTTTTTTGGGAAGAACGTTGTCTTTACAGGTTTTTGGTGATTCATGAGTAATTGTGGATTGGGAATGGGTTTTACTTCTCTTAACGTTTTTTTGATCCAGTATTGGTGTGACATAACAAAAAAGCTCATGGATTCCTTCAACAAGATCTCAATCAAACATATATACTAGGAATCTAATTTTTTGTTGAATCGATTATCAATGGAAGCTGTTTCTTGCTGGATGGTATGTTAGTTTATAAGGAGTTCAGGGACCTCTCCTTATTTAGCTTGGGCTTAGTACAATTCTATTAGATTAGTTTTAGTCTTTCTTTTGTTCTATTAGTCGACACAACCCTACCATTTTTCACGTATAAGGATATAAAAAAATGTTATCTTGTGGTTTATTGATAAGTATCGTTTAGGATAGTAACCTTCTTGACTCAAAAGCCTTGTCTTTTAATACCCTGTAAGAACATTTTAAATTTGATTTTGGATGGAATATCAAGTTAAAGGTTTTTTTTTTTCTTTTGAAAAAAATGGTGTTATGTTTTGTTGATTTTGAGCATTAAAAGAATTAATGGTTTAAGTTTGAGAATATCTTTATGCATGGTTCATGAGTTTATGAACTGTGGTTTAATAAAAGTAAAAAATGCATGCCAAGGATTCAAATGAAACATTGGAAAAAAAAATATAAGTTTAGGATGAAGTAGCAGTGCAGTCATTGATATGTTACATGGTCCCTTGCTGAAAATTTATTCTCACATTGTTTTGTGCAGGGCATTAAGAAACAATGTGTCCACAAGAGATAATGGTGGTGATTTATTAGAGTAGGGTGCCCCATCAATGAGTCACCTACAATGTTGGAAAAAGTGATGAAAATACAAGAATGAGATCAACTAAAATGTGAGTGAACAAGCATGGCAAGAATGCAGGGCATGGTGAATGATGAGAAATAAGATGAGCATCACAAGAGAGAGGATGCAACAACATATGTTGATGGTGCAGTCATCATGATACACATGAACGAGAAAAAAATACTATAATGTGGTTTAAAATTGTATTGCATGTAAATGGGAATACAACTGTAAGACTTAGTTAGGCATGCATACCCCTAGTAACTCACTAGTAAAGTCACGTGGACCTAGGTGATAGGGGGGAGCATGTAAGATTCCGCCAGCTAAAAATTTGAGGGGGGTTGGTGATTACTCCAAGTCAAGTTTAAATGGGAAATTGTTAAGGTTAACCTTGACTCGAGAATGAGTGAATGATTTATGTCTCATCACATGTTTTTTGGTCCCATGGTATTGGCCCAAGGTATTGCATATAATTAATATTATAAAAGGATTGGAACACTCCATTGTAATTTCGCTTTGAGGTGAGCGGTTCGGATCACTTTTCTTGGCTTGGACGATTTTGGCCAAGGTAATGAAGATCTTCATTGAATGGTTTTTCCTGTCATGGGGTTTTCTAGGGTAAATGGTTGTATCCATTGGCGTATTTTTCTATGATGATTTCTATTATGGTTATTATGATTTATTACATTCTTTTCAATACCGATACTAAGCAATGAACTTCTCAATCTTAGGTTCCATTTGAACAAAGTGGTAGGATTTTTCAGTCGTATAGTGACTTATGAGGAACTAGAAGAGTATCATTCGTTAATGTCAAGAACATGGTTTACATCCAAATCATCTTTAGGGTTCAAGTTTCATTTTAGTTAAGGTCATGGTTATAAATTTTGGGTTTGTAGGTCTAAATTAAATTCAAATTCACATTATTATATATCCCACTATCACCCTTAAAACACCTTCATGGAATGCAATAAGGAAAGAGTACCCAACAACCTCCTGTCGACACTCAATCAATCTCAATCTGACCTTCTTTGACTTGTTCCAGGACCACAATATTTTTTCCATTTGAGGAGTCCTTTATGGGCTTATTGACAATTTCTAAAACTCGCCCAAGTCATAATTCCTTATTTTAGTGTTGAAAAGTTAAAATTTCATGAGAAGTGGACCTAGTTTGTAAAAATTTCAATGTTGACCCCTTTTGCTAGTCACTTGTTGGGTCTTATCTGAACATGATATTTCATAGAAAATAAATGAGTTATATTCATTAAAAAAAGCAACGATTTCACCTTTTATGTTTCAAGATAAGCTTTCCGATGAGCCATCATTTCCCAATTCTTAATTTATATACATAGTCTACAAAGGGTGCAAGTTGCACACCTTTGAGATGACCGAATTCCACTATCATGACATACTGATCAGAATTTTTTCTAAATATAGTCCAAGGTAACATCAAGCCTATAAGTGATGTTGGCTACTACAAGTCCTTTCTCATGGTACATCATATTCTATTTTTTGACCCCCAATTGTTGAGAATGATCCTTTCTCATGAGTTCAGGACTATTTTGGGGAGAAATTTGATGGTAGAGGTTTAAGGTTTTAAAATGTTGTTAATAGGTTATAAATAGAAATTTAGAGATTCCATTATCTATTTAATTCCAATACCTTTTCAAAAATACCTCATTTTCCCTGTTCCAAAATTGCATGACCCAACTGTTGTTGTCACAAACTATTATATGGGTTATGAGAGAATGGTCTAGCTAGTTTGCATGGAAAAGTTTCAAGTTACTCAAAATGAAACTTGGTAGCCTCATGACAACTTTGTGGATGTGTGTCATTGAAATATCATCAATATATTTCCAGTGGTGCTTTGTTTGCCTCAAATAGATACTATATGGCGATGTGAAAACCTTCACAACTTTGAGTACCTTGTGAGACCCACCAACAAATCAATTTTTAAAGATAGACCTTGCTAGGGAAAAATTGAGGGCATAGATGACACAGAATTAATTCCCCAAGAGGGTAGTATGGTAATATATTTGTCACCATAATTCTTCTTAGCCTTAGAAGAACTAATGAAGTTGATTATGCTTGGGGAATTGACATAATGACCAAAAATAACATTGAAGCTCTAGACCTTTGGAAGGGTATCTATATTGCAAGGCTGAGTTGTGGGAGACACTCGATGAATAATTAAACATATTAAAATAGGAACTCATCCTAAAGACATCACCATGGATCATATCTTTACTATTGGAAAGGGGTTGGAGCATACAAAGTGTGGCACTGCCACCGACTGGAAGGACGTGGACAAGGATAAAAGTCAACCGTGAAAGACGAAGAAACCAAAAAATAAGGATACTTTGGTTCAACTAGTTAAGTGTTTGGTCAAGTGGACCATTTTGTAATGATCTAGTGAGCATATAAGTAGAGTATAATTGTAAACCTTGAAACATCACTCAACGAAGGATCGGTTGAGGAATGGTTTTGTCTTTTGTGATCTATTTTCGGCATCGGTTATGTAAAAAATCTCCATTATGAAATGAATTTGATTGACAATTTTGGATATTCTGGGTCTTAATTTCTTGTTCCTATGGGTTATGATACATCTAAATATGTTTACGACCTGAATTCCATCTTAAGTTATTTTTTGTAGTATTGGGTCAATCTGCAACAGGTCAGATGAGTTAATGAATGATTATGATATATTTGTTTTTCCCCTCTTAATGTTATGTGAATGATGCAAAGTATTGTAGTGTCTGTTGCTTTAATGTATGTTGATATCGTTGTTGATATGAGTCTGGGTAACATAGATAATAGTAGTTTTTGTTGATCTAAATCTGGGTGAATATGATCATGAATTGTAATAATAAATAGATCTGGTTAAGGGTGCAGTTACATTGTACATGCGCTGAAATTGGATTTCTTGGCAATGTTGTGATTGGTTAGGAGATAATGTGAAGTCCTATTCACACTGCAAAAACTTGGTTCTTGCATCCCTCCCTTAGACATATCAGGTGATATTCCACTTGCTATGCAGCTATTGCTAGGAAGGGTAAAAAAATTTTGGGCCAATGTTTAGTGAGTATGTGTTGATGTCTATCAACAATAGTGCAAAGTGAACCCCTGTCTATAGAATTGTGCCAATAAATAGTTCCATTTTCACGACCATAGTGTGAAGAAGAAGAGGAAATATTGTTCCATTGGATGAAACCCAAAATCTAGGTTTAGTTTGATAAAAAAGCTCAAGAGTTTACGGAAGAAGAGAACTAGAACCCGGGATTAACGACAAAAGATTGGTTGGGAAAATATATCTACTTTGATATTCATGAACTATTATTCTCCGAATTTTTTATAGTACTGTATGAGTGGTTGGTACAACATACTTTTCAGAAGAAGAATTTCCAGGGAGCGATCCTGATCAGTGGACTTTGGAACTAATCCAGTATTTGCGAAAGGTGAACAAAAAAGATTCAATGGTTGTGGATGTGTGGATAGATAAGATTTTGGAAGGGTATATGACTGAGTTCTTTGTTAACACAATCAAATCTTATAGCAACATTGAAAGAGAATTTTTTAAGGAACCAAGGGGGGTATTTCTATTGTTATTGCAACTGTGGATCAAGATGTTCATATATGAAAAGGGAATACTAAAGATGAATTCCGATGAGTAAATCCTTGGTGGATAGAGGCTATGGGTACTAAGAAGCTAAGGGATTGATGGAATACTAGATGGTATATGGATAGGAGTCACTATGAGACTATGAGGGAAGCCACATAAGAGTGTGGTCACCTATGAAATGGGGCGAGGTTTCAACATGAAAAGAGGAGGAGTAATAAGGAGAGTCCCAGTGTGAACAAAACAAAAAAATATGAGACAGAACCACAAGGGACTGAGCGAACCTACAATGACGAAGAAAAGCCAGGCTATTCACGAACCTAAGGAAGCACCAACCCAAAGCTACAACATACCTATGACTCTGTGCACCGCACCAAATTTTGGAGGAAGAAACACAAATTCATCGCAGGGTCGTCCTATGTGTCAACACATTGGTAATAGTATTAGATCGACAAGCACTGGGAGTGTTAGGATTTATAATCCTCCCTTGAACAAACTTTGTAATAGATTATTTTAGCCTAACTTAGAAGCTTTTTATTAATTATTGAGTCCACTTGTATCATTGGGTCCACTTGGCCTAATGGGGCCACATGTACTAGTCACTAGAGTGTAGGGAACACCAATAGAGGATAACTGAGACTGATTGCACTTTCATGCATCAGTTTAAGCACCTCCTAGGCCTATCCATACATTTTAGGAGCCACTGGGAGTCCCGACACTAACCTCCTTTAGTTGTAGGGAGTTGGTAACTAGCTAAGCTTAGTTATTCTTCTGTTACATTCTAGTTATAAATGGATGCATGTGGGGAGGCACTAGTTTTCACCTACTTCTCACCTACACTGCAGTTAAACTGGTTTAACCGATTATAATTGATGGATTGACCGAATTAGACATCTGGAGTTAACCACTTGGAATTTGATAATGATTTATATGACTTTAGTTATCCATGTAGTAAGATACAGTTGGTGGATTTGAATTCATCCCTAATGATTTGAATTCCTCCTTATGTAACACCATTGTAACATTAGATTCCTTAATGAACATAATTCTTTAATTCTCTGAGAAATACTTGTATGTTTCTTGTGAGATTTGATTTGTTTAGTTTGTATAATTCATTCCTCTTCACTGCATAATAATTAAGAATTTGATTGCACTCATTGCTTGATTATCTAAATGGCACAAAAATTCTAACATGGTATCAGATCCATCTCAAGCAAGCTTCAAGTCTGTCTACTCTCCATTGAACACTAGAAGCAGCTGGGTTTCCACCAAAGTCCCGCAAAGAGTTCCTTGCTTCCTCATAATTTATTCAAAGTGGTGGTGCGGGTGTAACAAAACCTGTGAAAATGTTCATGTCGAGAGAGAAGGATTGATTCTAACATATAAATTCGAATGATTTTGGTTTTACAGTGAAATTTCTACAAGTTCTATGTAGCTTATGTGAATATATTGTCTTTTCCAGCAGGATAATTATGGATTCTCAACCCTCCACACCTCGGATCCTAACACCCTTCAATTATGTTGATTGGAGGGAAGATATGCAGTTGTCCTTGTGCAACAAGGGCTACTTCAGGATAATACTTGGAAGGGATGTTGAGCCCCATCATCCAGCTGAGAAAAATAATTTTTTGAACCGTTGAGATGAAGCTTTCAATTATATATGTACTCACATATACAGAGATATCCTCTTTCACCTTGAAGGTTTGAGGACTCTCAGGGAAGCTTGGGAAAATATTGAAGTATTGTTTGGAAATCAAGATGATGTTCGGGGACACATTCCGGAGAACAAGTTGATAGCCTTACATCCTAGCAATTTCGATACTGTACAACAATTATTTACTAAATTCAAGTCTCTTTCACTTCAATGCATACAGTGCGGATAGAAAGAAAGGATGAGCAACTTGTGCTCTCCATACTCAACAAACTAGGGTTTGAGTATTATATATTTGTCTCTATATTCCATTCTGGAATATCTTCCATTCCCAATTGGAATATTCCCTCACTTGATTCCTTTGATGACTCTTTAATACAGGAGTAAGAGAAGTTGGTCCAGATGGGACTCATCCAAACTTCCAAAAATCAAGCTCTCCTAGTGATAGACTCTAATAAATCACAATATAAATGGAGACCTAAGGGAAAGGATCCTAAAGCATCTGATTCAAAGCCTAAAGAGAATCATAAGACTTTTGAAGGAGCTTTGGTATTTAAGAAAAAACAAGAAGTTTGAAAAGAAGACGTGTCCCTATTGTATGAGGGGTTTTCATCCAGAAGACTCTTGTATGAAGAAGCAAGTTGACCAGCTGATTTACCTCCTCATGCAGAATAACATTGCTCTTCCACAAAGAGAAAAGAAGTCTGATGATGGACCATAGCCAAATGATGATCAAAGGTGCCATGCCTTGAAGGCTAGACTTATTCAGTCAACAACATATATAATTGATTCTGGAGCATCCAATCACACGGTTTCCTCCAAAGAATACTTCTTCACCCTCAAACCATCAAAAGGGCCTAATATTCACATGGGAGATGATTTCCAAATTCCAACAACAGGAAGAGGTTTAGTTAAAATCCAGCATGGTGAGTTCAAAAATGTTCTCTATGTTCCCTCCCTTGAAGCTAATTTGTTGTTTTTTTTATCGGATGACCCGTACAGGCTCTCCCAAGAGAGTTAAATTTGACTCAGATTTAGTTGATATCACAGAAAAAACTACTAGAAATATCACAACGAAAGGTATAGCAAATCAGTCTACTAAAGCTTATGAGTTCTCACATTGTTTTCCCATCTTATTGACTCATGCTAACAACACCAGTAAGATTTGGAATGATAAATTTGGGCATCTCAATTTCAAACATCTCTAGCAACTTCACAATGATAAAATGGTTGAAGGTTTTCCTCTCATCCAAACTTCATATAGAGTATGTTTTGGTTGCTTGGTAGGTAATCATCCAGAGAAGAGGTATGAAGTTGGGAAGGCACATAAAGATTCCTCTATAATTTATTTGATACGTAGTGATGTCACAGGACCAATGCCCACAACATCCATTAATGGTTACAGGTATTTCCTCACTTTTATTAATGATTGTTCTAGGTACTGCTGGATCTAGTTTATGAAACACAAGTCAAATTTTTTTGAGATTTTTAAAGTTTTTATAGCTATGATTGAGAATTGTTTTAGTAAGAAGATAACGTCCATAATATCTTGTAAATGAGGAGAGTAGATTAAAAGAGATTTCCAACACTATTGTGAAACATAAGGGATTCAAATGGAACACTCAGTTCCATACACACCACAATAGAATGGTGTAGATGAGAGGAAGAACACATCACTAAAGGAGATAGAAACATGCCTTCTCCATGCCATGAATATCCCTCCTTCACTTTGGGTAGAAGCTGTAAACTGTGCTTATAATTTGCAGAACATGGTGCCTCATAAATCAGTGGTTGGGGCCACTCCATTCGAAGCACTACATGGGCATAAGCCCAATGTCTCTCATCTAAGAGTTTTGGTTCTAAATATTGGGCCAAAAAACCACTTGAAAAGAGGAAGGCCTTCCAAGCCCAAAGTAGCAAATGTATTCTGCTGGGATATGTGAAAGATGAAAAAGCATACAAGTTGATGGAGGTTTCAACTAGGAAATGCTTCATTGAGAGAAGTGTTCAGTTTAAAGAAGATCAGTTTTATGATGCACCACCATATGAAGCACAAGGTATAACCACTCTTCCACTACCTTTTGATGATGATGATTTGTTACATGTTTCAGATTCAGATGAAGAGGATCAAGTCCAGCATGATCTAGTTATTGAGTCTGAATCTCATGATATTCTAGATCTAGATCCAGCACCTATTACAAACCAAGGGCCTAATCCTATATGGGCTCAACAGCTCATTGCTACAGCTGGGGATGGTGTTGGGAATCCAGAAGACAAAAGGAGAACTAGGTACCAGTATCAGAGTGAGCATGTGTCTCTTTTCCTCACAGATTCACTTCCTACAGAGTGGTACAATAAAGTTCCTGTAAAGTGTTGCATGATGATAGAAAATGATCAACCATTTGGCCCATAGAAGCATAAAATTGATCATTATCCACCTCTTCCATCCAGAAGAAACACACAAATTCATCAGTTCAGAAGGACATTGAGAGGTTCACATGCACAACTCCAGGATGCTATTGTATAGAAGAACCATACTGCTGCATAGAACTGCAAATTCGTGGCAGTGTTTTGACATGTTATTTTTCTAAGGAGGAAGCTTCTTTCTTCTAAAGATAGCTTGTGTTTTCTTGTATGCTGCTTATTTTGAGGGGGGGGTTTTCCCATGAGGTTTTCCCCTATTTCCTTAGTTTATTAAGAATAATTTTTTATCTTTTAGATTGTATATGGGTGACTTTTGGCCTTTTTTCCAGGGCCCACAGTTGTCCAAGTTAGGAATAAGGGGAGGTGTTAGGATTTATAATCCTCCCTTGACCAAAATATCTATTAGATTATTTTAGCCTAACTTAGGAGTCTTTTATTAATTATTTGGTCCACTAGTACCATTGGATCTACTTTTCCTAATGGGGCCACATGTACCAGTAACTAGGGTGTGGGGAACACCGATATAGGATAATTGAGATTGACTGCACTTGCATGCATCAGTTTAGGTGCCTCCCATGCCAATCCATATATTTTAGGAGCCACTGGGAGTCCTAGCACCAACCTACTTTAGTTGTTGGGAGTTGGTAAATAGTTAAGCTTAGTTAGTCTTCAGTTACATTTAGTTAGCTCTAGTTATGCATGGCTGCATGTGGGGAGGTGCTAGTTCTCATCTACTTCTCACCTACAACTGCAGCTAGACTGGTTTAACTAATTATAACTGATGGATTGATTGAATTAGACATATGAATTCAACCACTTGGAATCTGATAGTGATTTAGACCTATTTCATTATCCATGCAGTCAGATACAATTAGAGTCAGTTGGTGGATTCGAATTCATCCCTAATGATTCGAATTCCTCCTTATGTAACACCATTGTAACACCAGATTCCTTAATGAACATAATACCATAATTCTCTGAGTAATACTTGTTTGTTTCCTGTGATATTTGATTTTTTCAGTTTGTATAATTCATTCCTCTTCACTGCATAATAATTAAGAATCTGATTGCACTCATTGCTTGATAATCTAAATGGCACAACAATTCTAATGGGGAGGATACCCAGGATGGTGGGTGATGATGTACAACTACCCTTGTTTCAAAGTAATGGGACTTAGGATCCTGAAGAGTATTGGTTATTATGTGAAGTAGTGTGGACGGTAAAACAAGTACAAGATGACGATATTAAGAAAGGACAACTAGCAACGACCTTTTGGGTCCAATCATTGGAATGGTACATGAAATTTGTACAAGTACCTATAGGGAAGCCCCTGAAAAATCTAGCACAAATCAAGACTAGAATAATCAAGGAGTTTAAGAAACCAAAATCAGAATCACAGTATATTACTGAATTAAAGGAAATAAAGAAATTCCCCAATGAGTCGGTGTGGGATTTTGATCAACGATTCAAAACTCTAGTGGCCAAGGTTATATTCAGAATGAGTGATGTGTAAGACAAATAATTTTTCATCGCAACCTTGCTACCCCATATCCATATGCCACGGATGCAACAAAATATCACATCTCATGTAGAATCCCTGTAAATCCTGATGAAGTTAGAGGCTTCACCATTTGGCGAAACAGGGATTGGCATGAGCCAAATCTAGTCACAGTTGGAGAACCTTACTATCCAATTGCAAGATATAAAGAAAAACAAAGATGTCTGTGAAAAATATGGTTCAATCGATGTCAGTATGAGGGACATCACAAGGATCAATGTCCATATTTTCATGAATATTCACAATCAAGGGAACTAAATCCACTGAGTCAAGGAGGATTTCCCTGGTTCTAAATTCATCAAATAAGAGGAAATCAGTCGGAAGAATACATATACTTAAAGAAGTTTGTGTCAAAACTAGCTAATATTTTCATCAAATTTTGTCGATTGGTTGGTCATGAAGAAAAGGATTGGAGAGCTTATGATTTGCTCCAAGAAAGAACTATGGATACATACTTTATGAAGGGAGAGGAGAAATGACCAGTGGAAAGAACTCAGCCACAACCATAGTATAATCGATTGCAATCGTAGTATAACTAGCCACAACCATAGTTAACTCAACCGCAGTATAATCAACAACAAATGCAGTATAATCCTCCACAACAACAATTCAAACCAACTATAGTATAACCAACCACTGTACCAGCAGCAAGGGGGATTTCATGGAGGTCGTAACAAAGGAGCTATGGGTCGAGGTCACAGACTAGTTATGTGTTATAATTTAAGAGTGGAGAGGCATTATCAGAGGGAATATATGAATCTAGCATCCCAATGTACCTATTGTAGTGTTGTTTATAACATTGTTGAATAATGTCCACAACTGATTGCGAAATGGAAAGCTAAGAATGCGCCACAACCGCAACCAAACCATAATGAAAATTATAATCAAAATCTTGGACCAAATGTGGGAAAGATATTGGATGAACTAAGGAATAAACTAGTACATGTCGGTGTAGTAACAAGAGGAGGGGCTACGACAAGAGATGACAGGATGATACTAAATGCTTGACCTATGACTTGAACGAAAGTTAAATTTGGTGTAGAAACATAGAAAGGAACCTTCATCGAAGTGAAATACACCTTGATCAAGGACAATGGTAAGTTACCTATTTATGAGATTCCGTCGAGTTTTGATTTGACAAACTTACCAAGGTAAAAAAGAAAGGTCAATTCCTTGAAAATTCTCTAGAAAGTCGTCTAACATTAGAAAAGGATTAGGATGCATTAGCAGAGATAGCAAGCTTTTTATATCAATAGGAAGAAGGGTGCCAGGATCGCCCAGTCAATTCCTTGCAAGAGAGGAAAATAAGAAGATCAATGAGAATGCATGTATAGATAAATGAATATGTTGTTGATTCAATCATCTTAGATCTAGGATCCGATGTGAATATCCTAACCAAGAAGACATGGGAAATGATTGAGGAAGCCACATTTAATCTGGTCCCCAGTACAACTTCGTTTGGAAAATCATGCCAAGGTTTCTGAAGCGAATATTTATTCACTTCACATAATCAATATTACCAGAACACCTGGAATATTCGATAATCCATTAATAGGAAAAATATATATTGATAATTGGATAGATAAAAATATGTTTTACAAGAATTAGTGTCGGGTATTTAATACCCTAAGTGGTAATGGGGGTGAATTTTCAAGTTACCTCTTGAGTAATTAATTAATTACCCTAATTAACCTACTTAGTATTAAATGTTAATATTTATAAAATTTATATTTGTTACATTTCCTTCCCCTAAAGGGAATCTTTGTCCTCAAATCTTGTATCGACAACAATGTTTGAATTCCATTGAATTGTCATCTTTGGATCCTTTCCTTTTTGTAATTGCGTCACTTGATGAAATGAGATGATACAAGCTACAGATTCCCAAGGAGACTTGTCGCATTGTATCTGTTGTGGTCCATCCCAGATATACTTTTATTGGAGCTTTGAGATCATTTTGTGGAATGGGTCATTTCAATTGTTGCTTATCATGTTTATCTTTTTGCCTGCCAACATTATTCTTTTGTGAGTGCTTGTTTTGATCCTGTCGTTGGTCAAAATGCCTATTATAATTAGGATGTCTATAAGGTGTATGTGTTGTTTGTTTTTATTTCTTTTGGGCTGCGGCAAGGACTGTATTCACTTCCTCGATTTGATTTTTGGATGCATTTTCATGGATTTGTGCTTCTTGGCTCTCTAGTAGATTGTCATGATTCTGAATCTTTTCGATTCTTTCATCTTGTGACTTTTTTTCAATTTCTAATTTCTTGATTTGTTTCTCTAGTTCCTGATTACGATTATTTAGACACTAGTTTTCTTCTTTCTTTTCCAGTATTCTTCCTTTGAGGTCTTCACCGTATCGTTCCTTCTTGCTACTATTTTTCAAAATCATTGATATTTGTAATCAATGTGTTAGCTCTCCAAGAAACTCCTCTAGGTTGTAGCTCGAGGATGCCTGGTAACTTCAATATTTTTAATGGTTTTCTCAATGGATCAAGCCAGATGATCAATAAGACCTCACTCACTCAATACATGCATAATAATCAATCAAATAGACAAGGATTCTAACTATCAATGTTCAGAGGGTTTGTAATAAAGGTGAATAGATGAAGAACTCACTATGCTGGTAGATTCACACATAAAGCATTCACATGTAAATAGCTGATCATAATAAGGAACAAATACTTGTAACTCCAATAAATCACACAGAGATAGGATGACAACTATCTTGCATTAAGTAAATAGAATAAACATGAATGAAACATTCAAGCACAAGTACAGAACAGAAAGAAGATGGAAGATGAACATATAATAGCAAAAGAGCTTGTATTAAATGACAAAACACATGAGAATCTTGAATACAATAAGTGTCTAAAAATATTTGAAGTCTAACCTTTGCTTCAACCTTAGTCACAGGCTTTATAGCCTTTACAAAATTTATTTTAGATCCTAAAAAATTGGATCGAATTTACTAAAAATAGATAAACATAACTGTTTTGCAAATATTAGGTCAAAAACCCTAACTTAAGTGCTAATATACCTAACTCCAACACTTTCTTACTCCTCGAACTCTTTAATAACTGTAGTGAACACTGAATTAGAACTCGGACTTTCTATCTGGCAGACAAGGCACACTTTGTCAGAGTAGGTAGGGTTTGTGACCTCACTTCACCTCGCTGGCACCTTCAAAACAAGAACAGACCCAAGATACTGGTGCCTTTAATTAATTTTCAACCTTATAAATCATCCATGAGATATTTGGATCAACCAAAGTCGGTTCTTTGTGGAACTATGCCTTTATGCATTGTTCTACACTTTCGGTGGCTAAGAAAGAAAATTTTTGGTTCTATAAGCTGCCAAAAGCTCTGTTTTCAGTGGCTAATGAATAGTTGTGGCGTTCTCCTAAGCCACCGAAAGCTCTGTTTTAAAATTTTTAATAAAAAACTGTTATCACACTTTACCTTGTTGTTTTAGAGGTTTTAGTGCTATCCCTTTGATGTCTCTATAGCCTACCTAGGGTTTGGATTGGCAGCAGTATCACAGGCTGCTTCTAGGCCAAAAAGGCTTATTTCCACTTCTGCTAGGGTTTCCAGCTTCTAGTGAGCTTGAGGCTGAGGGCTAGAATCCCTTGTTTGCGACTTGGATAGCCCAATTTTCTTGCAGAGCGTTACTTTCTCTTTCCTTAACATGATATTACTCTCCTCCAGTTTGGTATTCTTTCTTTTTATCTCCTGCAGAGAGTCATACAATTCAACATTTCTCCTAATTAACCTCTCATTGGTTCTTTTGACTTCTTTTCCCAAGACTTCTAGCTCATACACCTGTCTTAGCAGTTGATTGATTTTGTGAGACCTAGGATTACTAGATGAATCCTCTGCCACTAGTTCACCCTGATCCTCCTTTGGTGTGGGTGATGGAAACTACTCGTTCCCTCTTCATCTTCATCTTCAGAGTCTGAGTAAGGTAGGTTGCGTATATTTTTGTCTGGTGCTGGAACCCCTTCTACCTTTTCACTGAAATCCAAGTTTCTCTTTTCCTTCTTGGTCTTGGGAGTTGGAGAGGCCTGTCCACTGTAATTGGAGAGATGGCCCTCCTCTTCCTCTTACCACTCCTGGGAGTGAAGGACTTCTTTGAAGAATACTTCCTTTTGTCTTCTGGCTGCAATTTTGTCTCAAACTCATTCCAAAATAGGAAGTAGGTCTAGGCTATTTTCCTTCTCTACAACAATTCAAGGACAAATATCTTGATCAGGCCATGATGGGATAGCCTGCCTATAATCTTGGTGGGATGGGTTTTAACCTAATGGGCCATTTTGGTCAGGCTCTTGTGTAGGTAGAAAGGCAGGTTCAGTGGGCTCCTGCCAGTGAAATGGTTCATTAACTTAAAATGGTATATCATTACCCTATTATACCTACCCTCACAAGTTATATAGACCAGGATTTCCTTCAATAAGTGTTTCCAGTTTTCCTCAAGCCAGGTTGTGGGAATGCTCTTCTTCCAGACAATGTTCTTGTGCTCAGGCTTCAAGTAAGACTTGAATTCCACATACTTTGTGATAGTGGTTTTGAACTAGTTTTCTCCAGTCCTTGGTAGCTTTGTTACTTTTGCTATCAGAGCCTCATCTACTTGGAATTCCTCTCTGCTAATCACTGCCTTCGAGCCGTTAAAGGATAGAGCAAAGGCTTCTACCACTTGCTGATGGGATCCCTGAATTTTTTCACAGAACCTGTAGCAACCTGAGTCTTTGAAAAGTTGGCATACCTATGGATGTGATTCAAGGTAGCAAATGTCACCCAATTCTTGTCTTAAGGCAGGTCCTCCTCCTCTCTTCATCTTCTTGAATGTTCTTCTATACCTACAAAATTGAAATTAAAACCCTGGGGAAGGAGATTTACAATGCTGGATCCAGGGAGGGCTTGGCTCAGTGAGGACACATGTAGGAAATGTGGAATGAATTGAGGAGAGGGTGCTGATTTTGAGGGGACTGATTGGAAATTGGGATTTGAGCATAATGACAGTAAATTCTGATGAGACCCGTGAGCTATCCAACGCTATGATCATTCTAACTAGAAATCAATGCTTTGTGGTGGTTCGATTACAGTCACGGGCTAGGTGGAGGGCAGTGAGGGTTTGGGTTCTTTATCAATCACTTCAGTTTTATAACGAACCTTTCTTTACCAACTCATGATTTATTGCAGGTCCAATATTTTTGGCGGTTAAGTGCTTGATAGTAGCGCTCTTCATGCTGACGGTGTCTGATTGTGACGGATGCACTAATCGTTTCTCCCTTTTGTATATTTCGATGGTTATGGTAGTCTTGGATCTAATTTTTAAGCTACCGAAAGCTGGGATTTTCAGTGGCTAATGAACGTTGAGATGTTCGCCTAAGCCACCAGAAGCTGATATTCAAAATTTTTATGAGAAAACGGAGTCAATGAGATTTCGGTGGTTAAGGTAGTTATGGATCCAATTTTTAAGCTACCGAAAGCTGGGCTTTTCGGTGGCTAATGAACAATTGAGATGTTCACCTAAGCCATTGAAAGATAAACTTTGAATTTTATGAAGAAATAGAGTAAAAGGCATTTTCAATTTTATTAAACACAAAAAAATATTTCATGATGTGCCCTGAAATCTTCATCACTATGCAAAAATAAAATTTATGAGTCTGACCTATTGAAGACTAATTTATTTAGGAGATAACACAATGTTTTGTTATGATTTCGTAATTGAAAAATATCTTTGGTATTGCTTGATAACACATTGTTGAATTTTGTTAGTTCCAACTTATGTGTCTTCTTACTATCGTCATATTGCTGCTGGAGTTTTTATTTTTGCTGTTGATGATGACATAAATGTGTTTCCTAGTTTTCTAACTTTTCATGTAGTTGCGCCAATTTGTCTTCCTTGTCCATGATGACTTTTTTTAGACGACTAATTTCCTCTTTTAAGTTGATATTGTTTCCATACAGAGATTCTTCGACTTTGTTTAGTATTTTTTATTTGGTCTTCAAGTTGTTGAATGATACCTTCTGGATGTGATATTTTCTCATCCTCATCTACTAAATTTTTTGTGAGTTTTCTCTACTATCTTCCAATGATCGAATTCATAATTTTGAGGTAGTAATCTGTTATTTTTGAAAATCATTACTTCATTTCTGATTGTCAAACTGGAGTAGTAGAATACTATGCCAAACACACATTTTTAGGTGGGCCAAAACTATTCGTAACTGTGATTGCAATTGTGAGCGACCTCGATCCATAATTTTTTTAATATCTTCTTTGATTCTTTTTCCTTTTTGTATAAAGTAATAATTGTAAATAACACAATTATTAAATAATAATTATTAAGTAACTATTATTATTATTATTATTAATTACTATTATTATAAAAAATTAATAATAGTAACAAATATAATATATTACCAATTATTATTTAAAAATAATAATATAGTATATATATATTTCATGAATTGGGTGGAAAGGTTTTTGAAAAAATATATAACAGTAATAAATTTTAGTATTACTAATAGTATTATTAGTATATATTTTTTATGAGTAGGGTGGGAATTAGGGTTTAAACCCTAGAATTAAAAAACCACTTATTAAAACAAAAACATGGGTGGAGAAACCACTTGTGGTTTTACTCTTTTTTTTTAACTTTTTTTTTACCTTCCTTTTTTTATGGAAATATTCCTTCTTCTTCTTCTCTCTCTCTTTTTTACTTTTTCTTTTCTTTTTTTACTTGGTCAAAGACCATAAATTTAGGCACTCCCTAGTATTATGATTAAAAATAATGATATGGCCAAAGGCTTGGATCACAAACTAGCTTTGATACCAAATGAAGTGAATATTTATTCACTTCACACAATCAATATTACCAGAACACTTGGAATATTTGATAAGCTATTAATAGGAAAAATATAAATTGATAATTGGATAGATTAAAAGATGTTTTAAAAGAATTAGTGTCGGTTATTTTATACCCTAAGTGTTAGGGGGGTGACTTTTCAAGTCGCCTCTTGAGTAATTAATTAATTACTCCAATTATCCTACTTAGTATTAAATGTTAATATTTATAACATTTATATTTGTTACAATTTCTCCAATTGGATGAGTACCTCATCTACCTATCAAAGTGGAAGGATTGAAAATGTATGCATACTTCGATGCTTTTGAGATAGCTGATGATACCAACCCATAATTCACACCGATGGGAATCAGTTGGGCAATGGAAAACTTGGCATTTATCAATTTCAAGAAAAGGATATTGACATTCAAGAATCACGATACAAGGGTCATTTACCCATTGGATCCCATAAAAGGAAAACAATATGTTAAAACAATAAAATATGAAGTTGTAGAAGGATGAGATAATGCCTATAATATCTATGAAGACTATATCAATCCCATTGTTGATGGAGAGTTGGGCTAGTGAATCATCAACTCAACATCTTCAGACTCGGACGAAGTGCTAGAGAACTGACAGAACCATTTGCATGAAGTATCACTCAGGAAGTGTGCACAAATCACTCAGTCACTAAGATGGGTAGCAATGAAAGTATTCAATATGTCGACATACGAAGGAATACCTAAATTTGTATTTTTTATCAGCAAATTTGAAGACAGAGTATTCAAACCACAATGCTTGTTGACACTAGAAGAGGCACTAAAGGCTACTCTGGAAAGATGGTGGGACATGCACACGGCGTCAATGGAAAAATGGAAAATATGTCGATGACTAATGGAAGTTCAATTCAGGGAGGATGAATTCTACCAAGGAAAGAAATATGGCAGAAGTAATGATCCAAGCGACCATTTGATAACATGACAAACAACATGGGAGATGAGGCCAAAAGAGGAATGGGTTCACGTGTTCATCCATACGTTGGACGAGACACCACGGAGATCGTATGTTTCTACAAATATGTGAAGGGAAACAACAAATTGGGAAGAGATAACTGACAACTTCAACCATACTTTCAGTTTCACAAATGAAACTACATTCATCCATAGTGCGCTACAAGAAATCAATGACAAAGTATTTGAGATTGTTTCGACTGAGCTACCGAAGGAATAACAGTGGACACAGACACCAAAGATAATGATGATGTGTCAAAATGTTTTAAGAGTACTCGATGATGAAGATGATCCAAGAGTTGTCGATATTCTAGAGTCCAAAGGGAGTCATGATATCGAAGCATCGAAAATTCCACGCGGCAAATTCAAGCAATCATTGAAGATAAATAAGGTCAATATTGGGACAATAGAATACCCAAAGTTTGCTAGTATTGGAGATTACTAGGATGACTCAACAATGGGGAAATTCATTGACCTACTACATGAGTTTAATGAATTATTCTTGACTAGATTTTCCAAGATGGAAGGCATTTCAAGGGATTTGGGAGAAATGAAGATTCCTCTGAAACCTGATGTGAAATGAGTAAAGAAGTGACCATATAGGTTGAATCCAAGATACAAAGAGCATGCCAAATATAAACTAGAGTGGATGTTGGATGTAGGAATTATTGATCATGTTGAGGAATTAGAATGGATCAATTCGATGGTTGTGCATGGCAAAAATACTGGAGAAATATAGATCTGCGTTGATTTGAGGAAACTAAATGATGCAATTATTTACGACCAATTTCCAATGCCATTCACTGATGAAGTGCTATAAGGATATGGAGGACATTAAATCTCTTCATTTACAAATGGATTTTTAGGCTATCATCATATAAGAATTGTGGAGGATAGAAACAAAACCACTTTAGCAACATGGGGAAGTTTTTAGTACACAGTGATGTTGTTTGGTCTCAAGAATGCACCCATGATTTTTTCAAGGTTAGTTGTCATTGCATTCAAAGAGTTCATTCATAAAATTGCCTTCATCTATATGGATGATTGGACCATCTATGGGTTGGTAAAATACCATACTACGAACCTTTGATTGATGTTGGAAATGTGTCGACAACATCATATTTCACTAAATTTGAAGAAATGTATATTGTTCCCACCATTTGGAATCTTACTGGGACACATTCTATGCAAGGAAGGCATGTTGGTCAATCCAGCCAAGATTGCAATAATGTTTTACATATCGACACCAATGATCGTAAAATAGATGAGGGCAACTTTGGGCCACACAAGATACTACCAAAAATCTGTAAGGGAGTAGGTAGTGGTCACTACACCAAAGGATAAATTATTGAAGAAAGATGCGAAGTTTGAATGGAACGATGAATGCTAGAGGATCCTTGATACACTAAAACAAAACATCACCGCAACACCAATATTAGTGTTTCTGGATTGGACAATGGAGTTCCATGTCCATGTTGATGCTTCATCGGTAGCATTAGGAGTAATATTGGCCCGACCAGGAGAAGTATCAATTGACCACTCGATTACATTTGGCAAGTCAGAAGTTGTCTATTGTGGATAAAAACTACATACCGATAGAAAGAGAAGGATTGATGATGGTGTATGCGTTGCAAAAATTCCGATGCCACCTATTTGGAGGACATTTCAAAATGTTTATGGATCACTCAACATTGAAGTACTTGGTCAATAAGCCTGTGTTGGGGGGAAATATATGTCAGTGGTTGCTATTATTCCAAGAATTCAATTTTGAGATCATTTTGAAACTAGGACAGTTGAACATAGGACCTGATCATCTATCAAGGATAGAGTCAGGTGAATAACCAAGCAACATTGAAGATGGTTTACTTGATGCACAACTATTTAGAATCAGAATGGTCGATGAACATTACGAACAAATTGTTTAATTTTTGGTGATAGGAAAATCCCTTGAGGAATTAACCACTAGTCAAAAGAAACAACAAGTTTCCAGAGTCACTGAATTCCAATTGATCACAGGGAATTTATACAATATGGGGCCGAATGAAATTCTACATCGATATGTTCTTCCACGTGATCAAGAAAGAGTGTTAACAGAGGCACATGATTGGATTGCAGGGGGACATTATGTGTTGATGTATTTGTAAATTTTAAAGATATTTTGATGTATATTATCATTGTATGTTGTTGTAATCCCATTGGGGATGTGTTTACCCCCTTGCGAGATGTCTTAATTGTGTCTAGACATTGAGGTACAACCTCCATTGTAAGTCGTGGAAATAGTCCCTAGTGTAACATCATGTAATTTGTATTTGGAATCTCTCTGGGAGAATTCGTCCCTGTTAGGGAAGGCAAGTGGGCCCCAGTATTATGTTTGGTCAGTCACTTAAAAGGTATAAATAGGGAGGTGCTCTCCCTCATGTGTCTTCACTCAAGACATCGAAGGAAGTGTATGATGATTTGACAAAGATGTTCGAAGGAAAGAACATCAACCTGAAGATGAATTTGAGGAACCAATTGAAGAATGTGAAGATACAAAACTCAGAGACTATATAGTCTTACTTCACAAGGGTTTCTCAAATCAAAGAACAACTTGAAGCGGTTGAATAAAAAGGAGAAGAAGGAGAAATTGTAATGACCACCTTGAATGGTCTCCCTAGATCATGGGACTCATTCATTCAAGGAATTTGTGCAAGAAGGAAGCTGATATATTTTAACATACTCCGATAAGAATGTACAAAAGAAGAATATATAATCGTGACAAGAGAAGAAAATATGGGAGAAACTGATGATCAAACTCTCACAGTTCACACTAGGAAGAACTTCAAGAAGAAGGAGAAGAAGGAGAAATTTCCTCACAACAAGAAGAAGGACAGGAAACAAAAGAATACCAAAATATATACTTCAAATATTCTATGCTATACTTGTGATTAAAAGGGGCACTTTGCAAGAGATTGTCCCATAATGAAAATGAGACACCATGCTCATATTGATGAAGATGATGAGCCAACAAAAAAAATATTCAGATGGGAAAATGATGATTTCAGATGAAGAGAATGTGATAATATAAACACTTATTGGCACTATCTCACACAGAAGAAATGGATGGATTGTGGATAGTGGATCTTCTAAACATACAATGGGATGCAAGGAATCATTCGTTAATATGTCTGAACATGACTCACCTCACAAGGTGAAACTTGGGGATGACTATCAATACCCCATAAAAGGGAGTGGAGAAGCTTCATACAAGCTTGAATTTGGGAAATATTTAAATATGAAGGATGTGCTATATGTTATAGGATTGATGAATAATATTCTCTCCATTTCTGTACTGGATGAAAAAGGGATTAGGGTTTCTTTTGTCGATGGCCAAGTTATGATGTGGCCCAGAGGAAAGACAATAGAGGACGCAACATTGATTGGAGAAGAAGACAAAGGTTTGTACAAGCCGAAGGGACATCCTGAACAAGCACTGGTTCATGATCTGAATGAATCAAGTGAACTATGGCACAGAAGGATTGCACATGTTCACTACAAAGCACTACCTATGGCAAGCAAAGAAGTCTTAGGATTGGCATAGATCCAGGAAAAGAATGAAGGAATTTACAAAGGATGCGCACTAAGAAAGAATGTGAAGAAGATCATATTTCCAAGTAGTGAGAGCAAGGCTAAAGGAATAGTAGAGATAATACACTCGAATGTATGTGGTCCCATGCAATCATCTAGTTCATTAAACGAGTATGTGTACTATGTTTCCTTTATAGATGATTTCTCACGTGACTTGGATATATTTCTTGACAGGGAAAAGTGAAATTTTCAGTAAGTTCAAGGAATATAAAGCCTTGGTCAAGAACCAAATGGATAGGAAGATCAAGAATCTACGAACATATAATGGTAGAGAGTTCACTTCGAAATAATTCAAGCAAATCTATAGAGAGTCTAGGATTAAGAGGGATTTGAGCACTCCATACAATCCTCAACAAAATGGGGTTACAGAAGGAAATAAACGGACCATCATGGAGACATAAAAATCTATGTTGCATGACCAAGATATTCCTATGCACCTTTTTGCGGAGGCATATGTATGTACAAAACCATACTCCTCATAGAGTACTTTAAAATAAGACTCTTGAATAAGATTTCTTAGGAGAGAAACAAAAATCCAACAACCTGAGAATATTTGGCTTCCTGATGTAGATACATATCTGAAAGGAGAAAAGGACCAAGATCGATCCTTCTGGGAAGAAGGTTATATTCGTAGGATACACTGATACATCAAAGACCTATTGTGTATGCTTAACAGGATTCAAGAATATTGAAATTAGTAGAGATGTAACATTTGATGAAGAATCGACATACTTCATATATAAGAGGACAACCATTCAAGAGGTCGAGGAACCTGAAGAGACGAGAGTTCGAGATATGGAAATTGGAGAAGAAATTCCATATAACCATGAATATCATGCCATGATAGAACCATAAGAGATAGTAGATGCATTCCTTGAGAAGGAATCCCACAAGAGTAAACCCGGATGCAAACGAGATCTCATACGAGAAGATGAAAGGTATGGTGCTCCAAAAGGAATACATAGAGAGAGAAAAAGGGAAAATCCCTACAATAGCTACCTGTATCTTCTGTATGAAATCATTGATAGAGAACCTTCAACCTATGAAGAGGCTACATAAAATAAAGAATGGAAGGATGCGATAATAGAGGAATATCAGTCGATCATGAAGAATGATGTCTAGGAGATAGTTCCAAGATCGGAAAAGAAATCTATCGTGACTTCAAAATGGATCTACAAGATCAAGCATGTTGTATATGGAATCATCGAGAAATATAAGGTGAGATTCACAGCATGAGGATTCTCATAGAAAGAAGGCATAGACTATGAAGAGACATTTTCACCCGTGGCAAGGTACAATTCCATTAGGACCATACTTTCTTTGGTAGAAGGATGGCATAAAAGAGAGATCATAAGGTTCTCTGAGGATATTCCTGGTTCACACATATGGATAACAAATTGGCTGGGAATAAATATAGTCTAAGACCATAGTTTCTGGAGGGTTAGGAATGACCAAACGACCCAAATCTAGGAGGACTCTTGGCAACAGATGCCTCCATTGGAACGAGGAAGGGAATTTCGACACATCTAGGAGGAATGTATCACCAAGGGTATTTTAAAGGTCATGGAAATATGGGGAAATCAGATAGACAATCAACATCTTCAAATGTGGGTAGGGAAGGAATGGTGGGAGTGTCTTGGCCCAGAGAAGGAGGTAGATAGACTATAAGAATCCCTCGAAAAAAAACATATAAGAAGGCATGAGGGAGATGAAAAACTAAGATGGGGGTACACCCAGAAGGGCTCTTTCACCATGAAATAAGCTTACGATATCATGAGAGGGGATGATATCTAACCTACGGATCACAAATGGGGGAAACTATGGCAACAGAAGATATGGCCCAAGAAAACTATCTTCAGTTGGCTTGTGTTGAAAAACTGAATATTAACAAGAGAAAAAATTAAAAATAGAGGGATGATAGGTCCTTACCAATGATTCCTCTACAATCTTGAAGATGAAACCATAGAGCACTTCCTTGATACCTGTGAATTCACTTCCTCCATTTGGGATCATGGGGTAGATATTTTTCAAAGATCATATCGGGTTAGGAAAAACCCATAAGGCTCACTCACAGAATGGTCTAGAAAATCGTTTCAAAATCCCATCCTCAACCAATTATGGGAAATTATCCCTCATTTTTTCCTTTGGGAATTATATAGGGAGAGGAACTAAAGAAGCTTCTAGGGAAAGTCCCATCCTAAGAGTAGAGTCTGGGGAATCAATATGAGAAAAATAAAAAGACAACATCCAATTAGAAGTCTGGGAAAGTGCAGACTAGGAAGCGATGGGGAGAGAGGCTACCATTTTAAAGGTTTTGGGACTAGCCAGAACCCTAGAACCAAGGGCCAGTAGGAATAACACATCTAGGACTTTGATAAGTGTGGAACGATGGCTTCCTCCTCCTGTAGGATTCTTCAAACTCAAGTTCGACGAAGCGTCAAAGGGGAATCCAGGTTTAGAAGTTTATGGCATTATAATTCAGGATTTATGAGGCATTGTGCTTGGTTTTAGGTACAAATTTATTGGTTGGGAAACCAACAACATGTCATAAGTCATATTCCTTCTATAGGGCGTCAAAAAGGTTATGGAAAACAACTAGACCCCCATAATCATTGAAAAGGAATCCTAGATGATCATCAAAATAGACACAGAGCTTCAAAATGGGTCCCACAACTTCAAGGTGGCATAGTCATGGCGTATGGAGGGCCAACTGGAAATGATCAAAGGAATCCTATCTAATGGTTTGGAAGCCCACTTCATCCATGTAATATGTTAGGGTAACAAGGTGGCCAACAAGCTGGAAAAGTTGGGAATAGAGACCCACCAAGATGTCAAAGGGAAGGAATGGGACATGATCGTTGACTGGATGGGGAAGGATAGATGATGGCCCATGACATGCGAGGCATTAATGGCACAAGTAGGGAAGGATACCAAGCGAATTTGAACCCCCTATGACCATGTGGCTAGGGGTTTGTCCAGGCGGTTGATCCATGTGACGAGCATGTGAAAATTAATACACGCTCAAACTCTTATTAGGAAACTCTTCAGTCAACTGTTCAACGTTTATGAAGACATGAAAGGTGGAAAAATGAAATTTGGATGCCTATATGGTAATATCTTAATCAATAATACAAACCAAGCATAGAGTATCATGACTAGGCTTGCGGTCATGATGGTATTAAGAAAGAAACTACTATTTAGAGGAATAGAAGGTGATGGGAAACAACATATGAGAACTTTAGCTTGTGTTCCACCTGTAACTTATGTAAAAAATAGGTTGGGTCTACGTTAGCATGGAGGTATCCCCATGGAAGGAAAAAAAGGCAGAGGGAAAATCCCTTTGGTTCAGGAGGATGAATTAGGTATAGCCTCGAGATCCCAACAAAAGGAATTATGGGAATAGAGGATGTTCAAGTTAGAGATCCCGCAATAAATTAAACAACGCATCAATGAGATAAAGAAGAAGTTATGGGAAGACTTTAACTAAGAGAAGTTGCATGCAGAGTGTCGCAATGATGAAGAATGGATCCTCAACCCTAGCCATACTGTGAGTAGAGTTAGCCTTTACAAGAAAACTATCACTCTCTTTTGGGTGATGAAAAACCTCATAGGACGGTCGACCTAGGATAAGTAAGGGGCGATCCAGATGGAGTGCACCAAGATCAATGGAAAGCGACTATATCAACAAAAATCCAATAGTTGAATTCTAAATTGGAGTTTCTCATTAATTTACTAGGATTTGAGGTTGCTGAAGAGCCCTCCCCTTAGTAGCTCAAAAGTAGGATACAAACAACTCGGGCCAAGGTCGGATGTCAGACCTCTCATATATCTTTCTCAGATGGTTTGTGATGGTCTCATGTTTTGTATTTCTCTGGATGGAAAGGGTCTTAGTGTCCTTTTCAATTTGTTGTGGATGGTGAATTCCATGTTAACAGTTTGTAAGAAGTTTTTTGATCGGTCGTTCTTAGTCAAATTTTGTTCCCCTTGTTGGAATAATTTCGGACCTGTAGTGTCTCAGTTCTGAGTCTCTTGTTTTTACACATGATTTTAGGTGTATAGGCTTATTAGAACTACTATGATAGTCAAATATATGGTTTATGTGGTGTTCTGATGACATGAAAATCTCTCAAGATGTAATTTTCCTTTTATGATATTAATATAAATTTTTCTCTGTTACTTACAAAAAAAAATAGTTATGAAATGGAAAATACGCCAGATGGATGTCAAGACAACTTTCTTGAATGGCTTAGTCGTGGAGAAAGTGTACATGGAACAACCATTGGGATTCAAGACACATGATAGGAATACCCATGTGTGCAAAATTAAGAAGGCCTTGTATGAATTGAAAAAAGCATGAAGGACATGGTATGATAGGATGGATAACTTCATGATGAGCTTAGGATTTACCAAGAGTAAAGAAGATTCAAACATTTACTTCAATATCGAAGATGAAATACTAGTGATACTCCTACTATATGTCAATGACTTGCTCCTAACAGGAAAAGAGGAACTCATTAAAAATGCAAAGAGGAGACCTGCTGTAGAGTTCAAGATGAAAGAATTAGGTATGATGCACTACTTCTTGGGAATGGAAGTGTGGCAGAGTGTGGATGGGATCTTCCTTATTTAAGGAAAATATGCAGTGGATATTCTGAAGAGATTCAAAATGATGGATTGCAAGGCAATGGCCACACCTATGGAATATAACTTGAATATTTTGAGTGATGATTCATTTGAGATGGTTGATACCATGATGTATCATCATATGATTGGATCATTGATGTATTTGAAGAATACAAGACCAGACATATGCTTTGCAGTAAACACCCTAAGCCAGTTTGTGACAGATCTGAGACATGTTCACCTGATAGATGTAAAGAATATACTTAGGTACCTGTTGATTCTTGGAAAATCCTAGGAACCAACAATAGGGATTCTCCCCAATAACCGTCCCCAATTAGATATCTTATCGTTTGCTATGGGGAATCCGTCCGGTTAGCGGCTCGACTACAATAGAATTAAATGAGAGCTTTATTCTTATTTTATCGGTTGCGACGTGGTCCACCATTTATGCGTGTTTTAATTGTTTTGTAAATGATATGCAAGTGCCTAAATTAAATGCAGATGACCAGGAAGCAAAGGTTTCACAATGTGATACATAGGTTCTTATCTGCCTTCTTATCCCCTTTGTTCCCAAATCACAGAAAGCAAATAACAATTATGCTAAGCTAATTCTATATAACCTATCCCTAGGGAGCAAGATGATTATTTTCATGAGTAATGTACTGTATTTTATGCACAAAGAATTTTATATCTAGCTGATATAATTCAAAATACATAAACACAACAGGAAAATTAACATAGATATAGCTCAGTGTTTATTACAACATTCATTAATCATTGGTTGCATAAGATTCATAACAAGAAAATGAAATCATTCACAACATAGGAATAGTCCAGAAGTTAGAACGATCTCATAGATTTGCATATTAAGCTAAAGCAGAAATAGTTCCATATCCAGCCATATACACAACATGCATTTGAAATTGAAACAACTCCTTCTCCAGCATAATTTTGATCCTCTTTATTATAACAAGAAGTAGTTCTTCTTACAACAAGTAGTTCACCATAAGAACACTAGAAAAGTCTTGTTCTCCATTCGACTCTACTTCTATTTATACATTTGCACAATGACTCTTGGTTCTCCTGCCCTTTGGGATTCCTCAACATTCAGTTACAAGAGATTTGTCTTCTAGTGAACTCACTAATTAATATTATAAATACAAAATATTATAATTATACTCCCATGTGTCAATAGGACAAAAACAATTTAAGTGAGCTTAGTCAACTCAGTAATAAATTGTTTCCAAGCCACAGCATCCAAAACAATGATCTCAAACTCTATTGGTTCCAGGAATTAGACCGTGACCTCATGTTTGGATGCCTGAGTCTTTATGTCAGCCATCCTTATTGGAATTACTCAAAGCTGATCTTCTAAAAGGCATTTGCTTACTGTAGCTTGAGCAATTACACTTTTGATCACCTTCACAACTGGATGCCAAGTTCATCCTCCCTCAATCTATCATGAAACTACTTCAAGTATCCTTCATGGGCTGGGAGATCATCTAGCCTCCTTTTGGATGATGTCTGGTATGTGTGGTAACTGCAATAACACATAAAAATTCTTAGTATTTACATCATTAAACAACTTATGCACTCAAACGAGATAAATGACTAAGATATGCTGGTCAAACCATTTTAAAAAAAACATCAGTACTCTACATTACCCTACTTCCCTTAGCCATTGAGTCAGAAGAAAAACACGACACAGTTCCATGGGTAAAATGTTGGCAACAAAATTCCTGCACAAGCGGGTCTCGGCCTCTATATGCTCATCATGATCTAACAGACCGTGGGCAAACAACACCTCCGAATGGACTGGTGAGGCTCTAAGAGCAGGTGGAGTGGCCAGGGTGAGTTTAAACTTAAAGGAAACGATGAAACTTAAGGAAATACAAGGGAAAACCCTTTTTTTAACCCACATAAAACCCTACCTACTCCCTACACGATGTATAAATTGACATCTACGAGCTAAAACCTTTTAAAGTGGTAGGTAAAGCACTAAAAACCGCACGCACAAGACTCAAAATCCATTGGCACCAAACATATCGTATCGGGTGATTACTGATAATTCAAAGTAAGAACAACCCCGACAATGGTGGCTTGATAAACCACAACACAGCCGCAACCATCGAATTAAGACCTAGCAATCTGCCCACATTCCTTTTGCGGCTCGACGGTAAAAAAAAATCGGGAAGAAAATCTGGACGACAGACACCATAGCGGCTCCAAGAATAAAAATTCTCCTCCCAAGCGGGCTGATGAGGATCAGGCTATCGACGAGGAAAGTTTTCCACCGTTGCGGCAACAAAAGGGAAAAGCATCCACCAAGGTGGGCTTCAAAGATCGGAACAAGTTCTGATACCAAACTTGCAAGCATGCACGCCGTTGCAGTGGAGATATGAAACAATCATCCAATATGGTGGGTCAAAAAAATCAAAAGAAGTTTCAACTTTCGACGCAAAATCTCACTCGCCGTTGTGACACGAAACCCAAAAAAACTTCTGATGCAGCTGACAAGCTAAATCGATGACGCTTAAAGAAATGAAAATCCCCTGCTATAGCGGCTTCATTAAATCAAATAGAATGTAAACCAAAAGATCATCTACCATAGTGGCTGTGGACTTGAGAAACCATCCATCGTAGCAGAACAAATAATTGGTAGCACTCTCGATATTCAAACTGAAACTTCACTTGCTGTTGCGACACAAAATCAAAAAGCCATCCGTCGTAGCAGCTCCAAACTTGAAAATCACCTGCTACTGTGGCTAAAGGGAACCTTTCTGACTTAGCAAAAAACCAAAATCTTGAACCTTTTCCCATGATAAAACAATCCATAAATGCTGGATTTCAAAATCAAAATGCCTAAGAAGCAAAACTAGGATTTTAAAAGGGAGTCCTAAAAAATATAATTTTTTTTGGGGAATAGTTGTAGCACCAACAATTGGCGACTGGTTGGTGGACACAGATCTCTGGAAAACTGACTCTTAAGATCAAGACTTATTTATAGTATTTTGTTAACTCAATTCATCCCAAAAATTTCCAATATCTCTTTAAGATGTCAAGACCTTTCTGGGAATGTAATATTTATAACTTTAACATTGATTATGGTCCACTAGGGTAGGGTAACCAGGGTTTATGAGTCCTGATAACTCTTCTGAGGCCAGAATATGGGATACATATACTTTTACCTTTGGTTGCTTATAGATCAGACACCACAAGATCATAACAGAGCATGGACATATGTATTCATTTGTTTCTCATTCCCATGCCTTTTGAATCCTTTTGATGCTTTTGTAATTTTGTCCTTTCGAGTCTTCCCAAATTGCTTCTGCATTTGAAACTTGGTTTAGGTCCCTCCATCCATAGTGTCCTTTTTGTGAGAGATAGTTTGTGTTTAGCTCACGGACGGAGAGGAACCTCTGAGCAATCCTATCCATTTACTGATTTTAATCAGTATGTCTTTTGATATCTGATTTGTTTCTGGGAATTTTGACTCTTTAATCCTTCTGGATTTTATTTGTGGAATGGGATCATTTTAAATACCATACACCTATCCATCCTGTTTCCTTTCCGCGGGTCCATTGTTGTTATCTCCCTAGGACAGATTTTAATGTGAAGTGGATGGAGCCCCAAAATAGTATTCTAAACATTTCTTACCTCAGTTATTCGATAGGGGTTAAACAAGACTTCAATGTGTTCATACCATCCCTTCAAATAGTCTATCAACTTAAATAAAATTGATCACGATACATGTACATTTAAAAAAAAACTTTCCAGTCAAAATATATGCAGTTTTCCAAAACTCCAATGTCCCCCAAAATTCCAAACAACTATGTTGGCTTATTTGAAAACCAAAATAAAGAAAAAAAACAAACTGAAATAAATCAGACTCAAAGAAAGCAAATAAAATTAACTGCGGAAAAATCGAAACAAAAAATCAAAAGGGTTTATTTATGTACAGGAAACTTCAAAAAGCTTCAAGTAAAATAAGGCTTGAGAACCAAGCCATTAACTGGCAGATTCTCTTCCCACCCCTGCAAATCTTGTAACTTGTATGTCAAGGGGCCTAGCTTTTCTGCAATATGAAATGGGCCTATCCATAAATGTTGAAACTTAGTGTGCTTACCCTTTTCATCATGCATGTGATCCCACTTCAGAAACAAATATCCAACTTCAAACTCTCTATTCCCGGACTTGTGCTTGCCAAACCATATTTTCACAATCTCTTGTTGGTGTTTGAACCTTTCCTTATATTTGGATCTAGACTCTTCTAATTTCAGCAGAGTATTGATTCAGGCTTGTAGAACCTCACTGCTATATCCTCTAGATGCTTGGGATAATTGAGAAGAAGGAAATAAAATGTTAGGGGGCAGGATAGCTTCCATTCCATAAACTAAGGTATAGGGTGACACACCTAAGGATTTCTTGGGTGTAACTTGATCATCCCAAAGTGAATTAGGAAGAGCTACATGCCAGCTTCTTTGATACTCTATGACAGTCTTTTTTAGAATCCTAATGATATTTTCATTAGTAGATTCAGCTAACCCATTACCTTCCGGATAATAGTTAGCAGAATAATGTAATTTAATTCCATTCTCATTAGCAAATGCAGTAAGCTTGATTGACGAAAAATAAGATGCATTATCAAGGAAGAGGGAAATTGGAACCTCAAACCTGGTCATAATATGGCATTGTAAGAAATCCATAACCACATCTTCGTTTACTTTTCGTAACAGGATGGGCTCCACCCATCTAGTAAAATAATTTGTCACCATGAGGATGTAATTGTGTTGCAGCGAAGAATTTGGATTAATCTCTTCGATAATATCAATCCCCCATTTTTTTGTAAAAGTAGTCTTTAGTCAGTCTTGTTCTGCTACCAACACTTGGTTGTAGCTCGAGAATCCATCTAGCAGAGAGAATAATTCTGATCCTGAGACCATCTACAATATCTGTTCCATGGGTGGGACTGGGTAGTTATCTTTATCAGAGGCATGATTCAAGTTTCTGAAGTCCACAAAAATTCTAATCTCACCATACTTTTTTCTCACTGGTACCATATTCAAAACCCATTATGAGTGTCTGACTCTGAAAATAATTCTTGCATCAAGCAGCTTCTTCACCTTGCTTTGAATCAAAGGTTCCAACTTGGGATACATCTTTCTCAACGGCTACTGGAATGGCTTGACTCTTGCTTTAATTGGAACAACATGTTGTATAATGCAAGTGTCATACGTCTTAATATCTTCATATGTCCAAGCAAAGACATCTTTGTGCGATTTAAATAAGCTAATGAATTTTATTCTTTCTCCGGGTGAGCAACACTTTCCCAAGTTTACATATTTAGGCTAAGCTTCTAAACCTAAATTTACCAGCTCAAATTGCATAGATGAACTGTGCATTTTGATGTTTGTTGGTCTTCTAAAATTGTTATTCAGATCAAACATCCCCTCCAAAGTTCTAACTGCTTTGGATATAAAATTTCCACTTCGAAGGTTTGCTTGATGTTCTTCTTCATCGATTATGACTCCCTTGAAATTCTCATCATTTGTTATAAATTATAAGATCTGCAGGTCGTCATCGAATACTCTTAGATTAGTGATGTTGTCTAGTACAGCAGGCCTGAAAATCAATTCAATGGAACATCAATTATTAGTAGGAACAATCCTAGCAGCTGATGTGGCTAATAAGTCAGTTGTTGCATTTTTTAGCCTAGGAATTGAAGCTATATTAAATGCATCGAAATTCATTAGAAAATCCCAAACTTTGTTTTGATAACCTTTCATATGTGGTGATAGACAATGGATTGTATTTCAAACTTGCTTAATAATAATTTCAGAATCTCCGTAGACTTTTATATTTTTAACCTTGAATTCAATTGCCTTCTTTAAACCTTGTATTAATGCTTCATACTTGACTGTGTTTTTGTGCATTCAAATTCTAATCTACAAGAAATAAAATGTTTATTGTTTTCCAGATCGATCAGGAGATCCTTCCTAAGTTTTTGAACCATCAAAATAAAAAACCCAAAACCTATCTACTAATTCTACTGAACTATTTTTGCTTTCTATATCTGGGAGTAAGCTAACTATGTTATAATCAATTTTATCAGCCTGCAAAAATTGAAGGATATCGGGCTATGTATTTAATCCATTATCAACTTCTTCAGCTTGGTAATTTCCCGGTTCTAATTCAATGAAATAGTTTCCAAAAATGGAATGTGAAAAATTTAATGGCTCATTCTTCCCTTCCAATAGGGTCACATTGTGTCTCATATGTGGTTCCCTCATTACTTTTATCTGATTGTGACAACCTTGATAGGGTAACCATAAATGAGACCAGCTAGTTGCAAAATATCCATCTAGTTTTGTAGACCAGTCTCAGCTCAAAATCAGTCCATATGCCTCAAGGATGTCTACTACCATAATGTAAATTGGCACACCCTTTCATCGGTAGCTAAATGTATCATCACATCTTCCATTTCTCCTACCACCTTCATGGTTGTTCTGTCCAACTATATGATCTTTCCATTAGATGGCTTGGGTTGGCCATTTATCCTTTTACACATTGACAAAGGCATAACATTTGCATATGCTCATGAATCTACCAAACAATTGTGCACATTATGATTGAAAATTTCAAATGTAAGCAGAAATGATAATGTTCTGGATTTGGACTTTCCCCTGATACTAGCTTCACTGATTTCTTTTTTCGACTGACTAAATTCTTGGGGTTTACTGGTTGGAATATCCAAGGATTCTAAAATTTTCTTCTTCTGCTGGGGTAGACTGCACATCTCAAATAAATAAATATTAGCCTTAGTTTTCTTGATGTCTTCTATTATATCATACCCCATCTTCTATTCTGCTGGGATTTTCTTACCACCTTCTACTTTACTTTCAGGATCCTTCACAGGCATACTAACAATTGGAACATTTTTCCTTGTTATAATCAAATCAGGTATAAGTTGAGTCTGAGTATTATTTCTGACTTTATTCATGTTTTCATGAATTCTTTTAATTTTGGGTAGTAATGTGTTATCTTCAATTAATGGACCTTTTCTCCTAGTTGCGACATTCACATCTGATAGTTGTATCTCTTCATTAGGTTCTCCATATTCTAAACCTAGCATAGGTGCACAATCCCACAAGACCATGGTAGTCTCCTCAGGTGTTTCTCCTGATTCATGAATGCTTCATCATCAACCTCAGGCTCTGTTAATCTAGAGTCTAATAATTCATTCATAACCAACGTCATGGAATTAATCCATTGCGGGGAATTCTTCTTAAATTGAGGTTGTTGATGAAATGTACAGAAATTTTCCATTCCATCTTCAGTGAGATTCATAATAGAAGGATTGTGTGTAGGTGGCTGAGATGGGCCACTTTCTTCTCTTTTCTTGAAGAAGGGTTTATACCACTTTCTGCCTGAATTTACCTCTTTATATTTCTCTAATTCAACAATCTTGTTGGATAACTTTTGTACCATATTGACCACACTTTCCAACTCATGAGAATGCTCATCTTTGGGTCTTATCAACAACAGAGGTTTTTTACCGTTGAATGGTCTAGTCTCTGATTCCATAGAATGTTTATTTACACTTTCAAGTTCAGCTTCTATCTTCTCAACTTCATCATAAGTTTTTGCTAAGGAGGGTTTCACTGATCTTTTGACAAACATTTCTATATCAGAGCCAAGGGCTGAAGTGTAGTATTCAATCATAGTTTCTTCAGCAAGTTTGATGGTTGCACTGAAATTGTTTAAATGAGTAGTAAAACTTTGATTGAAATCTCTCACTTTTTCTTTCTTTTCCCTTTTTAGAGCCAATAGTTCTTTCATCAAAGAAACAATAGTTTTTTGGCTACAAAACTTGTTTTTAAACATTCTTTCAAAAGTGTCATAGTCTGTGATTAAATTGGCCTGTAAGCCAAAATACCATGATGCTGCTTTACCTTTGAGAGTATGAGGAAACAACCTACATACCACATCCTCATGTTCAATTTCTAATGCTTACAAGGCCAGGAAAAAATTCTGTAGATGCTCATCCACAGATATGCCTTCCCCCGAGTCAAATATAGGCAAGGAATTTTCATAATTCTACGGCAAAGCATGCACTAGCGGAGCCAAGTTAAATTGTGTTCTATCCCTCCAAGCTAGTACAGGTGGATTAGGCTGATTTGCATTAGGATTTGGAGGTACATTTTCGGCCATGATTCGGGGAGGGGATCAAGGTGGAGATTGGAAAGGTGAACAATACAGATATTATGGTCCCAACTAATTAAGAGGTTGAACAATTTCTTGCAAGGTTAAATCTACCAACTCTTCAAAATCTCCTACTAACACTGAATATTCTATGTAAGGGTGTTATTTTCTACGACCTTGTCTTCTAGGTAGGTTAGGGATATTCAGAAATCCTCCAAGATTATTTGCATATGACCTTGTGATTCTTCTTAAATGATCAACTACTTCGTTAGAGATAGAATAAAGGTATTCTGGAATGTCTAACTCAGGATCAACTTTTCTTTCAGGACTGGGTCTCTTGGGAAAAATAGTTTCAGAACTGTCACCGGTAGAATGTTCTCGAGAAGACGAATTTCCTCGGCTAGACATGCACTGGCGGCCCTCCTTCTAGCACCAAAGCTATTGATGCCTGGAAAATACCAGGTATCGACAGTAGGTATTCTCCCCAATAACCATTCCCAATTAGATCGCTTATCATTTGGTATGGGGAATCTGTCTAGTTAGCGGACCGACTATCGTAGAATTAAATGCGAGCTTGATTCTTATTTTACTGGTTGCAGCCCAGTCCACCATTTATGTGTGTTTTTAATGTTTTGTAAATGATATGAAAGTGCCTAAATTAAATGCAGATGATCAGGAAGCAAAGGTTTCACAATGTGATGCATAGGTTCTTATCTCCTGTCTTATCCCCTTTGTTCCCAAATCACAGAAAACAAATAACAGCTATGCTAAGATAATTCTATCTAACCTATCCCCAGGGAGAAAAAATATTATTTACATGATTAATGTACTGTATTTTATTCATAAAGAATTTTACAGATAGCTAATATAATTCAGAATACATAAACACAATAGAAAAATTAACATAGAGATAGCTCAGTGTTTGTTACAACATTCATTACTCATTGGCTGCATAAGATTCATAACAAGAAAATGAAAGCATTCACAACATAGGAATAGTCCAGAATTTAGAACGATCTCATATATTTGTGTATTAAGCTAAAGCAGAAATAGTTCCATATCCATCCATATACACAACATGCATTTGAAACTTAAAAAACTTCTTCTCCATTAGAATTTCGATCCTCTTTATTATAACAAGAAGTAGTTATTCCTACAACAAATAGTTCACCACAAGAACGCTAGAAAATTCCTTTTTTTCCATTTGACTCTACTTCTATTTATACATTTTCACAATGAATCTTGGTTCTCCCGCCCTTTGGGATTCCTCAACATTCGGTTACAAGAGATTTGTCTTCTAGTGCGCTCACTAATTAAGATTATAAATACAAAATATTACAATTATATTCCCATGTGTCAGTAGGAAAAAAAAACTTTAAGTGAGCTTAGTAAACTCAGTAATAAATTGTTTCCAAGCCACAACATCCAAAACAATGATCTCAAACTCTGCTGGTTCCAGGAATTGGACCGTGACCTCATGTTTGGACGCCTGATTCTTTATGTCAGCCATCCTTATTGGAATTACTCGAAGCTAATATTCTAAAAGGTAGTTTCTTACTACATCTTGAGAAATTACACTTTTGATCACCTTCACAATTGGATGCCAAGTTCATCCTCCCTCAATCTATCATGCAACTGCTTCAAGTATTCTTCATGGGCTGGGAGCTCATCTAGCCTCCTTTTGGATGATGTCTAGTATGAGTGGTGACTGCAATAACAAAGAAAACATCTTAGTATTTACATCATTAAAAAACTTATGCACTTGACCGAGATAAATGACTAAGATATGCTTGTCAAACCATTTTAAAACAAACATTAGTACTCTACATTACCCTGCTTCCCTCGGCCATTTGGTCAATACAAACATGACGTAGGCCAGTGGGTAAAATGTTGGCAAGAAAATTCCTGTACATATGGGTCTCGGCCTCTGTATGCTCATCATGATCTAACAAATGTGGGAAAATAATGCCTTTGAATGGATTGGTGAGTCTTTGAGAGCAAGTGGAGTGGCTAGGGAGAGTTTAAACTTAAAGGACATGATGAAACTTAAATAAATACAAGGGAAAACCCTTTTTTAAACCCACACAAAACCCTACCTACTCCATGCGTGATTTATAAATAGACATCTATGGGCTAAAACATTTTAAAGCGGTAGGTAAAGCACTAAAAACTGCATGCGCATGACTTAAAGGTCGTTGGCGCCAAACATGTCATATTGGGCGATTACTGATAAGTCAAAGTAGGAATAGCCCCGACAACAGTGGATTGATAAACCCCAACACAACTGCAACCATCGACTTAAGACCTAGCAATCTTCCCACCTTCCTTTTGCGGCTCGGTGGTCAAAACAAAATCAGCAAGAAAATATGGACGATAGTTGTCGTAGTGGGTCCAAGACTAAAAATTCTCTGTGCAAGTGGGTTGATGAGGTTTGGGCTATCTATGAGGAAAATTTTCCACCATTGTGGAAGCAAAAGGGAAAAGCATCTGCCAAGTCGGGCTTCAACGATCGAAACAAGTTCCAATACCAAACTTGCAAGCATGCCCGCCGTTGCGATGGAGATATAAAACAATCATCCGATATGGTGGGGCAGAAAAATCGGAAGAAGTTTCGACTTTTGACATAACATATCACCTGCCATTGCAGCACGAAACCAAAAAAAACTTCTGATGTGGTGAACAAGCTGACCCGATGATGCTTAAAGAAACGAAAACCCCCACTGTAGTAGTTTCATTAAATCCAATGTAATGTAAACCAAAATATCAGCCACCATAGAGGCCATGGACTTGAGAAACCATCTGCCGTAGCGGGACAAATAATAAGGAGCACTCCCGATATTCAAACAGAAACTTCACCCGCTTTTGCGGCACAAAACTGAAAAGCCGTCCACCGTAGCGTCTCCAAACTTGAAAATCACCCGCTACTGCAGCTAAAAGGAACCTTTTTGACCTAGTGAAAAATAAAAATATTGAACTTTTTCTCATGATAAAACAAGACATAAATGCTGGATTTCAAAATCAAAATGTCTAAGAATCAAAAACTAATATTTTAAAAGGGGGTCCTAAAAAATATAATTTTTTTGGGGAATAGTTGCAGCAGCAATAGTACCTAAAAGGTACAATGGATTATGGGCTCAAATATGATGAAAATTAGAACATTAACCTACATGATTATGTTGATTCAAATTGGGAAGGTAATGCCATTGAAAAGAAGAGCACCTAAGGTTGTTGCTTTAGTTTGGGATCTGGCATGATGTGGGCATGATCTCCTAGTTCAACAGGAAGAAATCATGCGTGGTGTTAAGTACAACTGGGATAGAGTATGCTTCCTCTGATCGACTAGTTGCGAGGAAGTGTGGCTTCGAAAGATACTGTCTGAATTTCTTGATCTCCAGTTGAATGTGACTTGTATCTTCTATGGCAATCAGAGTTGTGTGAAGCTGTTAGAGAATATTTTGTTCCATGACAAGTCGAAGCACATCAAGATCAAGTTCCACTATATCAGGTATATGGTGTAGAGAGGAGGAGTGAAGCTCTAGTAGGTGGCAATGCATGCACATATATTTGATGTGTTGACCAAGCCTCTTGCGAGAGTGAAGTTCAAGTACTTCAGAGAAATACTTGGTGTGATCTAGATCGAGATTACTCGAAAGAGGGAGTGATGTGTTCTATCATAGTTAGAGAGACAGGTTGTCTGAGCGTAAAATCCTGGCGAATATTGTAGGTTGCTCAGACGTAATCAACCCTGTAGGTTGTCCTTGGATGTAATCAGTCCTAGCAAAGCTCGTAGGTTATCCTTGGATGTAATCAGTCCTAGTGAAGCTCGTAGGTTATCATTGGATGTAATCAGTCTTGATATGTTACAGAAGCATAATATCTCACATGGGAAATGAGACAGGTTGTCTAAGTGGGAAAAACCCTGGTGAATCAAGATGCTCAGATGTAATCAGTCCTGTAGTTTGTCCTCGGATGTAATACGTCCTGACATGAGCTATCTGAATGTAAATATGAGCCTTAGCATGGTAGAAATGTTATTTATATGTAATAAGCCACATGGGTTGTCTGAGTGTAAAAATGAGACCTATCGTGGTATGCAGTCTACTAGATGTAATACGCCCTAAAGGTTGTATGAACATAAAAGATCCTAGATGCAGGTTGTTCATATGTAATTCCTTGAGGTTGACCTAGAACGTAAAAGTCCTAATGCAGCAAGTTGTTTGGTCACAATCAGTACTTACATATATACATATGTGTGTGTGTGTGTGTGTGTGTGTGTGTTCCCATGTTGAGATGATAAGGTCACGAAGCACATGAGGTGCACCTAGGAAGTTCTCTAATAGAATGTAGGTTGACCGTGGATGATTTGTGTGTTTTGTTTTTTTTTTGTACAGGAAAAAAGAGTGATTTGGATATGATGAGATGAAGGTAGAAGATGTAGGTTATTGTTGTGGAAATGTAAAGAAGATCTTGGATAGTTCCTACGTGATGGCTTGCTCGAGATGTGATGAAGACCTGGTTGAGGACTAGGTCTACATCCAGCATGAAAAAGGGTTGGCTCTGTAGAAACATCTGATGAAATATAGTATTTTTTGATGATCAATAATAAGATGTTGATGACTCTATGACTCTGTGATGATGAATCCATGATGAACACTTGACCATATTTGTTGATGACTATGAAGAGAGAGAATGTCTTCCTAGTTAAGAGGGAGTGGTGATGTATTTGTAACTTCAGAATATATTCTGAGGTATATCATCATTGTATGTTGTTGTACCCCCATTTGGGATGTGTTTACCCCCTTGCGAGATGTATTAATTGTGTCTAGACATTGAGGTACAACCTTCATTGTAAGTTGGGGAAATAGTCCCCAGTGTAACATCATGTAATGCATATTTGGAGTCTCTCTGGTAGAATTCAGACCTGTTAGGGAAGACAAGGGGGCCTCGGTATTATGTTTGGTCAGTCACTTAAAAGGTATAAATAGGGATCCACTCTCCCTCATTTATACACACCTCACACTCTCAAGTTTGCATGAGAGAGAAAGAGAGACAAAGGGAGGAGAGACATATAACTGCTGAATACTTCTTATTATTGCTTTTGATCATCTTACTATTCTGAGGAAATTTGTGGGGTTTTCTCCTTTATGGTTTCCCCGGTGAAAATATTTATGTCTTGTGTATCTCTTATATCTTAAAGGTATAAATAGGGAGCCGCTCTCCCTCATTTATACACACCTCACACTCTCAAGTTCACATGAGAGAGAAAGAGAGACAAAGGGAGGAGAGACATATAATTGCTGAATACTTATTATTACTGCTTTTGATCATCTTGCTATTACAAGGAAATTTGTGAGGTTTTCTCCTTTATGGTTTCCCTGGTGAAAATCTTTGTGTCTTGTGTATCTCTTATATCTTATGCATATAGATGTACTTGTTATTGTTTCAGACAAATATCCTAATAAAGCTAATAAGATCTAGAAAAACTAACATTATGGAGGATGTGCAACCTCTAGAAAAATACTTACAGTTAGATTATGGTGTCCAAAAGTACATGGCAACACCACATATTATGCTAGTAAAAACTTCAATGTATGTCAAAGAATGGGGAAACCATCACAGAGAGATGAGATTCAATTAGTAACTTAGGTTAAAATAAAATCATTTGACAAGTGGGAAGTTGATTTCGTGGGACCTATCAATCCACTAGGGAAAAGAACAGGTGTGAGATACATCATCAATGCGACTGATTATCTAACTAGATGGGATAAGGTAGCACCAGTAAAGGATTGCGCAGCTGCGACAACATCAAGGTTCCTTTTTGACAAGGTGGTTACCTGATTTGGATGTCTTAAGGTATTGATGCATGAGAGATCAATGAGCTCACTTCGTCAATCAAACAATCAGAGTGATGACTAAATAATTCCATATACAAAACAAGAGAAGTACTCCATACAATCAACAAGCGAATGGAAAAGTAGAGGCGTTCAAAAAGATACTAGAAATTTCACTTACTAAGGTATGCGATATGAATTGTGATGACTGGGATCTAAAACTACTTGTGATATTATGGTCCTACAGAATGACATGTAAAAGAATGATAGGCCAGAAACCTTTTAAGTTGGTTTATGGACAAGAATTAGTGATTCCGATCGAATATATCGTCCCCAGTCTACACATAATAGACACAAAATAAATGAGAGATGAAGGAGCAATTGAAGAAATACTAGTGCAGTTAGTACACCTCGAAGAGGACCACTTCATTGTAGGTTTTTATCAACAAGTAGAAAAGGATTGACAAAAGGAATGACATGATCACCACATAAATACAAAGCACTTCCAGTGCGGAGATATGGTTCTCCTATACAACAATTTTTTTTCGAAGCACCCAGGTAAGCTTCAAATGCATTGGTTGGGTCCCTACATCATATATTTCATTACTAGAAAAGGTGTGGTACAGTTGCAACAGTTAGACAAATTACTTTTTCCAAAATTAGTGAATTGGAGTATGATAAATCCCTATCAGGATAGCTAGGTGTGTCACTAATTCTAACAACCGCGAATGAAAAACAAATGGAAAATTCTAAAGGAAATTCGACCAACAGAAGGAAGAGCGATAAGAAAAGTTGAATTGTGACAAGGTTTAGAACTTGTCGATACTGGACGAGGCGTGAACTAGTCAAATAAGGAAATAAATGAAGCAATTGCACCAGGTGGGAAACAACGCAAGTTGGAAACACCCGCATTTAATGACTAATGTGTGTGTTATATTCATAGAATCGATGGAGGATTGGGTCAATCAATGAGGGATTTGGAAATGATGCTTCAAATATCTCGCACGGAAGGATCAGAGGCTATAAAATAATACCAATGGGGCATGTTTCGACCCATTACATGGATTGAGAGGAAGAATCAGAGTGAAGAAAATAAGAGTTATATATAAGTGAAGTGTAAGCAAGAAGAGAAGTGTTTTAGAGGCCATGGTGCAAATTATTTCTACCACAATTATGCAAGAAACAACAATTGCAAGGGTATCCATAGTAGACGAATGACATGAGAATGTGTCTGCAGCAGGGTGGCCAATTAGGAATAAGAGGAGAAACAATCATCCTATCACCCTGGACAGAAGAACCAAGACAACCTGAAGTTCTACAAGGGGTACCACAATAGAGGGAGAAGCAGGTCCATCAACCATGATAGAAGAGGAAATGACAGAAAGAGGCAAACTAATAGGGCCAATGATAGAAGACATTCCTGGGTATGTACCATTGAGGAAGGAAGGGGCACCGATAGTATGGATTGGAAAAAAAAACAAGTATGCCATCAAGATGCCTGTAACGCCTAAAGGTGTCCATGTGACTACAAATATAGTGCCATGGCTACAGAAGCTACAGTACAATGAACAATTTGGTCTGCTCTCAATCATCCATATGCTGCATTTTGGATGATCCATAGAAGTTAATGCATGCATGAAGTAGTTGTCGGCATGTTTCCATGGCGATTATTTATGGCTAGGAAGAAAGATCCCAATTACGGTTGAATTGATATCCCGGATCACTAACCTACCCAAGGTGGTGGTCGATCCATCGCTTTAATTCCTAGGAAAGGACAATGACAATAAGTTCACAGTGAAGATGAAACAAAATATGTAGTAAAGGATAAAAGTGCATATTTGATTGATACCATCAACGATCAGGCAGTCAGAATTGCAACAAAGTTGTTGATGATAAAAGTAGTGCAAAATAATTACCTGAACCAGTGCACATCAGGGGCCATTGCATCCATGGAGCAGTGCACAAATGGCATACAAATTAATTGGTCCCTTTTCCTGCTGAACGAGCTTGATGGAGGATGCAATGTTAGCGGAAGAGGCTGGTAAGCTGTTCACTTATTCCTGGTTGTTAATATTCATTGTGTTGGTCGGATGGATGGAACCAACACATTATCAAGGAATGGAGGTTGATGCTGTCAACATATGCCGAGGAACAAGGTATAAAAATATGTGGGAACTCAACGATAAGGAGCAAAAAACAACCAACAACATTCAGTTCTACCTATACTTAGGCGTAATGTGAGAGGAAGCAATCAGGGCATCGTGTCTAACAGACCAATCCGTAAAGAAGTACTATAGGATTGCACGATTGGCGATGGGACCCCACGCCATACATATTCAGGCACATGGATATTCAGAAAAGAAATGGATTAGAACACAATATAAGCTAATAGATGAGGAGTTGGATGCCATCATAGAGGAATGGTCTGCGAAATGGAAAGTTCTGGTAAGGGATGAGGAACTATTGGACCCAAGAAATGGACCACTAACGGATTTCCAAAAGATAAGGATGATCCCAAGGAATCAGAGGATGAATAAAATTCACAAGAAAAAGCATCATCAACAAATCCAAGAGATTCATATTTAGAGAAACAATAAGAAGAATCACAGATGAAGCATTGGTTTGAGCAAGGTGAGGGGGGCAGCACCACAGGACTCTCTAATGATTAGGTAAACAAAGTATTGGAAGCAATCACTATGGTGGCCAATGAGAATCAGGATAAGGTGACAACACATGCAATAAGATACTTCCATCTAGTTAGGAAGCTAATGTAGACACTCACGAATGTAGTGCTTTAGACGAGGGTGTCGCATGAAGGAGCGCTACAAAGGGCGGTTGAAGTTGACATCGAAACAAAAGTCTGACTAGTGTAGATCCTTCCATAGGAGATCATAAGAGGATGTGAGGATGCATATGTTACACTAATAGGGAATGAACTAATCAGTCTCGACCTAAACTTGCTTTTGATGTCTATGTTGACATGACTTCATATCAAAACAAGCGAAGAGATCAGAGACTATGAAGCAACAACCCATGATCAATTAGTCTGTTCTGAACAATAAGCAAAAAGCGCTGTAGAGGATATTAAGCGGCTAAAATTAGAAAAGGAGGAAATAATAAATGAGAATACAAAGGCATTCGAAGATAGGAAAATACTAGAGAGGGCAGTCTCCTTGGCCTATGAAGAAGTACCAAAAGTTAGCTCAGAAATGTTTGCGGAAGTAAAAATATTGTGATTAGGGAAAGTTGTCACATATCTATGGAAGGAAAATGAGGATTTAAAGGTTAGAGAGGTACCCAACACACCACTAGAGCAACTAGCTAAAATGAGAAGTGTGATAGAAGATGATGAAATAGAGATTGTGAAACTAGAGAAGGAAACACAAATGATTATGGAGGAGATCACACAATTTTGGGGTAGCTTGGTACAATACGAGCAGTTGCACCAACTGGACGTGCAACTTGGCAAGGAAGAAGAACAATTGAAAACATTGAGGGGATCAATTAAAACAATTCCCCCACTTGCACAAGTAACCAAGGTGATAGAGATAAAAGAGTTGTAGCAGCATGTTAACAAGGCACGTACAAGGAACTAGTAGAGAATAACACATTTGGATGAGCTACAGGGTACAATGGAGAAATTGGAGATCAAGGCCATGGATGAAATCATGAAGACCAAGGAGGAGCTAAGAAAAGTACAACAAATGAGTGAAGAGCATCTGATAGAACAAGAATTGGAAAAGTGCACAACACTCAGGGAAAAGGTCAGGGAAGTCATCGACCAATGCCAGAACATAGTATGATGACTTCAAGGTAAAGTTGAATGCATCGGTTGCTTCCAACTGAGGTGACTCGAGGACGAGCCATAATTTTGTGTTGGGAGGCTATTGGAAAGGGTTTGGAGTGCACAAATTACGGTACCACCACCGATAGGAAGGATGTGGACAAGGATAAAAGTCAACTGTGAAAGATGAAGAAACCAAAAAATAAGGATACTTTGGTTGAATTAGTTAAGTGATTGGTCAAGTGGACCATTTTGTAATGGCCAAGTGAGGCTATAATTAGAGTAGAATTGTAAATCTTGTAACATCAATTGATGAAGGATCAACTAAGGAATGTTTTTGTCTTTTGTGATCTATTTTCAACATCAGTTATGTGAAAATTTTCCATTATGAATTGAATTTGATTGGCAATCAACAATTTTGGATCTTCTGGATTGTAATGTCTTGTTCCTGTGGGTTATGATACATCTGAAGAAGTTTTTGATCTGAATTTTGTCTTAATTTTTTTTTGTAGTATTAGGTTGACTTGCAATGGGTTAGATGAGTTAATGAATGATTATGCTATATCTGGGTTTTCCCTCTTAATTTTATGTGAATGATGTGAAGCATTGCAATGTACGTTGATATCTTTGTTGATCTCAATATAGGCAACATAGATAGTATTTTTTGTCAATCTAAATATAGGTGAATGTGATCATGAATCGTAATGATAAGTAGATATGGTTAAGGGCGCAGTTACATTGTACTTGCAGTGACCCTAGATTTCTGGGTAATGTTGCAAATGGTTAGGAGATAATGCGAAGTTCTCTTCAAACTATGGAAACTTGGTTCCTACATCCCTCCCTCATACATCTCAGGTGATACTGCAGCTTCTCTATAGGTGTTTCTAACACAAGAGAATTTGAACCCAAAGTACAATGGATTATACATCTTATTTTCAACAACAATCTGTCGATTATCCGACAAGCGTCAGATTTTATAAATGTCAGTTGATTTTTGTTGAATATCTGATAGGAGTATTTTATAGGAAGTTATCTGATGATATTAATTCGAATATCCGACGATGTATTTATCAATATACCATTCGTAGATTCGACATATAAACATCGGATATTCTACCACCAATACTTATCAGAAGGGAAATTTCCAACTACATAGTCATCGGATAACCGATAAACAATAGTTTATGGTCTATGGATATCCGACAAATTTTTCCATTGGTAGTATGGCATGAACGCCGAAAAACTGGGGAAGAACACCAGACCTCTGATGACTACATGTACAAAAAAAGAGAAAGAACAGTGACATTTTCCATTGGTCTTATTGATCCGAATTTATATGTGAACAAAATGAAAGAACATATACATAATCATAATCATGGATACAACAAACACATTTTATATTAAATGGTGGAAACAAAACATACTGTAACAATAACTAGAATGGTGGTAGCTATCTTTGAGAAGAGATATGACGGGTATGCTCATCTGTGCAAAGATGAATACAAAATGAGGCCAAGGGGCCTATTTATAATAAGTACGAGGGAAAGAACCCCAAAATTCCAAAAAATAACCCTAGAAGATGAACCGTCATAAAGTTTGCAGCCCCAAGGTGGTAATTTGAACAATCAACTTCCCGGGGTCATAACTTTTGCAAATGTTGTTCGGTTTGGGCACTCGATAGCTCGTTGGAAAGATATATCCAATATTTACAACTTTTGACTATGCCTAGATGCGTGTGAAGGAAACCATATGGCTACTTGAATTGCCAAAAAATGTCGTTTAGGGCCTCAAAACAACCCCGAAAGTTTGGGACCCGAAAAACCATAGAAAAATAACTAGGAAACTGCCACAATGGACAATTGTTTTTGAGCCAGTGGACTACATGGGTGGCCAATAATATCCATATGGATCAATACTATCTCCTTAGGAATAAATGGTCTCCATTGCATCGAATCTCGTATCATATCTCGAACTATGTGTTGAGTTGATCTCCTGGTGTGACATTTGTTGAAGTGAAGAGGCTGCTTTTCTTTGGCATCCCGAGAGGGATGTAATTGTTGTGTGAATGGTTTGTTTTTGGAGGAGCACCTTGAATGCATAGCCTTGCATCATAGAGGTACTCGGATGGATGAGGAAACAATGACTTTGTTTTCTTCTTGTGTTTGATGAGCATAGATACCCTATGCTGAGGGTGTGGAGGTAATTTGATGTTCTCCTTTAGACACAATTGTGAAGAGGAATAATTTTTTGATGTGGGAGCTTATCTTCCTACCTAGTGAGACTATGTTAGGTGCAACTTTCTCTGGTATCCAATAGATTTTTCCTCCCAAAGTAACAATGACACTGCGAGGCTGTGACTCATATACTTAATGACTCTTCCATATATATGGTTGTCCTAAAAGAACATCAAAGACTTCAAGTGGGGCCACATCACATAATACCTCATATTTGAAAGCCTTGATGCCATATGGTAGGAGGAATTTTTGAGTAATGCATATACCTAGTCCTTGGCTTAGCCAACCGATGTTGTAGGGTTGCGGGTGTGGTGTTGTCAGAAGCTCCAATCTCTTGACGACTTTTGTAGTGGGATTCCCTTCACCCACATCTACGAGTGGAAGAGGTGATCCTCTACCTCTGACTCTTCAGGATCATCTAGTTGAATCTGTGCGGTAGAAACAATGGAAGTGGGGTATGCATCAATGATATGTTTCCCATGGTCTGCAACTTTGGCATTGGGTTCATAATTGAAGGGATCTGATTTTGAATATTTGATCTTGGCCACCAATGACTGCTTTGAGCGAAATTCATTAGTGTTGTGCCAAGGTATTTTATGAAATTTGCACCACTTCCCGGTGTCTTTCTTTGTATTTCCATCCCCCTTCTTTGCTTGTTGCAGGGACTAGTTGTCGTTTCCTTTTCCTGTGTTCTACGAGCCAGGGTTTCCCTTGCCTTGCTTCTGCTATGGATTCACAAGTCCAAAGTCTCGCTTGTTATTTTGTCAAAATTTATGCTTGATTTTGACAACATACCGATAGGAAGATCCAAGTGAAGAGATGACAAGGAAGTCCATCTCAGTTCAGATGTACCGATGTAGACCACTGCGATATTTCAGAATCAGGTTTCGCTCAGAGTCCTTGATACCCAGCTTTGTGCGTAAGGTATGAAATTTGTTGGTGTACTCCAAAACTGCCTAGTCCCTCTCTTAACATAGAATGGTCCATTTGGTGTACTAGTCATCATAGTTTCCCATAGGGTAATATTTTTCCTTGACGACATCTATGAAAGAGGACCAAGTGGTATTTGTCTCAAACATTCTAGAATCATCTGATTAGTTTTACTCCAAATAAGTACCCCCACCAATTTTGGACATGGGGGTTGCCTTCAGGAGCACAAAGGTGATATTTTCCCCTTCAGAGAAATTGTGGAAAAATAAATACCCTTCTAGAACATTCAACCAGTTATCTAGGGAATCTGCATCGATATGCCCTTCAAATAAAGGAATATCAAAGTTAACTTGTACCTTTAATGGAGTTGCATCCCCAAACCAGATGCTCATTGAAGATGCACTTATTGCTGCCGGAATTCATAGAAGGATTTGAGTGAAACTATCCATCATCTCGTTCCTCTATCGGTCAAGGGATTCCTCGAGAAGTGACTTGATAGGGTCTACTACTCCATCATCTCTCTTTTCTTTTGCCATGGGAGGTATTTTGGGATGGAGAGAGCGATCAAGTGAAACTAGTTCGAGACCAAACTCTCTATATTCAGACCTTGTTGGGGACATGTGACGAGAAACAATCAAAGAGAATATTGCTCTGATACCACTAATCCAGATTTATGAGCGAATGAAATGAAAGAAAAAATACATAATCATAATCACATACATTTTTAAAATATAACAAAGATACATTAAACATGTATTATATTAAATGGCGGAAATAGAACAGACTGTAATACAATAGTTAGAATGGTGGTAGCTATCTCTAAGAAGAGATGTGACTGCTATGCTCATATGTGCAAAGATGAATAAAAAATGAGGCCAAAGGGGCCTATTTATGATAAGTATGAGGGTGAGAACCTCAAAAGTCCAAAACATAACCCTAGAAGATGAACCATCATAAAGTTTGTGGCCCAAGGTGGTAAGTTGAACAGTCAACTTCCCGGGGTCATAACTTTTGCATACGATCTCCGATTTGGGCGCTCGATAGCTCGTTGGAAGATATATCCAATATTCACAACTTTATATTGTGGCAATATGCATGTTTAAGGAAACCCTTTGGCTACTCGAATTTACAAAAAACATCATTTAGGGACTCAAAACAGCCCCAAAAGTTTGGGACCCAAAAAACCGTAGAAAAATAACTAGGAAACTGCCACAATGGACAATTGTTTTGAGCCAGTGGAATACGTGGGTGGCCACTGATCTCCATCTAGATCACTTATGGCATGATTTTCAGATATATTAGTGAGGGATGCCGAATATCTAAAATCTATACGTACAAACAAAAGAGAAATACCGACGACATTTTCCATTGGTCTCATGGCATGATCATCAGATATCATAGAATATCCTGCCTATCACCAAAAACATCGTGTGGATTTATGACTGGCATGGGGTGATTGAAATCGAAGAGGTGCGTGCACCATGGGAGACCACAAGGAAGACATGGGTGATCGTGAACCTCGTCGCGAGTGAAGGAAGATTTGGGAGAACAAAAATTCAATGGAAATGGAAACAAAGTACGTCAGATCAAACTCACCAACCTAAGAACCTACTGTGAATTTGGGTTTTGTACTACAAGATGTACAAATCAAATCATCCATGGAATCTTATGTTCCCCATGTGAGAGTTGTGGAAAGTACGCCAATCCAGTTAGGATCATGTGGTATGACGTTAATTTGGCCATGGGTGAGAGATGAGGCGGAGGCTGGAGATTTAGAGCATGCCAACATGATTTTTTTCATTATGAAGAAGAGTGACTTGGTCAATGAGATAGATCATTCCTGCTGTATATACATGCACCAATTTATCTCTATCTTCATTCATCTTAGGAAAGAAATTCAGAGATGCGAGAGCCTCCAAACTAATTGGCCCATCTGCAAACAGGATGATAACATAGACTCCATTGATGAGAGTGAGCCTTGTTTCTTGGAGCATGTCCTGGAAACACTAGGATGCAGACTGAGGAGAGTTAAAGATGATGTGGATATTAAGAAGTGTTAGCTTCACCGACTCAAAGGAGAAGTGAAGGAAATTTTTGAGCAGGTTGCAGAGGACCTCCATGAAGTGAGGTCGATTTAGAGGGAGAAAAAGGATGCCAAGGAATATCGATGCCAGGATAAATACCATGCCATCCAAGATATTTCAGATAGACTCACACATGTCAAGATTCATGTAGGAACTATGACCTTCAAAGCTTGAGTGTAGAATGAGTAGCGAACCAGAACTTTGTTTATAGAAAGGGTTTTGGGACTTCTATAGGGAAATAAACAAGTCTTTATGTTTTGTTTCCTACTATTGGGACAATATGTATCTATATTTTGGAATATATCTAGTAGGAACTTAGATTCTCCTTTTGTTTACTATTGTGAATGATATGAAGAAGACAATGTCAGTAACATAAGTTACAACTTTTATTTAGAATAAGAAGACAATGTATTTTTTGTATATATGCATATATGATATTTGTTGTTGTCATGGAATATTGTATCTATCTTTTTTTAGAATTTTTTGCATTTGTTTCCATATTAGTTTCAATACAACTTAGCTTTCATATTGTGTTATTCCTTTACATCTTTCTTTTCTTTTTTAGTGGTTCATTTCTAACCATGTATTCATCACATTATATGACAACCACTAAATCTCTTTTAACAAAATATTGTTAGTCCCTCTTAAAGCTCAGACGTCTTAAAGGAGTACATCATTGTTATGTAATGAAGTATTTGGCACTATAGTTTATCTCAAATCCACTTGCAAAGTGATGTTGAACTTTGTATTTCAGGACTAATTCGAATGGTACTAATTTATTGGCACATAAAATGTTTCTGAGTATGATAAGAATGGATTCCAAACTAATATTAGATATCTGAATATAGTGTGACCTTATACTTCTTGATATAGATCTAAATTTTGATCATAGTGTTCCTTGTCACCATTTGGTTTCTATTATTGCAATTCTTCGTTTAATTCATTCTTGGCACACCCAAGAAACATTTGTTTGGTAAATCATTTGATAAATTAAATATAAGTATGATGACTTGCTACAACTATCTCTACCTTTCATTGGGCATGCATCTAAGATAGAAGTGATACAAATTGTCTCTTAGTTACCTTTTATATAGGTCTTCATTACTCCACTCTTGGAAATTATTGTAAGGCATATTGGTTGACTATTTCAGTTGTAGCCTAATCATTTTGATTTCAGAAGTATATCACCTTAAAAAACATCTCCTCTAGCTAAATATTGTGCAATGCTTTAGATACAACCAATTATAATTTGGTAATTTTTTAATGTTATTGGTATTTTATCTTTGCTGCCTAGTCATATAGATCACAAGTGTGAAGATAATATAAAGCTGGTTTATGATTTTGGAAGTAATACACAAGTAAAATGTTTGATCTATGTTCAATAAATATATGGCTGAATGATTAATTAGAAGGATATTTGTTTCTCATTATGTACAAGCTCTCACAAATTGTTAAATGCTCATGATCCTTGTTAGTATTGAAATGAATGTATTTGGTTTGATACAGTGTTATTTGCATTGAGCTAATGGTTGAAAATATAGTTTCTTTGTACTAAATTGAGCTTATAGTCAACATCATAGGATATAATTTGTGGATTAATTAATAAAGACTTACAACACAAGCTAACTCTTCATCAGGTCAATCTTTGTATTTAAAAAAAATGGATGACATAAAACCTGCTATTATACCTTTTAACCGATGTATTCTATTGTTTTATGCTAATTCAATCATACTTATGAGAAAACACCTTATATGATATGTTTTATATTGGTGTCTACTCATACAAGCATACATTAGGATATGTACAATGCTAGGCTATTACACCTTAGAGCTTTTGGACATAATGGAAGTATTTGATTCTTATCTGATTTCTCATACCAAAGTATGTTTGGTAGCTACAATTGTAAAGGGGTAGAAGCATAGGTTCTCAGATTTTCCAAAGTATCGCATGTACATTTTCCATGTTTTCTACTATGATGAAGTTTTGATAGGTACATTATCAGAATTAATGCTTTGGACCTCATAATTCTGGGAACTTCTATGATGAGTGAGTGTCTATGTATTAATTTGGCATGAATCAAACATAATTATTGTATAATAGTTCTATATGAATCAAATATTATAAACAAAATATTACCTATTTGTAAAGAGTGCATATTTGTATCAATGAAAAAAATAAAACAACTTTTGAAAAGAAAAACCACATAAGCTTGCAACTAGAACAATTGGTAACTTATGAATGAGTAGTTGGTGAGATTGAATATTGTTTCCTACAGTCCTTAGTAGCTCTAGGTGATATGATTCGATGCTATTGCAGCACAGTCTATTGGTGAACCAACTACTCAGATGATAAAAAACCGAGTATGGTAGACATTTCATAAAAGATCAACCTTGAGTTTGATTATGATTTGACTTGCATTTTTAATGGCGATAATGCAGAAAACAATATTCCTCGTATATGTATTATGAATGAAGAGGGTCCTAAAGGGGAATCCCAAGACCAAAATTCTGAAGATGATGTCTTTTTGAAGAAAATTGAAAGTAACATGCTTACAAAAATGGCTCTTAGGGGAATTCCAAATATTAATAAAGTTTTTATCAAGTAAGGAAAAATAAACAAGTTTGATGAGAATGATGGATTTAAGCCTGAGACCTAATGGATGCTAGATACATAAGGTGTCAATATGTTAGCTGTGATGTGCCACAAAGATGTGTATTCTACTAGGACAACAAGTAATCACTTGATTGAGGTTATTGAAGTGCTTGGAATTGAGAACCATGTTTTAAAGAGAACTTGTTGCACAAATAATGATGGGGCCCACTTATATATGTAGAGATAATGTGTATAACCATACAAACAACTAACAGACTTTATAATGACCAATATAGATAATCACCAAACAATATAAAAAGGGGCATTAATTGTTAAAATAAATAGCTTGGGTCTAAATTACGAAGTTTTCAAGGTTTTTTAAACATGAAGAAATAGAGTTTTCAAGTGCTTTCAAGCATTAAGATATAATAATAGCATGTGCATTAATAGGAGTAGTGAAAATAGAAGTGGATACTTCAATGATCATTGTAACAATTACACTTTGAATTCTTTGCACAAGAGCAACTTTTGTGTCTTAAATTAATTGATGACCGTAGAAATGTACTTTTATGTATTAGCTTAATCAATGATTGCACATTGCAATGTTATGATAAGTATCTCTCCCAACTGTGTATCATTCAAAAGCTACAATTTCATCATTTCAGAGAAGTTGCAATTCCAAGTCAACTCTCCTCCAATGGCCTTCCTATCTTGTGTCAATGACTCAATGAATCTAGGATTTCATCATTGCAAAGAAAAATAAATCACAAAATCATGGTACTTCAACATTGCTTGCATATGTGATATTAGTTCAAAATCTAGAAAACCCTCCAATATACATCCAGTGTCCTCAATTACAAGAGACTGTAGATGTATCCTTTGTCATAAGAAATGTCACTTCCTATTCATAATATTGAGCTCATTTCTACCCTCCACAAGTATACTAAAGTTTTATAGCATCTGCTCTTTCCAAAAACTCCAACCCTCCTTTCTTGTCTCATTCCTCCACAAGATCCACCTTCATAGAATGGATCCTTGTCTCCTTCCTCCATGGGATCCATACCATGGGAGTGTTGATGTATTTGTAACTTTGGAAGATATTCTGATTTATATTATCATTGTATGTTGTTGTACGCCCATTGGGGATGTGTGTTATCCCTTTACAAGATGTCAAAATTGTATCTATATCTTGAGGTACAATATCTGTTATAAGTCGAGGCAATATTCCCTAGTGTAACATTATGTAATATGTACTTGTAGTCTCTCTAGGAGAAGTGGGCCCCATGTGAGAGAGCATGTGGGATCGGGTATTATGTTTGGTTAGTGACTTGAAAGGGTATAAATAGGGAGGCGCTCTCCCTCATTTAGACACACCTCACACTCTCAAGTTTTCATGAGAGAGAGACAGTCAGAGGAGGAGAGATAGATACCTACTAAATACTTCTTATTATTGCTTTTGATCATCTTAATATTATGAGGAAATTTGTGGGGCTTTCTCCTTTATGGTTTCCCCGATGAAAATATTTGTGTCTCGTGTATCTTTTATATATTATGCATATTTTTGTACTTGTTATTCTTTCATATAAATATCCTAGATAATCTAATCAGATCTTAAGAAAAACTAACATGGTATCAGGGCCTTTATGAAAGAAGGCACTGTGCAGCTATGACAACTAGGGATTCCTAGTTGAAGGTGTTCTCTCCACATATAATCAAGTAAATAGGCCTAGGCTAACTTGCCTTAGTAGGGCGCATCTTTTGGTGGATACTATTTATGCATTGGAGAAGTTTCATTCTTGAACCTATCACTAGTGCTGGGAGGAACTAGGGCATCAAGTATCGAAGGCTTCCCACCTAATTTTTCAGAAAGTGACCTAACTGAGCAACTCCCCTCAAGGAGGTGCATCTTTCTGTCCAAACAAAATTCCAAAACTCCAATTTTGGGAAATTAGGGTTTCCCTAACAAACCCTAGGTCATCCTGCTTTAGAACCTAGTCGGACACCTCAAATTTGTAAGATCCAAATCTTTACTATTTCTATTTGAGGTTATCATTTTGAAAAGATGACTCACCATACTCAGCTTGAGGACAATATTGGAGGGGATGATAAATTCCGTGCATGGAAGTACATAATCTCTATGATCCTTGAAGAGAATGACTTGGATCAGTTCATCACTAGAGAAGTTCTAGAACTAGAGGGAGATGAGGCTAAGGATGCTCATAAGAGAAGCATGGATAAGGACAAGAGAATCATTGTAGATTCCATTAAGGATCACCTCATCCCCCATGTGTCTACATTCAAGACACCGAAGGAAGTATATGAATCTTTAATAAAGATGTTCGAAGGGAAGAACATTAACTAGAATATTACTTTGAGGAACCGATTGAAGAATGTGAAGATACAGAACTCTGAGACTATATAGTCTTACTTCACAAGGGTTGTTCAAATTAAAGAACAAATTGAAGAAGTTGAAGAGAATGTCGAAGAAGGAGAAGTTGTAATGAATACCTTGAATGGTCTCCCTAGATTACGGGACTCATTCATTTAAGGGATCTGTGCAAGAAGGAAGCTAATCTCTTTTAGTAGACTTAGATAAGAATGTGCACAAGAAGAAGCCAGAGGTGTGACAAGAGAAGAAAATATGGGAGCAACTGACAATCAAGATCTCACAATTTACACCAGGAAGAAATTCAAGAAGAAGGAGAAGAAGGAGAACTTTCATCACAACAAAAAGAAGGAAAAGAAACCAAAGAAGACTAAAAGAGATATTTCAAATATTCGATGTTATACTTATGATGAAAAGGGACACTTGGAAAGAGATTGTCCCATCCATAAAAGGAGAAACCGTGCTCATATTTACAAAAATTATGAACCAACAAACAAAATATTCAAATGAGAGAAGGATGATCCAGATGAAGAGTATGTGCTAATCTTAACACTTACTGGCACTATCACACATATAAGAAATGATTGGATCGTGGATAGTGGAGCTTGAAAACACATGACAGGATACAAGGAATTATTCATCAATATGTATGAACATGATTCACCTCATAAGGTAAAACTTGGAGATGATTATCAATACCCCATGAAAAGGGAGCAGTGAAGCTTCATACAAGCTTGACTCCGGGAAATCCTTAAAGATGAAGGATGTGCTATATGTTCGAGGATTGAAGAAGATTATTCTCTCCATATTTGCATTAGATGCAGAGGGAATTGGGGTTTAATTTGTCGATGGACAAGTTCTGATGTGTCCCATAGGAAATACATTATAGGATGCAACAGTTATTGGAGAAGAAGATGTAGGATTGTACAAGTTGAAGGGACAACCTGAACAAGCATTGGTTCATGAGTCGATTGAACCAAATGAAACATGGCACAGAAGGATTGCACATGTGCACTAGAGAGAACTACTGATGGCAATAAAATCAATCTCAGGATTTCCAGAGATCCAAGAATAGCATGAAGGCATTTGCAAAGGATGTGCAAAAGGAAAGAATGCAAAGAAGACATTTCCCAACAGTGAGATCAAGGATAAAGAAATACCGGGGAGAGTAAAATCAGATGTGTGTGGACCCATGTCTTCTAGCTCATTAAGAAGGTATGTGTACTATGTTTCCTTTATAGATGATTTCTCATCTAATACTTGGATATGTTTCTTGAAAGAGAAAAGTGAAGTTTTCAACAAGTTCAAGGAATATAAAGCCTTGGTCGAGAACCAGACAGATAGGAATATTAAGATTCTATGGTCAAATAATAGCGGTGAGTTCACTTCAGAATAATTCAAGGAAATATACAGAGAATCTGGGATTAAGAGGGATTTGAACACTCCATACAATCATCAACAAAATGGGGTTTCATAATTAAAGAACCATACCATAATGGGAGAAATGAAAGCAATGTTTCTTGACAAGGATCTTCCTATGCACCTTTGGGCGGAGGAATTAAGAACATCTGTGTATGTATAGAACCATAATCCTCATCGAGTACTTGACAATAAGACTCCTGAAGAGGTTTTCTTAGGAGTGAAACTAGAAGTCATCCATTTGAGAATATTTGGTTTCCCAGTGTACATACATGTCCCAAAGGAGAAAAGGACCAAGCTCGATCCTTTTGGGAGGAAGGGTGTATTCGTAGGATATAGTGATACATAAAATGCCTACCAAATATACTTCCTAGGATTCAATAAGATCGACATAAGTATAGATGAACCTTTGATGAATACTTGACATACTTCAGATCTAGAAGGACTCCTATCTAGGGAGTCGAGGAACCTGAAGAGACGAGAGTCTGAGACATGGAAATTGGAGAAGCAATTCCAGAAGACCCTGAATATCATGACATGATAGAACTACAAGAGACGGTAGGACATTCCTTGAGAAGGAATCCCACAAGAGGAAACCAACATGCGAATGGGAGATCTTATGAGAAGCTAAAGGTATGGCACTCCAAAGGGAATACATAGAGAGAAAGAGGGAAAAACCGTATAATAACTATGTGGCCATGCCATGTGACATCATTGATAGAGAACCTTCCACCTATGAAGAGGCTACAAAAATTAAAGAATGGAAAGATGTGATGATCGAGGAATATCAATCGATCATGAAAAATGATGTTTGGGAGGTTGTTCCAAGACCGGAGAAGAATTATATCATGAATTCAAAGTGGATATACAAGATGAAACATGCTGCATATGGAAACATCGAGAAACACAAGGAAAGGTGTGTAGCACAAGCCTTCTCATAGAAATAAGGCATATACTACAAAGAGACATTTGCACCCATGGCAAGGTATACTTCCATAATGACCATAATTTATTTGGCGGCAATTATGAAATGGAAAGTGCACAAGATGGATGTTAAGACAACTTTCTTGAATGGTGTAGTTGGGGAGTAAGTGTATGTGGAACAACCACTTGGATTCAAGACACATGACAGGAATACCCATGTGTGTAAATTAAAGAAGTCCGTGTATGGATTGAAACAAGCGCCGAGGACATGGTACAAGAAGATGGATAACTTCCTGATGAGCTTGGGATTTACCAAGAGTAAAGAATATTCCAACCTCTACTTTAAGGTGGAATATGGAAGACCAGTGATACTCCTACTATATGTCGATGACTTGTTTCTGACAGGCGATGAGGAACTCATTACAGATGCAAGGAGGAGACTTTTTACAGATTTCGAGATGAAATACCTAAGTATGATGCAATACTTATTAGCAATGGAGGTCTGGCAGAGTGCAAATGGAATATTCCTTGGGCAAGGGAAGTATGCAGTGGATATTTTGAAGAGATTTAGAATGTTGGACTGCAATTCTATGGCCACACCTATGGCATATAACTTGAAGCTTCTGAGTGATGCTTCATCTGAGAAGTTCAATTCCATGATGTATCGTTAGATGATTGGCTTATTGATGTATCCGATGAATACGAGACCAGACATATGCTTTTTTGTGAACACCTAGAGTTAGTTCTTTATGGATCCAAGATAGGTTCACCTGATAGAGGTAAAGCATGTTCTGAGGTACCTACAAGGTACAGTGGATTATGGGCTCAAGTATGATGCGAATCAGAAGATTAACCTACATGGTTATGTTTGTTTAGACTGGGAAGGTAGTGCCACTATCAAGAAGAGAACCTCAGGTTGTTGCTTCAGTTTAGGATATGGCATGATCTCCTAGTTCAGCAATAAGCAATCATGCGTGGCATTGAGTACAACCAAGGAAGAGTATGTTTTCGCTTGCTCATCTAGTTGCGAGGTAGTGTGGCTGCGAAAGCTACTTTCTGAATTATTTGATCTCCAATTGGATGTGACTTTCATCTTGTTCAAAAATTAGAGTTGCATGAAGATGAGAGAAAACCCAGTGTTCCATGACAAGTCGAAGCACATCGAGATCAAGTTCCACTATATCAGGTACATGATGCAGAAAGGAGCAGTGAAGCTCCAGTACATGGCAATAGAGGAGCAGATAGTCGATTTGTTAACAAGCCTATTGAGAGAGTGAGGTTCAAGTACTTCAGAGAAAGACTTGGTGTGATCCAGATCAAGATCCCTCCAAAGAGGGAGTGATGTGTTCTAGAATAGATAGAAAGATAGGTTGTCAGAGCATAACATCCTGGAGAATCTCGTAGGTTTATCAAACATAATTAGTCCTAAAAGTTATCCTTAGATGTAACATCCTGACGAAGCTGGCACGTTATCCTTCAATGTAATCAGTCCTGGTATGTTACAAATCATATTATCTCACATGGGAAATGTGACATATTGTTAGAGAGGGAAAAATCATGGTGTAGAAGGCTGCTTGGATGTAATCAGTCATGTGATGGGATATCTGAATGTAAAGAATGAGTCTTGACATGGTACGCAAGTTATTCAGATGTAATATGCCTCGTGGGTTGTCCAAGTGTAAATAATGATCCCTATCATGGTACACAGGTTAATCGAACGTAATATGTCCTGAAGGTTGTTTGAATGGAAAAGATCTTGAACGCAGGTTGTTCATATGTAATCCCTTGAGGTTGACCATAAGAACGTAAAAGGTCCTGGTATAGAAGGTTGTTGGGTTGTAATTCATCCTTACATATATATGAGATATATGTGTTCCCATGTTGAGATGATATGGTCATGAAGCACAAGAGGTGCACCTAGGTGGTTCTTTAGTTAAAAGCGGGTCGACCATAGATGCTTTGTTTTTTTGTTGTTTTGTCTTATGTAGGAAAAAAGAGATGATTTGGATACGATGAGATGAAGGTAGAAGACATGGGTTATTTCCGTGGAAATGTAAAGAAGATCCTAGACAATTTCTATGTGAAGGCTTGCTTGAGATATCATGAAGATGTGGCAGAGGACTAGGCCTACATCCAACATGAAAAAGGGTTAGATCTGTAGAAAATTCTGATGACAGATAGTATGGTATGATGATCAAATTATAAGAAGATGATGACAGCAGCTATGATGAATACTCTATGACTCTGTGATGATGATGATGCAATGAAGACCTGACCAGATGTGTAAATGACTATGTAGAGAGAGAATACCTTCCTAGTTAAGAAGGATTGTTGATGTATTTGTAACTTCAGAAGATATTCTGATGTATAATATCATTGTATATTTTTGTACCCCCATTGGGGATGTGTGTTACCCCTTTAAGAGATGTCTAAATTGTTTCTAGATCTTTAGTACAACCTATGTTGTAAGTCAGGGAAATAGTTCCCAGTGTAACATCATGTAATATGTACTTGTAGTCTCTCTAGGAGAAATGAGCCCCACGTGAGAAGACATGTCGGCTCGGGTCTTATGTTTGGTCAGTGAATTGAAAGGGTATAAATAGGGAGGATATATCCCTCATTTATACACACCTCACACTCTCAAGTTCACATGAGAGAGAGAGACATCCAGATGAAGAGAGATAGATAGCTACTAAATACTTCTTATTACTTATTTTGATCATCTTACTATTTCGAGGAAGTTTGCGGGGTTTTCTCCTTTACAGTTTTCTCGATGAAAATATTTGTGTCTCATGTATCTTTTATATCTTATGAATCATGTTTTACTTATTATTATTTTAGATAAATATCCTAGATAATCTAATCAGATCTTAAGAAAAACTAATAGGGAGTGTTAGCCTCAAGGAGGGAAAGATACCCTTTCTTGGCTCTTTGGTCATCATAGGAGATTTCCTCCAATGAAATCCAAACCCTCATAGTATGAATCTTCTTCTCCTTCCTTCACAACATCCATACATTGAGACTCTCGACCTTAGGGAGGTAATAGTACCCATTCTTGGTTCATTGTTCATCAAATAAGTTTGTCTCTGCAAACCCCTTCGGGTGGAAGCAATGTTGGTTCTTTGAGGGTTCTTTTCTAATTCAATTTTTTGGAATATATATTCTTTCAAGTATTCCTTGAATGTCCATAACCATATTTTTCTTTACAAGAAATAATTAATTATTATACACAATGTGATTTGAGAGGATACCAAACAACCTGTTATCAACTGATCCGGTAAATTGAACTAGTCAACAAAAGTTAACAAAGTGGGTGCAAGCAATAATTTTCAAAAACATTGAGCATGTGTCCACCTAGATGATGTAAGTGGTGATTCCAAGCCTTTATGACTTCTCTCAACCTTCCAATGGCTCACCCTTTCGGTTGAGTGGACGCTCCTCAACCATAGCGAGAGTAAAATTGATAAAATGCAAAGTTTCATTCAGATCTTATTTCCTAGCCGTATGGTCTATCTTTACCATTTTGTCTTTATTGTATGTACTTTCATTACGGGGGTCATTTCCATTCAAAATTAATGAATTTGGGTTAGTTTAAACTCCCTCCTTGGACAAGCACTTCAGACATAAAATGGGGTTGCGCTAGTGCTTGACAATCGCACCTTTCTCATTCTTGTCAAAATTCATCTTCTCATCTACAAGGAAGGGATGTTCGAGACAATTATATCCAAACATGAAGTGTTGATCCCATGACCTCATGGAAAACCACAAAACAAAATAAATTAAAGTTTAAAGAAAAACAAGAAGTTGTGCATTTTTTTGTTCGTAAGAAAGTCAAGGAATTTTTTCAAACCCATGGCGTGCATCCTTCTAGAAGCCACGGTCTAGACTAGATAAAAAAACCGACCCACCCTCATATATGCTGATGTGAATCAACAATCTGGTCCCCTTGAGTGGAACTGGGCCAACGATCAAGGAAAATCAATCATTCACCCTTTTAGTTTTGTTATCCCAACCAAGATGCAAGATCTTACTTTTGAAGGATTGACCTTTCATACCTGGATTTTGAGCCAAGATAACTTTGATTTCTGTATCCATCTATTTTATTAGGATAAGCAATAGTGGTTCCAAATCTTAATTCTTGAAAACCTATGTTATTTATACAAGACAATATCTCTCCATTTTACTCTCGGGAAGAGAAGCAAAAGAGAACCAACTTATTTGGAATTAGGAACCTCACACTCAACCAAAATAATAATGCATGGCCAAAGAAAAAAAAATTTCATGTCATTCACTACAAGAGATTATTTAATTCAAACTTTATCGTCACTGACCTTGAATCTCATTATTACATTGAGAGAGAGCTAGTTTCCAGGTTATTCTCTTTTGGCCCTAGAATCATATATGTGACCATGGATACTTCATATTCACTTAAATTAGTTGGAGAAATAAAATTCCATTCCATTCCTAATCTTTGCAGGTGAACCAGACACATAGATAATATATAGGACTATATCATAGCTTCCATGGCTAATAATAGTATGGACCAGATTGAATAATGATGGCACATGTGGATGTTTTGTTGGAGGGGTCAATGGCCAAGGGTGGGATGAATTGGATGATGTGAGATTGGTGGCGTGTGCTGTGCCACCGGTAGGTTTGTTAGAGGAGTGGCGGGTCTATCTCTAGTTAGCATATATGTGTCTAAGGCTAAAGCCTAAGAATATGTTGGATTCAAACCCAATTAAGATTATTTTTTGATGAACTTTCCCGCCATGTTCGAAAGCATCCAAGCCAGCACATTCTTAGATAACACTATAAAAAGTGAATTTATTTAGGTAAATTATGGATTCTCACATCCCACGGTACATAGTCAAGGTTATGTCACTTTTTCCATGCTAGCCTATGCTACTATTAAAATTTATCATGGCAACATATTTCAATTGAGAATTTCCATCGATAGTTGGTGGGCATCAACCAAACTATTGTACTTAGCATACTAGATAACTAGTTTCATATCTAAGGAAGTGTTTTCCTTTAACCCAGAAAAATAACAATAAGAGAAGGGACTAGCTTGGACTCTAGTAGATATTTCTAGTCAATACATGCATGCAAAACAATGGTATAGATAAAAGAGTCAAGGTTAAGTGCATTTTTCAATTGGCCTTGCTTACACATTGTGTTTCCCATGTCCATTACACATGGATTCCTATGGATATTGAAGCATTTTATCTCTAGTGATGAGATTTTTCTAAGGTGGAAGAACCAAGGTGGTCCTCATATTATTCTAGTGAGATAATTGTTCCACCATGTCCAAGGCTAATTCCATAGGTATCGATGGTTGTGTGTCCAATGAGATGGGGTGTTTCCTTTCCTAATTGTAGATATGATGAATTCCAAATCAAACCAATGCTTGCACTCAACCTATGGTACTCCAAATATATTGGGTATATGTATATGTATATGATCATATCTAGTACCTTAGTATTTAAGTTGTATTTTTTATTGGTATGCTTTTCACCCGTGTTTTGCAAATTTTTCCAAATTCATATGTTTTGAGAAAAGGGACTGGTAATCACAGTTAAATAGACGTAAAATATAGAGTGCATTACACTGATCAATCATACTCTACTCTTATAATACATTCATGTGAACCAAACATAACATTGTGAAAAAATAACATACCTGGAAAGCTCTGCAGATATGATTGATTTCTAAAGCAAAATTGATATCATGCTTAGTAGTGGCCACTTCCACAACCGCAATATAGGTTCAACTATCCGGTTCAAAAATTGGTACAAAAATGGATCCATGAACATTATGATCATGTGCATCAGTTAACCTTAAAAACAAAATTTTTCTATAAATTTGAACATGAAGACTCCCATCCCGAATTCCTCATAAAAAATCCCTACAAGGCAACCCTAGAAAAGCTCTCGAGGATTCTTATGTGGAAAACACATATAAATGTAAAATATTAATAAGTAATATGCATGCCACTCTTCAAATTCTTAATCTAAGGATGCATGCAACTCAAAGACTATAACATGTTATTATATGAACACGCACACAACACAAACTAGAAAATTATTCCCTAACTAAATAACTTACACAACAATTAACTTATTTCCAACATTTCTATCTTCTTAGCAAACACTTATTTCCAACATACGGTTTGGATATAATGAAAGTAGGACTTAGAAATCAAAATTGTGTATCTTGCTTATGTAGGTTGGTCCAAGATTTTAGTAACCCTTCAAATTCGGATTCCAAAGCTTCAACTCCTTCACTTGAATACTTGCAAAATAGAAACAATACGTTCCTCAAAATCTTATGGCTACAATAAAATAACTATGAATTGAGACAAAGATATAAGCCTTCATTTAACCATACATTCCACATATAAATTTAATGTGTTTACCTTTTAAAGAATTCTTCATAATTGCATATGTAATATCAAGCATGAACAATTTTCTTAACAACAGTTAAAGGTGCAAATGATGGCAAAAAAATCATAGTAAAGCTCATATTCAAAGCAGCATTATGAGAGTAAAATATCTTATGTTTCTAACATGTCTGACAATAAAAACAAAATATGAAAAGATGCAAATTTGCAGCTATAAATAAAAATAGTTTTAAGTAAGCTACAATTTAATATTATGCCATGATAATGCATCATTGCTCTTACCTATGTCCTGTAAATACACATATATTTCCGATACTTATAATTTCTTGGTACAACTTCCCTTGATTTGTGGAGCTTGACAATGTCTAGTTTTTATTTAGCTTTAATAACATATTTCAACAAACTACAAATATTTTCCTATTGCAATAATTTCGTGTTAGGACCCCTCAAATAAATATTTGCTTGTTTATGAAAATAACAAAATGAAGCTAAAAAAATACAGTCTCATTAGTTTGTCTCAATGAAGAAAACAACATTAATAATGAACCTTTTACGTTTGATGAACATATTTAATTTAACAATGTAAATTATAATAATATTCAAGTAAAATAATGGGTAATAAGAGTTCACCTGAGGAAACACGGAGAACACCAAAACAAAGTATATAAGACCATCGATCACATCAAAATGCCAATTTTTCTTCTGAAATATCAAAATGTTTCCCAAGGCTATTTGTAACAAGTTCCAAGGGATGAGTGAAATAGCAATAGTAAAATTTCAACACTACAATTATATACACCAAAAGAAATTTTATAAGTCATGGAATACATGCTATGACAATAATTCTTCAAAGAAATAACTGTGGAAAATGAATAATTCCTTACCATTCATTGAGCTCCTCTCTGTTTCAAAAATAACTTAATATTCTCTACTGAACAAGGCCGACCACATGAAGGTGGAATCTCTTATGGCCCCTCCCCCCCCACATCACTCGCAATTCCCCATACCCAATGCATGTACTTGAAAAAACAAATTAGTGCAAATTCATGCATATTTCGTCATAAACGAACATTTACCATTCATTCAATAAAGATTAACATTCATTAAATCATTCATTCATTCAGTCAAGACATTCATTCAATAAATATAATATTCATTGAACCATTCATTCATTTAGTCAACACATTCATTCAATAATATAAAAATAATTAGACAATATTTTTTCAGTAACTTCCTTCTATTTTTTCTTCTCTTTACAAAATCAACAAGAAGCACATATTCTGGAATTTGTCATTCGGTTCCTAATTCTTCATCAACTTATCGTGGTGTATTTATAGATGAATGCTCGCCACGTGGATTTCGTGACAAGGGGTTCGGATTCGCTACAATAATGTAAAAATGTTGCATTAATTTATTTTGTTATTATAATTACAGTTATTTCTTTAAAAACATTAAAAATGTGTTTTTTTACTTGTTGTGGCCACATGATGTTCTTCATTTTCCTGTCCAAGCTCAACCTGTACAGTGTGACCCTTTACATGCTCTGCAGTTGAAATGTGGAGAAGTATAATTAATGTTAACCATATGCAATGTTATATATAAATTCTATCATATGAATAAATTGATTACCAAGAATTGAAGCATGATCTTCGATTGGTTGTTGTCCATCATCGACATTAAGGGGATCATTGCTTTTCTGCTCAAAACAGAATAAATAGTTTATGCCAATTATTTATAACAAATAGATTACACAAGTAATAAATCTTCATTAAACTATATAGATTTTATATACCTGTGCACCAGATGGATCACCAGAATACCATGTTTTCCCATAAAATATTTTTTCGACATTTGACAACAGCTTCAAAGCCATGCTGGAAGCCAAGTTTCAAGTATTCCTTAGTGGGCACTTCTTTGAATTGGTTGGCCTACATATTTTCATAACGTCATTAATTTCACATTTTGCAGCACATTAAAACAAAAATAATTTGCAATTTATTATTTGGATGCATTATCGGGTTTTCTATACTTACAATTTGTGCCACCAAATTCGAATAACCACCATGATTAAGCTTGTGCTGACCAATTTTTTCTAGTATTTCCTTTGTGGAATTTTATGTGTCTAATAGCCTAAGAAAGTGTTGAAATATTTTATATGTTCCAAATTCAATATACAAAATAATAATAATAAGGTTAGCATTACATTGTGGAAATTATTGCATAGCTCCATGTTCCTGGTGGTAGCTTTTTTTATTTTCTCATATCCCTTTCCTTTCCATCATCCACTAGGGATTTCCACTTCCTTTATGGAATCATCAGAGGGTGATCATACCTAGGGTTCCTTTCTAGGTGAACCCTATATTGGTCTCGGACAATCTTCATATTTTGTCCATCCTTCTTTAGGAACTTTGTTGTATCGAAGGTCTCGTTGTTGAATAGTCCAACCAATCGATTAGTCAGCTCATCTATTAAATTTTTTGTTTGTATATCCCAACTTGTGCGGATGTTGGGACCGTATATCTCCAAGGTCAAACCATTTAAATTTTTATAAAAAATATCATTTCCTGCAAAACAATCATGCCATCATTAGTTGAAAAAAATGTTTTATCGGTATATTACAATCAAATTATGAACATTAACTTGAACAATGTATAAATACTTGAGATCTTATCTATCTTTATTGGAATGAGTTCTTCGTTCAGCAAAAATGTTGTCTCTATTTTACTCATGCTAGTGACATGAGAAGATCTAGGAAATTCTTCTTCAGCATCAACAACACTAGCAGGCTCTGCATATACCCCTTCTTTTGCACAATCTGGTGTGCGTCGCTCACCAGCGGGTGCACTCTCTGTTGTCCTTGGGGTTGTCATGGAACGTGTTTCTGATTGTTCAATCGACAACAATGGTGGATGAATCAATGTACATGGAGTCATTTTCTCATGTGATGACTAGTCTCCATGAGCATCACTGGGCCTAACACCGCCTTGATGTAACTAGGAACATTTCACCTTCTGCGGACAGAAGTTGTTCCTCTGGTCTTAATGGTTCAGATCCAGAACAAATGAGTGAATGACAAAGGATGAAGACCCTCCCTGGATGCCATAGACACTTGGAATACTACTTCGATAGTGAACCTATGTACCTACAAACAGATCAAACATGCAAACACATCAAAGCTACCAGAATATCATCTACTTATCCATGTTAGTGACTAAGGAATCTAACAACATGTACATGTGAAATCAAAACAACAGTGATGTGGGATGAAAATCAGTTTTGCATTAAGATGTGTAAATAAGTTTACAACCAATGAAACCTTAGTGTCAACATGCATCTCCATGAGACAAACACTTCATCCCCATAAGCTCCAACTTTTCTCTCTATGCTCTCCAATGGCTTGGGCCAAGTGGTCAATCCAACATCATAACAATACCTCTAAAGTAGTCTCCCTCAACCATGGACATGAGCTTGTATTTATAAGGCTAAATGGATAGGAATGGTTGAGATATTTGTGGATGAGGTGGCCTCCAAGATCCTATGATGGGGGATCTCGAGCTCAACAAACCCACAATGATAGGGATAAGGGAGGACATGAGGCTCATGATCTAGAAGCCTCGAGAAACTTCTCTTTTTCAATTTTTACCTAGGGTACCGCTTTTCTTAGCTTATGACAGAGCGATTTAGATGAGAAATGCTTATGGGCCAAAGGCCACAGGTGGTGGCATCGCTTATGGAAAATAGGATGTAGGCGGTGTAAGCAACGTATTGCTCATGGTTAATAGGGAAAGCGTGGTGCTAAGTATTTTCATGTAGAATTGAAAATCAACATGGGTTTCCACTTTAAGTGCTAGGATTAAGGTAAAACATAAAGGTCTTATCACATGGTGGTGACAGGATTTGGGTGTAACAGAATGCCCCCCAAAGCGTGAGTCTTAGAGGGATACGATAAATGAAAGCTTTGAGAGAACAAGTTTTCGGTATGAGGTGAAGATGTTAGCTCGATCGGAGCAGGTCATCAAGTAGGCATCTGTAGTACATCAATATTTTTGAATCATAGACACAAGTAACCAACCCATGGCTGCAGACCAATACAAGGCAGATCCATGAGAGGAATAAATAAGCATGGATACTGGAATACAACGTAGATCCATGTGATAGAGGACTCAAACTTGGACACAGCTACTAGACATACAATGTATATCTATTCATATTGACACAAATTTGAGCATAGCCACGACCATACAAATGTGGATCCATGCTATATATACAAAACTCCATCGCAACCTGGGGAAAGCAATGAATGCTAAACAAATACCCAGGGTCTTCATCTCGTCTTCCACAAAGTACAATTCTATCCATGTGATTACAATGATCTAAAATCGGACATGGTGGAAACCACTTGATTACTAGCCAATGATGTGAACCATTAAAAAGTGCGAGGGAGATCACCACTGATGTCAATGATTCCCAAGGTACCCTAGTACAATCTACTGAGTGTGAATAGATGTCCTGATGCTGAACACCCAGTCGATTCTATCGATCAAAGGTCAATGATGTGAACCTATGTCAAGAGTGAGAGAATCTATCATTAAGGCATACAGATCTCAAGGTACTAAGTTTTTGTTTCTAAGACTATTTCCTAGATGATGAGCTGATGTCGACGGGAATAGTCTTGTCGAAGGAGGGCCATGATGAGTCCCACATTGACAACATGAAACTCGGAACATAGTTTTGGAATGATGTGAATGTAATAACCATGAGACTGACTCAAAATTACTGACACAAAAACTATTTTGACCGCAGAGGAAAACTTCTTCAACTTCCATTTGAACATCGAGCAGCACGACAAAAGACTTGGCAGCATGACTAAACATGACAAAAACACAATGTGACAGTGGACAATGCATTCGTTTGAAATACTCAAAGGAGTGTCATGACTCATGAAAGTGGGTCGTCACGGAGATCAGCTAAATACCCAATTGACTGAAATGATATGCAGACAAGTGCCATGTTCAAAGGTAACGACAAACTACTACCATTTACTTGCAAAATTATTCCCTTCCCATTTTCCCCATCATGATCAATGAGTGCCTCTTTTCGGTTTTACGAGTTCAAAGAGGGTAACAAACACTTGGTATAGCTTGTTCGAAGACAATTCCAAACTCATATGTTTTACGAACCTGAGAGAGGAGGGGTTCGTTCCCAAAAACGGGTCTCTCAATGTTTAATTTAACGAGTCCAATGAAAGAAAACTTGGTATCGTTCATGTTTAGAGAGTCTAAATGACCACAGAAGAAGACTCCAAAAGGGTCCTTTTTCATATGATTTAGTCCCTAAGGCCCAAAAAAGTGTAAAATCATACCTTAGAGAACTCTTCCAGTCATGATTGGCTGGAGCGTTCCTTTTTCATAAACAGTCCATCTGAACTAAAAAAGAGATAACCTACCGTCGGAGAGATGACTCTTCAAATACTTTAACGAGCATGAAGAAGACAAGATCGCTCGATGATCTTTTCATATTTAAGGAGCCCAAAAAGAGTTTAAAGAAGAATCCATTAGGTCTCTTTTCACTATGAAAGATTTTATGAGCCTGAAAAGAATCAGAAACGGACTCGGACCTTTGATACTGGGTTTTGAGGGCATGATCAAAGTGTGGTAATAAATGCTCGATGACTTTTTCCATTTTATGGTAGTACAAAAAAGTAAAAAACGAACTCCCAAGACTTCACTGCTACTATTCTTCTATCATGCAATGACTCAAAACAAGTGTTAAATGCACCAATAACTAACATTAAGGGATTGCGACAGATAAATTTCAAGTAATAAGCAAAAACTATAGCATGTTTAACCCAAAAATGTGTATAAAAGTCATGTAAATAGTGGAAAATCAAATCATTTTACTATTTACCCATAGTCGAGAGCATTTGGAGCACTTTCCTAGTCAAATCTTCAGTTGTTGATATCAGGAGATTCCACCGTCGGATTTGAGCGCTGTCAGTTCTAGGTAACAGTTAAAACCCTACTCTTCCTTTTCATAGTCTCAATTTTGATTTTGGATGGTGTTTTGGGCTTGGATGGAAAGACCTATAACCATGGGGACGGGAATCGCGCTTATCCTTTACGGGATACACGGTACCTCACTAGAACCGCACCAAAAATAAAGCGCACAGGCGGTGCCACTGCCTGTTTTCAACGACGCACAGGCAGTGTCAGCCATGAAGATATAAAACCATTGACACAAGCTAAAATAGATCGTTTATTTGGATTTAAATGATTAAGAATGATTCTAATATGTGTTATGATTGTTTTTGGTAGGTCTTTGCTAATAAAAAATGGTGATATGGAAAGAAAGACAACATGATAATGATGACGCTTTCACCGAAAGGAATACGGGATGCATAACCGCATGACAAGATTGTGGACTCCTAAAAATTTTCTGGACTCCCAACATGGTATCACACGAGTGGTTGCTTGAGCATATACTCCGGATGTGGAATCCAGAGCAACAACACTTTGAGGTCGGGGCTCATATTCTGATAGTGGAGGTATATTATGTCTACTTCTTGACTGGATTATCAAGACGGGGTGCCCCCATCTCGCTGACAAGTTCCCGAGGAGGGGATATTACCACACAAGAGTTGATAGAACGTCACTGTATCCCAGGGACGAGGACAATGGGGAATAAAATCCCCATAAAGGCAGTGATGGACAGACCCCTATGGATTGTTTTGTTTACGATGCAGAGAGTGGCGAGGAGCCAGGGAGTGCACCAGGCTTCTAGGGCACACATGCTATATGCCATAGAGGCCATGGAACCTAAAGTATTCAACTGGGTGGAAGCCCTACTTCTGATATTAAAGGATCAGCTGACTAAATGTCGGCAGGGAGAACTGAAGCAGTTAGTTTTTGGTTCCATTATAGCCTGCTTCTTCTTCGAGCCGGTACCACAGATGAGACACCCCAGGTGGTATTCACAGAGCTAAGAGTGCGGGACCCCCGTATGCAGAGGTGGGTTCTGATTATGGCCCGTACTAGAGTGGGTAGGGGGAACGTGAAGTTCGGTGACCCATTCTTTAGATGGCTCAGAGATTAGATCCTCATGGTGGAGGATTATGCTTATGTAGGTACGGACTTCAGCGAAGACCCTGATCTACTGCTCCCACCTGGTGGACAGTGGGGTGACCTAGGTAAGAAGCAAAAAACCCTAAAATGGAAATAGTGTTTATATGTTTTTTATGTTTTATATTTTTTATGTCAAGTAATGAGACCTAAATATTTTCATGCAGAAATTGGAGCAGTGCGACCTAGGGGAGTGTCTCCATTGGATAGACGAGCTGGAGGCCTCTTTGTACCACAGGGCGATGATGTTACCGGGGAGCTAGAGGAAAATCTAGAGAGGTTGACCTTAGAAATTCCTGACGCTTCCATTGATGACCTCCCTCTGAGGTATCAGAGACCTACAACAAGAGTATCGGGTCGGTTTAGTAGACTGCTACGTAGAGTATCCCGAGAAGTGAAGTGCTACCGCGAGCATCACTAGACTTTGTATGCATGAGATATCTACTAAAAGATGATAGCTTCAGGATTTTGTATGGTGTTTTTTTCCTAAAATCCTACTTGCCTCAGATGAGGTCTCATGACCTATTTTTGTAAACATGTTCATATATATATATATATATATATATATATATATTGACTCTTACCTGGTGTTTATATGTCTCAAATGGTGGATGTATTTTACATGAGTTTGATGTGTCTTTAACTATTTATTTACAGTGAACCTTGTTTTATTTCAACATCATGAATGGGAAATATGCCAATCTAGGATGTAATTAGCTAATGAGTCAGCCACTACATTATGTTCCCTAGGGATATGCCTATAGGTGGTGGTTTCGAATGACCTTTCTAACAAGCGTACCCTCCAAAAGAGGCGGAGAAGCATAGGATTTCTAATGGTATAAACATGGTTTAAATGACAAACCATGAGTTGTGAGTCCATCAAGACTACTAGATTATGAACATATTGGGAGGCAGCTTCATTCAGAAGACCTATGACTGCTCGATACTCAACGATGTTGCTGGTAGTGGGACCAATACAAAACGCTCCTGAACTCACCAAATCTTCAGCTAAGGAATAGAGGACCCAAGAAGCTGAGGAAAGATTCAAGGTGTGGCGGCAAGCACCATCAGCGAAGCCGTAGAAAGCCATCTATTCTGCATGACCAAAACATGGTATAAACAAATGTGGACACTAAAATCAGAACCATATTGAAAATACTAAAAGTACACTGAAATTCAAGCAATATATACATATATATAAGATACTATCCAAGAAAGACCTAGGCATAGTACCTCTTCAGGTACAACCCATTGTGAGGTTTCCCAAAAGGGATTCCATTGTAGTCAATGAGCTCGTAGGCCCCTTTCTCTAAAACTTTAGAAATGACGAAAGGACCATACCACATGGACTCAAACTTTCCTTTCCCTAGTTTGTCATATCTCTGGTTGTAAGTCAAAACTAGGTCACCCTCATTAAAAGCACAAGGTTGGAAGGATTTATCATACTGTGCCTTGACGCGTTTCTTATGTGTCTCATTAGCCAAGGTAGCATCTCTGAGTCTCGTCAAGGTTGTTCAAGTACAAAAATCTCTCTTCCTTTGTGGAAGTGTCTGGGAGAATTTTGGCGGCAAGTTGTAAGGATGGAATCTGACATTGAATCGGTAATACAACTTCGAGTCCATAGACAAGCTGGAAAGGAGTGAAACCAGTAGTTGTTTTCACCAAAGTCCTGTAAGCCCAAAGAGTAGAGAAAAGGATGTGGTGCCAGTTGGATTTATGATCTACAACCATCCGAGGAAGCATAGTTTTCAAAACTTTGTTAATGGCCTCCACCTGACCATTAGCTTGTGGATAATATGGTGTAGAGTTTTCATGGCAAAAACCTAGCTTGGCACTTAGTTCCTCCATCATTTGAATATGGAAATGTGTTCTGTGATCGGTAACAATGGACTGCAGGACTCCAAATCTAGCTATGATATGATTGAACAGGAAAAGAGCAGTAGTCTTACCATCTTCTGCAGATGTAGGCATGGCCTCATCCCATTTTGTAAAATAGTCAACGGCTATGATGATGTAACCTTCCCCATAGGCTGAGGTAGGCTTACAATGCATATAATCAATCCACCATTTGGAAAATGGGCCAATGGTAATGACAGGGTGTAGCGGAGTGGGATGTGAGCGCTTTTTGGGATAAAAATGTTGACAAGGTGGGCATTTCTTAACAACCTCATGACATTATTTAAAGAATAAAGGCCAGAAATAGCCAGCGCGGAGGATTTTCTGGGCTGTAGCCATCCTAGATAAATGATCACCACATGCTCCAGAGTGGCAAACATTCAACACATGTTCAGCCTCCTCATGAGTGTGGCATCACCGAAGAATAGAATCAATCCCACGTCTATACAAGGTATCATTCAGGATGAGGTAGTATTTTGTGTGATGACGGATACAGCAGCTATCGTTACGAGACAGATGTGGCTGAAATATTTGTGTTTGGAGATAAATGAGCATATGTCCATACGATGGGTCAATAGTGCTTATCAGGAACAAAAATTCATCAAGAAATGAATCATTGGGCTCAGATTCCATCGAAGCATAGGGAAGATCACACATGAGCTCAGCAAATACTAGGGATTTCTTTGATGTGGCTTTGGCGATTTCTAGATCAAACTCCTGTAGTATGACTATCCATTAGGAGTACTTGCCCCCGAGAACCTGACGAGTTAGGATATAATACATAGGGTTCTAGTCTGCCAATACAGTGGTTGTGCGGAGCAAAATGTAGTGACAAAAATTTTGTACAGCAATGACCGTGGCCAATGCTAACTTCTCCACATGTGAATATCGAGTTTCATAATCCATAAGATTCTTACTAGCATAGTAAATCATGTGCTCCTGACCATTGGGATTTTACTACACCAAAACCATGGCAATGGTAGTAGCGGAGGCAGTAATATACAAGATAAAGTCCTTTGAATAATCTGGGGGGTGTATCACGGGTGAATGAGTCAGAGCGTGTTTGAGATTATCAAAGGCACGTTGGGCTTGGTCATCCTAGAAGAACAAACTATCCTTCTTGAGAAGACGCATATAACCATGCGTTTTCTTTGCAAAATTACACACGAAACAGCGGAGGAAGTTTTCCTTCCCTTGCAAACTTTGGAGTTCGAGAAGATTGGTTGGAGCTGGTAGAGATAAAATGGTGGCAATTTTCAAAGGGTCTATCTAGATGCCATCCTTAGAGACCAAAAAACCTAACAAACATCCCATCTCAATGTAAAAACACATTTATGCAGATTGAGCCATATATTACAATGATGACATCTCAGGAAAATATCTCTAAGATGACCACGGTGGTCCTCTCATCACAGTGAATGAGCAGGGAGGTTGTCAAGGTATGGTTCAACAATATGTTTGATATCGTGAAACACATAGGACATCACACGCTAGAAAGTGGCTCCAGCATTTTTCAAGCCAAAAGGTAACTTCCTATACACAAAGGTTCCCCATGGGAAAATGAATGTCGTCTTATGCTGATCGGTAGGTAATATCTCAATCTGATTATATCCAAAAAAATCCATCCATAAATGAGAAGATGACACTTCCAGCACAGTTGTCGATAATCTGATCGATATGTGGAGTAGGAAAGTTGTCCTTGGGACAAGCTTTATTCAAGTCTCTAAAATCGATACAGACTCTAATAGTGCCCTGCTTTTTATTGACAGGGACAATGTTTGATACCCATTTCGTCAGGGGTACGAGATAAATAAACCTAGCTTTGAGAATTTTCTCTATCTCAGCTTTAATAGCTGCGGCCTTCCGTGGATGGACTTGCCTTAGTTTTTTCCTGACAGGTTTAGCCGTATGATAGTTTTTAATTTCATGGACCACAATGGATGGGTCTATCCCCGTCATTTCTTCATAAGACTAGGAAAAAATATCACAGAATTCTTTGAAAGGTGCCTTGTATGCTTTAGATTCATCTGCCAAGCAGTTATGCCCAATGTGAACATGCTCGATGATACCAGGCTTGGCTGATATGTCAATCAGATTGGTCTGAGTAATGTTGCAAAGGTTTCCTTTAGAATCTATGTCTTGCAACAATATAGGACTTTGAGGTTCTTTGACAATATCAATGGAAAACAAGGATGCAAAATCATGGTTAGCCGAACTAGTGTTGGGGAGGAACAATGATCTATGATGGTGATCCTCCCAAATGGACTCATTCATATTTATAATCTCCATAATGGACTCATTGAAAGGAAACTTCTTAGAGAGATAATCCAAAGCAGGAAAATATGGTTCTAATTAGTAAGGCAGGTGGTAAGGATCCGAAGCCACTAGATGAAGGTCATCAGTGCGATCATCAGAAAGGGTTTGAATGGTGTTGTACATTTCTTCATGTGGACTTAATGAGGTAGACACAATAATTTGTTTGCCCTTGGGCTCACAATCAAAAGATGCAATCATATTCACTATCTTCGTATCTGTGTTAGGAGGAGTGGACAGAAAAATCCCCATAAGGGATGAATCCTTCAAGATGCCTACCCCAATCGACTGGTAAGGAGGAGGGGACTAGCCTAACATGGGGATGTTATTAGCTGTAGAGTTAGTAACATCCAGTGTAAAGAAATCAAGCTGATCAATGGTAACAATTCTCCCTAGATGCAGAAATTGGACAGTTCGGGATACTGTCAAAGCAACAGCAGTCATGGCGTAAAACCAATTTCTTCCTAGAAGGAGGTTGTAATATAATGGGGCGTCCACTACTTCTACCTGAATAGAAACATTTTTTCCCCCAAGCTCAATTATGAGGGAAAATATGAGACCATGGGGCTGGAAACCTCATCCATCAAAGGCCTTCAAAGTCCTAGTTGATGTTACAAGCTCGAGAGAGCTTATAGCTTTCCAACAAGATAGGGACAAAACCGAAGTTGAAGCTCCTTCGTCTAAGACAGTCCTAAAGACTTTATTTTCGACTACTTTCATGATGTTTTGGAAAGCAAATTTGTGAGGTAGTCTAGACTTACAGTTCCCGACATTGAAATGAATCAAATTAGAATTGTCCGGGTCTAAGGCTCCTAACGTAGTTAATAGGTTTTTGCATTGTGTGGGACAACTTTGGAGCACTTCCAAGGTAGACATTGCACATGGTGCCTGAGTGAGATATTCAACTACATTATAAAATTGAGCAGCTCGGGCATTAGGATTAAAAACCGCCTTCCTAAGAGTACTCTTGGGTGGACGCAAAATCATATCGAGAGTAGGCTTCTCGATGGTTAGGGGGACAGTAGATGAGGATTCAGGAGAACTAGTAGAGGGAGCTTTCCCTGAAGAAGAAAGATATTATTTCTTATCTGCAGGTTTGTCATAATTTTGACTTCAAGTTTGCAGACTAATGGTATCCGAGGACATCATACAAATCTCCTCTGAAGAGCTAGAGTTTTCGTGACTAGACATGTGGTCTATCAGTTGTTGTTGAGAGGGAAAAGGATATGTGAGAACTGCGGGTGTGGGATATATTTTCAAAAATTGGGTGATTTCGTCCTGACGGGGACACTCTTTTGTGAAATGGTCACCTCTGCATAGCAGACATGGATATGTTTCTTTTCTTTTCCCTTTATCGTTCTCATTGTTGGTTGGTTTTGGATTCTCCTATTGGTTTCCAGGTTTTTTATTTTTATTTTTATCTTTCTTTTTATTATTTCCAGAGGTTTGAATACTCTGAATGGAATTAACCTTAGTGAAAAACTTGGGAGTCAAAGGAGTGGGGGTGGAACTCTGGGGTTTCTTGGTAGGTTTTGCTGCTGAAGGGGACTGGATTGAACCAACAATCCCATCAACAGGGACTTCTGTTGGTGGCTTTGCAGGATTGGTGTTTGGGCGAGCAGCATGAGGAATCAAGTCATATAAATTTCTGGACTGGGAATAGACCAAGTCTAGATATTGGGCTTGACTAATGGCTTGATCTTTAGTAATGGCACCACCCATAGCCACATCTCAGGCAATCGAAGGCAACAAAGATTTGGTAAACCAATCAGCTAATAACTGATCTAGAATAGGAGCCTTAATAAGTCTTCTCTGCCTTCTCCACTCATGAATATGATTAGATATGTGAGTGGATGTGTTCTATTGCAGAGAATTTAAGAGATTAGTACCCATTTCATAACGGAGAGGGAGCTGAAAGTGTGTAAGAAATACAGTTTCCAACGAGCCAAAATCCACAAACGAGTGTTGCAAAAGTTCAATATACCATTTTGCAGCTGTACCAGTCAAAGTTCGCTGAAATATTCTTAATCGAATTGAATCATCCATGAAGGAGTTTGAAGAACACCACAAATGGAATGTCATGACATGGTTTTTTGGATCGTCTCCCTACTTCCCATCGAACTTAAGAATGTTCGATGGTAACTTTACCAAAATGGGAGGCCATGAGGGGTTATTTTGAATGGGGTCATTAATCAACTTGGACAAATCAGGCAAGTCCAAAGTTTCTAGGAAAGGTAACTGATGATTGGGATGCACATACTAGTAATATTGATATGGCATATAGTTACTAGTAGGACCGTAAGCAGACTAATAGACAGGTTTTTGTGAGGAAGAACTACAGGATAATCTGCCCATAGGGGGTTGATTTCCATGATCAGGACCATTAGGACCACTAGGGCCTCCTGGAGGAGGACCACCAGGGCCCTTGGGACCACTAGGACTACTAGGAGGTGGACCACCAGACCCTTCAGGGCCTCTAGGAGGTAAAAATCCAGAGCCTCTGGAACCATTAGGAGGAGGGCCACCAAACTCTCTCGGGCCATTAGGGGGAAAGCCACCAGAACCCCCAGGACCACTAGGACCATTAGAACCATAAGGAGGAAATCCAGCAGGCCCTTTAGGACCATTAGGCCCCCCAGCGGGAGGAACACCATAAGGCGGTCCTCCGGCACCTTCGGTAGTATGTATGGGTATCCCCCCCATAGCTGGCATGTAGGACTTGTTAGGTTTCCCCCATGGCATGAAAGTATTACTAGGATATGGAATTCCAACATAAGGCATTCTTGTAGGATTGGGTGGATAATTAATATTTCCTACATGTACTTGATTTTTTGTATAACCATAACCCCAAGAGGTTTGACTAGTTACAGGTTGTGCCCCCAAGGGCTGACCTGAACTAGATGGGGGATTAACCACATTAGTGTGGGTGGAGGGACATAAACTGTATATTGTTCTGTACCAAAGGTCTGTCCTTGAAAAAAGATAATTTCGATGCCAGATAATGTGGGTCGTACCGGGGGTTACCCCCCGACACTAGAAGGTAATGACGAAACAGGAATTGAAGGTTGAGCCCCAGGTGTGGAAGACTTGGGAGGATTAGGAACATACATGATATAGGAGGTGGTGGGGTTGGTAGTTTGACCTGGTTTGTGTGGTGTTACTGTGTGATCTATAATCGGTTCAATGGGTCTCACAGAATCGGCAAGTGAACGATATCCCACAGCATCAGCTGTGGAACGTGATGGTGGTGTGCTCAATATGTCATATATTTTCTTTTCAATCTCATGTGCACTGAGAATGGATGCATGGTATTGTATCCATTCTTCTTCATCTAGTGTTATTTCTATAGAAGAGTTTACATGGGTGCCAAATGGGGCAATGGCCTGTCCTATAGAGGTATCCCAAAATGGAGCATTGGGACCATAATCCGGACGGGTAGTATCATCAGCATGACCTTATATGGGAGAATGGAATGAAGTATTACCCTGAGAAGTTTTTTGGACCAAGGGAGGCGAGTGTGAAGGATATGGTCCTCTGCTTTTCGCAACCACATTCTCTCCCACTTGGGAGGTGGTAGCAACTCCTTGGTTGATAGATTCCATTGGATTTTCTCCTAAAACATGAATAAAATTAGGTGGAAATCCTTGTACTCTCCTGGACTATCTTAGCTCAGCCAGTTTGTACAACTGTTATCTAACCTAGGGTCTCAAAAAATAGAAAACACACCAAAATTTCCCTACTCAAGATATAGGCCCTACAAGCAAAACTTAAAAGATAGGAGGAGTTCAGATAGTCACGTCTCTCACCAGGATTGTCAAGAAGGTGCCACTCACAATATACCTCAAGGGTACGTGTGTAGTAATCTCCCCGAATGCTATTTTCGGTGTATGGATCCAAGCAATACGGCCAAAGGGATTTCCTCAGATGGATAAGGTATCCTAGTGGGGTCTCCCAATATACGCAAGGTACATGGAAGCTCAAATTGGTAGTAGTGTTGTCTAATGCATAACCATACACAAGGGGCCTTCCGATATACAATTGAGTACATGAAGTACTTTTCTATATACCTCAAGGGTACGTGAAAGGCCATTCGATATACCGACGGTACGTGGAATAACCGCGCAAGTCCTGGGATGTAATGCGGATGAGTAATGACAACTCCTACACTTAACGATGCCCGAACACGTCTCTAACCTATCACTCAAATTGCAATGTAAATTTTAACCTATAACTATCGTTAATTTTAAAGTGGACGGTTAGGTGAATGCATGGAGCTTTGAAAGAAAAAGTAAAACCATGCAATATGCATATGAAAATATTTTACTTTACCGTTCGATATGCCTACCTACAGGAGGGAAAGAGAGTATTTTATTTTGCTTCAAAACCAAAATTATTTCCAAACAACAATATTGAACACAAAATCAAAGACAAGCAATGCTTTCCAAACTCATTTCTCTTTTCTAAAAGCAATCAAAAGGGGAGGAGTCTCTTTTCTTAAAAGAAAAACAATGCTCTCTATTTTTTTATTTTTCTTAAAGCATAGACAGATCTAACTTAAAACTTATAATATTTTTATTTTGATGAGATAGTATAAATACAAAAGAGACAAAAGAACATAGAGGACCTGAAAGCTTGTGAGGCCAATCAGAGATCCAATGTCTTATGCTCACTAATGATAATGACCTAATCTTAATAAAAAAAATTCTTTTTTTTCAAACAAGCAAAAATAAATATTCTATGAGAACAAAAAATGAAATCAATATGTTAATTAAACGTTTTTCTTTCAGTCTATATAACAAAAATAAAAGAGAGCTCTCTACCAACTAGGATTTTGAAAGAGAAATCCTTTCACAAAACAACCAACAAGCACAAAAAAATGGACAATCAACAAGCCTAATATAGCTTTTGGATTCTTCAAACAAACCAATCGTTTACCACAAAATTTCAAACCAAAAGCATCAGATTCTAACACAAAATCCTGACAGTGCAGGGCTGCAAGCAAATCAACTCAATTTTTTTGCAAAAAATGAGAAAAAAATGGCCTTGGAATAAGGCCTACCTGGCACCGCACTAGAGGGGTCTTGACAGAGCAGTTCTGACCTAGCACCACTTCTGGATAACAGGACTCAAGCAGTGGCACCGTGTGTTGATAATAGGTTACAGGTGGTGGCACCACTTCTTGCCAATAGCATAAGAGTGGTTCACTGTATAAGTCCAAAACACAAAGGAGAACAACATATCAAGTTAGAAAAAGATTAGATCAAGGTAAAAACTGATAGATTGAGAGTAAGAAAGAGCATAAAAAGTTGAAATACTTCAGATATGAAAGTTTCAAACCAAAATACACTGAGTCAGATAGCAGATCTGACTGAAAAGAGTTGGAGATGGAGCTTGGATTCAGACAAGGGTTCGAGAACTAAGGAAGATCACATCAACTGATATACTTAACAATTCCCCAGTGGAGTCACCAGATTTGTAACCAGGAATATTTCACCTTCTGCGGAGAGAATTTGTTCCTCTGGTCTGAATGGTTCAGATCTAGAACAAATGAGTCAACGAAAAAGGATGAAGACCCTCCCTGGATGTCGTAGACACCTAATACTGCTTCAATAGTGAACCTGTGTACCTACAAACAGATCAAACACGCAAACAAATCAAAGCTACCAGAAATTCATCTACTTATCCATGTTAGTGACTAAGGAATCTAACAACATGTACATGCAAAATCAAAACAACAGTAATGTGGGACGGAAATCAGCTTTGCATTAAGATGTGTGAATAATTTTACAACCAATGAAGCCTTAGTGTCAACATGCATCTCCACGAGACAAACACTTCATCCCCATAAGCTCCAACTTTGCTCTCTATGCTCTCCAATGGCTTGGGCCAAGTGGTCAATCCAACAACATAACAATACCTCTATAGTTCTCTCCCTCAACCATGGACATGAGCTTGTATTTATAAGGCTCAATGGATAGGAATGGTTGAGAGATTTGTGGATGAGGTGGCCTCCAAGATCCTATGATGGGGGATCTCGAGCTCAACTGACTCACAATGATAGGGATAAGGGAGGACACAAGGCTCATGGTCTAAAAGCCTCAAGAAACTTCTCTTTTTCCCTTTTTACCTAGGGTACCACTTTTCTTAGCTTATGACAGAGCAGTTTAAATGAGAAACGCTTATGGTCCAAAGGCCACGGGCGGTGGCACCACTTATGGAAAACAGGATGTAGGCAGTGTGAGCAAGGTACCGCTCATGGTTAATAGGGAAAGCGCGGTGCTGAGTATTTTCATGTAGAATTGACAATCAACATGGGTTTCCACTCTAAGTGCTGGGATTAAGGGAAAACATGAAGATCTTATCACATGTTGGTGCGAGGATTTGGGTGTAACACTTGATCACTAGTGTGCGGTAGCAGAAAATCCTGTAAATACAAACCATAATTTATAAGTTCACTATGATCATACAAAAGTAAAAATTATAAAGTTCTAAATGAATTTATATTATGGTTCAAGATTCCACAACTTACTTGCAAGGCATGAGATCTCTTTAACAACACTTCAACCTTGGATTTAATCTCGTCTGTTTGTGGAATAATTAATAGCAGACGAAGGATATTTGCATTATTTTTTTCAAGGTCTTCTCTATCACCTTAATTGGGTCTATAGAATAAATGATTTCAACATCGTTCAACAACTCATGTAAATCAAAATCCATCGATTGATGTGATGTTGTTTCATACACCGAATCATTGGTCCGCAACAAGAATATATAAAACATTACGTATGTGTTAAAGCAATATAATGAGGACAAAACATATATATCATGGTAGATTCCTAATATTATAACTAGGTTTACCTGATGTCAAGATGATGGTGTCGTCTGATCCATAGTTGGGGACTGTCCCCGGTCATAACACAAAAAATACATAACACAAAAAACATTATGTTACATTTTATATTGGTACAATTTAGATGTATTTAAATTGTAGAATTACAATCAGGTTTATATGTTTCCCTGAGGCTGTTGTCATCTGATCAACAGCTAGGTGGATTCCCCAATCAACACTCTACATCAAATATAGATAAGATCATATAAACCAAATGAATATACTCTTGAAAAAACACAACAACATAAATTTTTGTACATATTAAATTTGTATAATGGCATCGATGTATACCTACCATCTCGAGGCAGGTCTACTAGCATCTACTGCGAGGGAGGTGCCCCTCATAGAACCCTACATCAAAAACATAGAAAAAATTACCTAACAAAATCAAAATACTCACTTAAATAATATAATAACAAAACATTTTGACGTATTTAAATTGTACGTTACAATCATGTTTACCTGTTTCTCTGAGGTTGTTGTCGTCTGATCAACATCCGAGTGGTTTCCTCGATCAATACTCTACAACAAAAATATATAAAATTATACAAACCAGATGAATATACTCATGAAAAAACACAAAAAAAAAATATTTTTCCAAATTATACTTGTACTATTACAAAGATGTATACTCGCTTCCTCGAGGAAGGTGTACTCCTCTAACCAGCTACTGGGGAGATTCCCCAATCACTACCCTGCGAAGTAAATATAGAAAATTTAAACAAAATTATAACAATATACTAACGAAAAATCCTTAATATGTTAAAATAATTAATAATTGGTTGGGTAAATTATGCTTGTTGTACCACATCCATAGTAACCGTGTTTCTATCTACTCGATTCAAATTTTAATTAATAAGAAACTCTTCCCCTGCAGCTATTGATTTAATGGCACATACAAATGCACGATTTCCTTCATGCCCCTAAAATATGCATTTGGGTTTCTTAAGTGTAGACCTTGGTTGTGTATTTTTTATAAACCCCGCAATATTCCCAACTGCCTTTAGCTTTCCATCAATGTACAACATTTCTCCTTTATTTTGATCTTTGTATTTTAGTTGTAAATAATTTGTTGACAACCCATATCTACGCATACTTTGTGTATATTGGACCAGGCACATCCAATATTTGTAGTTGGAACAGGTTCCAACATACTCCATCAATTATGTACATATGTCGTAACCGAACTTTATGCCATCCATGAAAAACAACCCCAATCCATGTAATGACGACAACACAATTCGATATATCCTCTCATTCACACAAAAAACTGTGTTCAGATGAGGAATATCCCTAGGTACCGATCGTTTCACTAGATTTTTGTACCTTAAGGGAACCTCAATGACGCCTATTGTCTCATCATCATAGGAACATCACCCCCCTTCAATGAGAAAAAATTCCATGCGTTTATTGAATTTTCTTCTGATCTTCTAACATCTAGTTAATCTATCCCTTGTAGACCTATTGGATGTCTCACTTTCCTCTGTACTTCATAAAATCCCCTCGCTCGAGGAAGACAGGTCTGACAAATACATGTTTGGTTCTACCTGCACCATGGGAAAAAAATTCAAATAGGACCTTGTTGGGTATGCATAGTTATCAATTCCAATGTACATAACATAAACAAAAAAAAATTACAATGAAGTATAACTAATGGATAGTAATTAAAGAACAATAATAATGCTGTAGAATCTGATTTGGATCTGCCTTATACTCATACATGATTTTGATCCATCTTTTGTCACTATAAGGACAACTAGTCAGAAGACATACCTTTAGAGAGAGAGAGAGAGTTAGAGTGTTGATGGTTTAGGTTCACATTTCACAGTTGAAGCTCACAGGTTAGAGATCACGGTTCACAATTCACAACACAATTCTAGAAGCCCTAGAAGAGGTACCACATGACCTTTGTTACCCTACTTTAAGTGTAATCAACTTCATGCATCCAACAAATATTAGATCTATACTTGTTTCATGCCAAGATACTCCAAGAGTGAAGTTATGAACATAATATATAAACTTGGCATGTATTCTAGAATGGTCACTTAGGAAACATTAGGTTTTAGGGTGGTTACCATAGTAGAAAATAAAATAAAGTTGAGTACACTTAAAGTAGGGTAGCAAAGGTCATGTGGTTCCTCTTCTAGGGATTCTAGAATGTTCACTTTCATTTAGTAAATGGTCAGATAGAGGTGTGGGTACAAGTTTGTAGAATAATGGAGGGTAGAATAATGGAAGGAATATAACAAGGAATTGGCATTAAGCACTATTAAACTGAGGCAAGGTAAGGACAAGCTAGTCTGGTCTAAAAACCCTTTGCATAGAAACTAATCTGTAAAATAGGGTTATGCTTCTTTGTTTGCTCAAGACATGTAAGTAAAACCATATTTAATACTAGTGATGGGAAAACAATGTGGATTATTAAGGCTCCTTTTACCATCCAATCCTACACTCAAAGATATTCAAATACTTAAGAAAAGTGAAACCCTAGGGGCACTTAAGAGGGTTGTATATTGTTTCTACAACTCTTCCTCTCACTTCAGGTTGGCTTTCGTCTAGCACAAGAGGAGGACCCTTAAAAAGGATGTTTATGATTTTCCTAAATTTAGGGATGGTGTATTGTCCAAACTTGTGCCTAGCCAATGGTTGGTTGAGTGGAGATAAACAATCAAGGAGGTTCAAACTTGTATGAAAGAAGGTCTACCTAGACTGTTATAAACATGCTCTAACAACCATGTGGATCTAACTCAATAAGACATAAATTTTAGGAGGTTTTTTCAAAATATGCTTATCACAATATTCACAACAAGTACAAAATGACCCAATAATTATATGCAACCATGAATTATTAAAGAACAGTCACATATGAAACCATTAATGAAATCATCCTTCAACAATGACTTCACCCAAACATCAAGAGGGCCTTAAAAGTTCCATACTTAACCTTAAAACCCTATCTAGGGAATCCCTCCAAATATATTGAATGGCCCTACCTAATTCATCGCATCAACAAATATACTACAGACAAAGGGAGGGGTTCACCTCAACCCTAAATCATTCAACTAATAACTCCATAGCCCTAGGATTAGGAACGGTTCTTATCACTTTCACTTCTGATTTTTGTCTGATATTTTAGCTTAGCATATGTATTTTATGCTCGCTATTATGTGCATTCAGATCTATGTTATACAAAATCAGAAAATCATTTAGTGTTAAGTGTGCCTATAACCTTAAAGAGCTGGAATATTTCCCTAAACACTTAAACTTTGAGGCACCATAATCTATAAACCCTTATGCTTTACTCTAATTTGAATTTGGACTAGAACATAATTCTCAAGGATTAAATTCTGGTTCATTGAGACCAAATGGTTCTCCTTTATATTTTAGAATGGCCAAACCTCGGGGCCTGTCGCCTCTAAGATATATTTTTTCCTTAACCTATTGGACGTCCCAGATGAAATTATTTTTCACTTTCCAGTATGGTTCCACACTTTTATGTATGATAGTTTAATTACATTGTCCTCAACTAGGGTATTTTCATAATTCTCATATGTTTAAAAAATATGTCATACCAAATTTATTCCTATATATTTTATTTTGAGTCTATCTTGATAGCTAAATTGTTTATCCTTACTGCCATAGGGCAGTTGATATTGCCAAACTTATTGATGATTCTGCGAAGAGACAAAGCAAAAGATGGTTGACATTCTTAATTAAAAATTATTATCCTCAACCCAAAAATGGTTGACATTCTTAATTAATTGGAAGGGGGGGGAACTTTTTTAAGAATGACTTTCCTTTAGGATATCCCCAAGTTCATATGGAACCTACAAATGTATGGAAAATACATTTAAAGACTAATTTTGGTTCCTATCAATGGTTGGTAATTCCCTTTTATGGCATTAGCAATTTCCCTAGTACCTTCATCTAGACCATGAATAGAGTCTTCTTCCTACATGTCAAATGATGTTTACAGTATTGGATGAGAGGTTTACAGTATTGGATGAATAATACTTACCTGCATGATTGTTTTTCTTCAACCCAAGGCCTTCTTTGTCTTAATATTATTCACAATAAATAGACCGGAGAATCAACATGTTATGGTTTCCTAAAGTTTGTAATCCATGCAGTAGCCCATATGGCTCTGCAAAATTACAATGGTCTACAAATGCTAAATGCTGAACAATTTAACACTCTAAATTGCTTTTTCAGTCAAATTTGAAACCTATTATTTTACTCTCTTTCATAATATAGTCCATAGAATCTGATTGAGAAATCATAATATTTTCTTAATACCTAATTGAGAATTCATAAGTGGATAAGGTCAATTCTTGAAGGATAATTTCACAAATCCATCCACATGGCTATAAAATGTATTGATTTCTCAGTCATACCCTCTTAACTAAACAATATTGAAATATAGTATATAGAGTAAAATAAAGGATAAAGTTTAGGTGGGATTTACATTTTCCAAGATTTTAGCATACACCCAATTGTGGAAGTTAATAAATTGACAAAAATAGTGCAAGAAAGAATACTAATAACACCCCCTGTTGTCACCTAGTAACAACCTAGAAAGTTTGATGGAGAGGGAAACCAACCATCAGATAATATTTACAAGTTAGATATGTATGTGTTAGATATTTAAGTTGATAAAAAGGTAGTTGGAAATAAAGAATGCTTCATGAAATTCAAAGGTGGTGTTTGTCCCTTTAATTATCTCATCACAATGTGTATGCATACAACATTAGAATGCTTGCAAAACCCCACAATCAAGCATTCTCACATCAAACCAAAATAAATAAAATAGCCGGTAATGTTATTTATCAATAATGAAAATATATACCAATATACAAGAAATGGATTGCTGAACTCAACATCGACGATGAAGTTTTGTTCTCAGATATGTGGCATTGAGTGTTAATGACCTATAAACTAGAGGCAATCCTGGATGCTTATTTTGTGAGTGAACCTTACTGCTAAATTCAGAGAATCAAGGGCAGAATTATAAAGATCATGAAAGAGTGATAAGACTCCTTGTTTTGGCTCATCAAGTTTTCACTGATCTAATTCAAGTAATTACTTCTACTCTAGAAAAAAAACTAAAATAGTTTTTTCTTTATCATACTTGACATGTAAAATGCTAAAACCATGCAAATTCATTAATATCAATCTCATTAATGCAATCATTTCCATGAGACAGATATACAAAAATGTAGTTTAGATTATTGGCTGAGAATATATTTATGTCAATCTATTAATTATAGATTATTAGTTTAGAATATATTTATTTCAGATCAACTCATGGGGATGACAACAAAATAATTGCACTTGCATTATTTTGAACCGCAATCATAACCTAGGTTTCATGCCTAGTGATTTTTCACATTATCGATGAAGAAAAATACTTTCAATGGTGTAGAATGATCGAAGGAAAGCATCATCAAGTTGTAAATTGAGCCTCCATATGAAACTACATGTAATTTTTTTTCTTGTAAGGAAATACCAACTTTCATTGATTCCCCAAGGAAGAAGAATTCAATTGATGATGGAAGCTCACACTTTTTAAATTTATAGACATTTCAAGTAATTATGGAATCTCAAAGTTATTAAATTTATAGAAATTTTGGTGTTTGGAATACCATTTCAAATATACAAAGATATGTTTACTGGCCTAAGATGCATGAATACATTTCAAGTTTTATCACAGGTTGTGTTATTTATAGCACTAGTAAACTAAATAATAGGGAAATTATTTGCACTTTCCATTACCAATACCAAGTAGACCTTGTGAAAGTATCTCAATATATTTTGTTGGATATTTTCCTAGGTTAAGGAGAGGTGATTCTATTACTTTTCATGCTTGGGTTAATAGATACACTAAATATATGAAAATAATTTGGGTCTAGTTGTTGAGAGGATATAGTACAAAGAATCCAATGACCTAAAATGAATAAGTATCATTATTCATTATTCCACCCATAAATCTCCTTTTCATACTTGTTTTAGTTATTTTCCACCCTTGTTTTTTAATATTGTTTTGGATAGACTAAGGAATATATGCTAGAAATTATTCAAGGGGAGAAAATTAAAGATAACAATTTCATAGAGAATATTATGTAGGTTCATTTGAAAGTGTTGGAGCCGCTTGAGAAGAGTTAGAAAAATTAAAATACGAAGTTTTAATAATCTTCTTGCTCTATTTTACTCTGGCATAAAGTACATATTTCACATCCATTTTGAATGTTCAAATTCCTTTGGAGATATCCGAGCTTTTTATTTGCATTTAGGTTTGCGATGCAAAGATGATTTATAATTTGGGTTATAATTTCCACCATTGATCTTGAGTTTGTTTCCCATGTAGTGATAGCATTTTAGTGGTGGCTATTCATATCCCCCAACCTTATAGTGTAAAAATAGGGTAATTATAATTGCCATGATTGAGATTTAAAACTGTACAATAGAATATGGGTATGATTAGAAGGGTAAAGGGATCAATTTACCAATGAAAATGTTTTTCTTGATTACCTTATGATCATATTCTGATGCAAAAACCGCACCCAATGTTGTGACCAAGTAGAGGGCCAAGATTAACCAAACACATTACTTATGCCCATATTGTTAATGGTATAATCATATCTAACCCAAACTAGTTATCATAATCCTAGATATCGTCTTACCTCTAACGTATAGCCTCTTGAATCTAACTCAGAAACGTATAGGTATGTCTAACCCCCATATTCTCTGCATCTTCACACACCACTTCTTCAAAAACCCCTCAAAATATACCAATGTTTCCATACTAAGAAAATCATTTACCAATTCACCATGGGGTAATCATGTGATGAGTTCTCTCTTTGTGCAGGTTGTTATCTCACCAACTGAAATGATTGCAAACAAAGAACATGTGAAATATGTAGTGTAAGAATAAAGATACATACAATAGGGACAATATTACCCATTCATATGCTTTCATAGAGTAAAATTCACCCTAAACCAAATCTAACAGAATAAATTTTTGCAAAATCATTTTTCCATTCATAACATTGAAACATTCAGAAATTTTACAGAGTAATATGGGGTTAAATGGAAGGTATTGACCGATTTTGGGGGCATTGTATCCTCTCGACTACCTATTCTCTGCGGCCTCTCGACCTTTGTGACCTTCAAGACCTTGATGACCTCTACAAATGCTCAAAAACCTCTAGGATCCAGGATTGGTAAGGTAAGTGAAAATGCAGTTTCTTGGTGAACTCTACGACCTCCAGGCTCTAGGCTTGGTGACGTAAGTGAAAATGCATTCGCACGGCTATGGACGTAAGTCAAGTTGAAATATTTGGCTTTTTTGTTATGCTATATATTTTTATATTTATATTTATTTATTATGCTTATTAATTTTTATTTTGTATGTAATGATTTTTTTATATTTAATATTTAATATTTTTTTATATGTAATTTAATTTTTTATGTAATGTTTTTTTTAATATTTAATAAGGAAAATTAACCTAAATCTTAGTCCCCTAGTGGGAAAGACATAATCATGCACCTAAGATAAGGTAAAGAACTAAGATTCAACAATGGGACCACAACCCACACAACCATATGATGATGATAGTGATGATGACGATGGAGATGATGGTGATGACGATGATGATAACGATGAAGATGACGATGATGATGACGGTGATGATGCCGATGATGATGATGATGACGATGATGATGAAGATGGTGATGACGATGATGATCATCATGATGAATAAGATGAAAGATGATGAAGATGGTGATGATGACGATGATGATGATGATGATGATGATGAAGATATTGATGAGGAAGAGGGTGATGGTGATGATTATGATGAAGACGATGATGGCTGATGAATATAGTGGTGATGATGAAGATGATGATGATGATGACGATGATCATGACTATGATCATGACAACGATGATGATGACAATGATGAATATCATGATGAATATGGTGATGACGACGATGATGATGATGGTGATGATGACGATGACGATGATGATGACGATGATGATGAAGATGATGATGACAATGATGATGATGAGGATGATGAGGATGATGCAGATGATGCAGATGATGATGAGGATGAGGATGATGAGAATGATGATGATGATGATTATGAGAATGAGGATGATGATGATGATGATGGTGATGGTGATGGTGAGGATGATGATGATGAAGATGGTGATGACGATGATCATGATGACGATGAATATGGTGATGATGATGAAGATGACGATGAATATGGTGATGATGATGAAGATGACGATGATCATGATGACGATGATGAAGATGATGATGATGATGATGAAGATCATGATGAAGATGGTGATGACGACGACGATGATTATGATGATGATGAAGACGACAATGACAATGATTATGGTGATGATGAATATGATGATGATGATGATGATGATGAATATGATGAGGATGTGGATGAGGATGAGGATGATGATGGTGATGAAGATGGTGATGAGGATGATGAATATGATGATGATGACGACTATGATGATGATGATAATGAATACGGTGATGGATATGATGATGACGATGATGATGACGATGATGATGACGATGATGATGACTATGATGATGAATAATGATGATGATGATGGTGGTGATGATGATGGTGGTGATGATGATGATGACGATGATGATGATGACGATGAAGATGATGGTGATGATGACGATGATGATGATGAAGATGATGATTATGATGATGATGATGACGAAGATGATGACGATGATGACGAGGATGATGATTTTGAAGATGATCATTATGATCATGATGACTATGGCGATGACGATGATGATGAAGAAGATGATGATGATAATGAAGATGTTGATGAGGAAGAGGGTGATGACGATGATGATGATTAAGATGATGAATATGATGATGAATATGGAGATGAAGATGATGATGTCCTACGATATGATCAAGATGATGATACGTATCATTCTAAGAAAAATTTATGTGTACCAATGAAATTCAATATTTCTATCGCAATATTAAATAAAAATATAATATAGAGTAAATATATTACTCTATACCTCATACACTTCAATGGAGTTCATCATCTTCTTCATCCAAGTCATCATCTGTATCATCCAATACAAAGTAAACATTGTAAGGATTGGTCATATCATCATCGTCATCTATTTCAATTAAAATCATCATGTCATCATTGATATCATCTTCATGGACATTGTCTATTACATCATATGATTCAACTAATTATTTGAAATCTTCTTCTATAGCATGATCATATAACTCATGTTGATCATCTTCAACATCGTCTTCTTCTTTGAGAACCTCTTCATTACCTTCCTTTAGGTTATACTTTATTGGCCTTCCCCTAGGATCGTATCTCACAAAAAATGACCAGCCCGCTTTACCTGGAACCTCAGAGTAAAAACCTGTTCACATTAGCTTGGAAGAACATAGGGATCCGTTCTTGGATTAAAAAAACCTTGTATTTACCATGATAAATTCCTTATCATGTTCAATAATAGTTTTATTGGGATCACGTTGATTCAATCGTAACCTGTACCATTTTACAACGAATAGAAATACCTTGAAGGAGTTAAAGCCACACTGAATAATATCATCCAGATACCCTTAGTATCAATTTTCTGATAGTTCTAGATGTTTGTCACTTCTAGAGGAAACATTGGTCACCTCAAAGACTGTAGATATCCCTCAATATTATGGTTTATTCATTTCATCCAACTTTTTGATGCGATATCTACAGCCATTACACCACATAGCCTTATGGTGTTTACCTACAACAAGCCATACACGAAAAGATTACATAATGATCCAATATTTATGATTAAGTGCATGTTTATGCCATATAGGGAAAAAAATCAATGTGTACATCAATATGTTTGCAAAAAAAAAATAGTGTGCTTGATTAATATGTGTTCCTGCTTATATTTTAAACCATATGCTAAATCAATTTCCCTTTGTGTAAGATTGGTATCTCCATTGTGATGTGCTGCTTTAACCAATGTGTTATCACCCAATTATTTTCCTATAGTTGTGGTAGGATATCACTGGGGTAACCATTTCAAACAAATATTTAGATTATATTCTATCCTATACAGTTAGAGAGGGCTCTCTCTTTGTCACAACACCATTCACATACACATACGGCTTTAAGCAAGTGATCAGAAATCTAGATATCTGATAAGAACATGATATTTGTAATTTTAAAGATGGTAAGATAGACAAACAAGAAGTACCATTGGGAAATGGAGTCATAGCCTGAAAATATTCAAGACGCTTACAGCAATAATGAGTGTTGATTCTCTTATGTAATCTGAGGCAACATGGTTGTTATATTCAGTCTAATAACTTGATGTAATGACATATTGAAATGAAGAAATCCCCGTGAATCAAGAGGCACCTATCTATGGATGAATATCTTGGAACACCTTTAGTATAAGAAAAAAGAGAAGCTAATAACTAAAACAGATCATCTATCTAAGGATGAGTTCCATATCAGTAATTATACACAAATAAAAAATACAATTTCTGATATAAGTAGCATATAACAAGGATGGATTCCTTACATACAATCTAGAAACGTATTGGAAGCAATGCACATATAGGGAAATGTGAAATACAGGGAAAAAAAGATGAACATGGAACAACTTGATGAATCTCAGAAAAATTAGAAAATGCTTTTCATTAATGCTTCCAAGAAAATGACAGAGCTACAAAAATCCAAGAATCGAAGGCTTATGAATGAAATTTCCAACCATTACTCCTCTGTAGAGGTTAAATTTATAGTGTCAAGGGCTCCCAAGACCAACCTCGAAACATAGCCAAATTCAGTTACAAAAATCAGGAATCAATCACGAATCATCATCGCGAATCCTAAAAAATTTGAGGTGGCACATTTTCCATGGTTTAAACATATATCAAGAAATATGGAATAACACACATGCTTTATTAAAATAGAAATGCAACATCTTGGACTCGAGCTCTCTTGATAAAAAACAATGGTCTAGAGCACCCCCAATGGTTTTATGCCGACTTGGCTCTAAATTGTTCCTCATCATGCTTGGGTGTGCAGTGTGTATTTGGACCTTCCGAACTTCTCGACTTCCCTCCACTGATATGATGTAGGTAAATTTATAGGGGCCACCTCCTTTTCCAACACCCACAGCTTCACGTGGTCCCTACATAAAAAAACTAGAAACTTCGTGCATGTGGCTCTAAAGGTGAACACTAACTCAAAGGCATATTCTATCTTGTCGACGATGGTCTTTCCTGCTAGGGGTTGTTGCATATCTACGAATTTGGAGTGGTCTAACCTACATTGAATTATCCTAGCATGATATTCTTTTTTTGTCAACATGCCACCCTTTTCTTCCTAGAATAATTATAGCCCATCTTTACCAGTGGATTGAACATTTCGATGAAAGTTTTGACCTCATGTGACATGATATCAATTTTGGCTTCAATGGTGCCTAAATGGTGGGGATAGTTTACCACTTTCCTCTCCCAAGTGATGACAAAAATCTTGTCTGTTATGTGGGATGCTCTGAGCTCTTCTTCTGATAATCCATTGAGGAAATCTATGGCATTTCTGGCATACTCAATGGGATTTTTATTTATCCTTTCCTTTACTTCCTTTAAACTCTGATTGGATGCCTGTATAGCCATTTACTTGTCCAAGATATAATCCAGGTAAGGCCTTAATTTAGTAGCCTCTGATATGAGTGAATCCCATATGATCTGTTTATCTCCTTGCATTAGCAGTTGCCCTATGACCTGCTTTACCAATTTCTCATTCTTACTCTATAATTCTGCACACTTTTCTTCCCATCTCTTTCATTTACGTTCTCTCTCTAATTCCAATCCCTCTAGGTTCTTGTTTTGATGCTTCAACCTTGTTAGCTCAAATTCCTTTAGACTTACCTGTTCCAGGGCTTGAACGATGGAGAACTCACTAGGTTTAGTGATGGTAGGAGTCACTTCCTTTTTGAGTTCGTTCTCCTTCTCTTGTAACCTTTTCTCCATATCATCTGATTTGGCCTTGAGGGATTTCTCACTCTCCACTATGAGGGTCATATCCTTCTGCCATTACTTATATTTCTCTATGAACTTTAGCAGCTAGGCCTGACAGTTTGTAAGCTCACCATTCAATCTCTCTCTTTCTTTTTCTAGTTATGATAGCTCTAAAGCTTGGATCAAATGAGTAGCTGGAATATTCAAATTTTTGTTTAGCAGATGGAGGGTATCTTCTTTATCCTTTAAAACCTTTGGGTTCCAGCCCCTTTATCAACCTGGTTTTCAGCCAACAAAAACTTTTTCTGAATCTTCTTGATCTGATCCTGGTGGGCCATGTTCTCCACCTTTTCTTGTCTTAGTTGAATTTCAACTTTGCTCTTGCTAGTATGCGGCTTGGATATATTAAGATTTGAATTCAACAAATTAGTGTGGATAATGTCCCTTGTCTGCTTATGGAGGTGGATCATATATGGTATAGGGATGTCATCCAGATTAATCCTCATCTAAACTACTCTGTTTCTAGAGGCTATATCCATATTCAATGTATTTTTTTTATTATCTTTGACAGAAACCAGAGATACCTCCTTCCCACAAGCTTTCCTTACCTTTGCACACAACTTTAGAGATTCATTCATGGTGTTGTCCTTGTTTTCTTTGTATTTTTCCAATATTTCAGTCTTGGACCTATATTTGTTGGTTGAGCCTTCGGGTGTTTGGGAAAACTCATATTCTCAAACCTCAAAGGTAGGGCCTTTGACCTTTACTTGCTTCTTCTTACATTTCCCACCAACCACATGTGCCAGCTTCCCTGCATCATCCAACTTCTACTTCTTAGGTGTGTTGGCTATGTCCTCCTCCTCTATGTCCATGACACCAGAGAAGTCCCTCTTGTTGGAAGGCTCAAAGACACTATCCAAAGGTCTGACCTTCTCTGTTGTTGGGCCCAGGCTTGAAGTGCTAGGTGGAGGTGAGTTATTTCCATGAGTTGGAGAAGTAGAGTCCTCTTCCATACCATCATTTCCCTGCCTCTTCTAGGGGGTATTCTGACCAGTTTCCAGCCTCAAGAAGGACTTCCACCTCATGGTGCTCTAAAGGATTTTTATTGTTGGCTTGCCTTCTGTTTGATATGATTTTGTGGGGATAATAATTGATTGCAACCTCAGTAGGGAATCCCATCCCTCTTATCATACTTTCTATTAGTGGAAGAGAAGCCTTGTTTTTTATGATGAATGGGCTTATGGCTGAAGGAAATTTAATCTTTGAAGACTTCCTAAAACTCAAGAAGTGTTCATTTTCCACTACCAGCCTCTGTCTAATCATCTCTAAAGAGAACACCCTGAGAGTAAAAAAGGCAGGAAGTCTGTAAGGTTGGTGGAAAAATTTGTATAGCCTGATTACTGTACCTTTTTCTGACAAGAACCAATATCCAATCCTCTTATCATAGGAGGATTGTAAGGCTTCCTTCATCTCATGTAATACATTGGGTAGTTGCTTCTAGAAGAAGGAACCATACACTCCCATCATAAAAAAGTTCATGAATTTGGTGTAATCATTGTTTATTTACTCTGTGATCATCATTTATGGAAGTCAAAGATTCTCTTTGTTGAAAAACAGAAAAATTCTCAACAAGTAGGATTGAAATATAAAGGTTATGGTCCTAGGGAAATCCACTAGCTGAGAGTGAATATTCTCAGCTAAGAACTCGTCAAACCTGAGACAGGAAACTTGGATTGACTGGATGGGCTCCTGTGATTCAACTGGGCAGGTGCTTGAGTAAACAGTAAACTCATCATGGAATCTATGATGTATTTGTCGGCATACATCCCTAAAAATGGACTTAGGAGGGTTGTGACGCACTATGTTTCCTCATTGAATTCATCATCATCTAAAGGGTAAGGGTAATTTCTTAGCTGAGTATCAGGTTTGAAACATATTTTAAAGAATGTCTCTTTCTTTTCCACGGCTGCCTCTCTAAAACACTGGAAAATGCTTCTTCACTGTATTCTTCTTTTTTATTGAACTCTACAGGGACATAGAGTGTGTTCCTAATGGTGAGGGGTTTGACCAAGAAAAGGATTTTAGTTCTAGAGGTGTCCATGATTACATTCTTGGAAGCAGAGTAACTAGCGATGCACCAATTAATAAACTCAGGGAAACTTAGGGTTTGGTCAGTGGAAAAAGCATGGAAAAATGACCTGTAGACACCATGCACATTAGTTCCCTAGTCCCTAAGTAGCTTCAGTTTCTATTAAGTAGTATGGTGTCGAAAATCTTAGAATCTCTATCTTCAAAAAGTTCTTCGATTTTTTGGTATTCCAGGTTTTGGTTAGCTAACCCTTCTACCTCATCCATCTTATATACTTTGTGTAATGGAAAGACATGTCCTACCTAATCCTTTGAAAAGTAGGTTGATGGGGTTGTCCTAACTGGTCGTTTTTTGGATAGTCTTGCTCTCGCTTTACAACACACAATAAAATAAAAATGATCTAAATTCTTGTGTGTGTATCCTTTATATTATTCCTCTCACACCTTTTCAGTGGAAACAACATCTCATATGTTATTTTTTCCTTCCTCCCTCTTTCACCGTCGATCCTGATTTATTTGACTCCATCGGTCTTTTTCTTTGTTATACCTTCCTCCTTATTTTCCTCGTAGCTTCCCTTAGCGAAAAATTCCTCCATCGTTGATCTTAACGTATCTTCATCGTGGTCGTCGGATCGCACAGCTCCCACCATATTTCATTGAATCCAACCATTCTTATCTATCACACACCTTGCATTGACGAAATCCATCATTACTGTCGATCTGGAATCAGGAGATTACCCTGACCATCGAAACCTGCAGTCCCTACCAAATTCCATAGATCTAAGGGAGAAATTATTCACGTGCATGTTGTGGGAGCAGAATTAACCTCCATCGTATCTCACAAGAGGGTGTAGATATGGGATGTTGAAACCTACTGCTCCTACCAAATTCTTTTGATTTCAAAAGGTTGATCATGACGCGCAAGTTGGACCGGTGGAATCCATCTCCATCGTAGATCTGAGACCAGGGTAATTTGGGTCGTTGAAACTTGTGGCCTCTACCCGATTCCATGAAGTTCTATATTTTGTTTCTCTATGCATGTTGGATTTACAGAATTGTTATCCACCATAAATCTAATCTCCTATTAGATCTCCTCCATCAAAATGTGCATACCTTTAATAAATTTTGCAAGTTTTGAAAAGTTCCTTAGTTCGTGCAAGTTGTCCTAGCTAAATTAATTTCCACAATGGATCTATCTTTGTCTATCCATCCAACGGCTAATTTTTACTGTAAGTTAACCTGCCTCCACCCTTACAAAATTTCCTCAAGCCTATACATCTTACCTTGGAGAAATTATTAACATCCATTGATCTTATCCTCTTATGCATTTAAACCGTTCATTCTTGTCGCTATATAGCCTGGAACGGATTTTCTCACTTACACACATATGAAAGGTTCAAATATATAAATGTTCTCAATTAATTTGCATTTCCAACTTCAGAATGACCCCTCAAAATACCTGCAGAACCTTATTAACATCCTTCAAGGTCCTATGATAATAAATTTTCAGAACTTGTTCCTCCTTTCATTGGCGTAATCCCTTGCCAACTACTTAACCCAAATAGTGCTAACACATCTGTAAAAATATTCAAAATTTAGCATAGGTGCTAATAGCAGCTCCAACTCGAGGATGTTATCCTCCCTGTGAGGTAGAAAAGAATTTGGTAGACCAAGTTACTGATCCATTGGGTTGGTCCCAAGCTTTCCTAAAATCCTCAAAATTTGTTATAGTGCTTGTAACTTCAAATTTTCCTAAAAATAAAAACCAAATGATAGATCCTCTTAGGGACCTTACTGCCTTTACCTTGGGCTTTAAGTTTGTCAAAGAGATGTCCACACTTGCAATGTTAAAAATAAATGGTATATACAATGACATGGAATTGAACTTACTTTACAAAAAATAGTGCTTGAGGAGCCTCCCATTTGCAGGAGCTCCAAATACCATACCGCCCTCCATCTCTTCCAATATGTAAGAACTCTTTCCTCTGAAAGCTACAATTTTGTAGGGCCCCTTCCATAGGTGATCAAATTTTCCATGCTTCCCCTTATCTTCATCAGATGCATCCCATTGTAAGACTATCTCCCCCAACTGGAAATCATTAGGTTTTTTCCTTCTATCAAATATCTCTTCCATCTTGTCCTGAAATTTTTGAGTTCTATCAAAAAGGTCCTCCCTTTGCTTCTATAATTCAACTAGCTGATACATCCTCTCTGGGTTGGGTGGGTTTCAGTATCTTATTCTTGCAACAATATCATCCTTGGAAAGATCAAGGAACTAGGAAATATTACCTCAAATCCATAAACCATCTGAAATGGTGAGGTGCCAATATATTTCTTCACACTGATTCTGTCAGCTCACAAAGCATGGGTCAGCTTTGTGTGCCAGGATTTATTATTGTCTTGCAACATAATTTTGATGGTTCTCATAATAATCTTGTTTGAAGATTCTTCCAACCCATTTCCCTATGGGTAATAGGTTGTGGAATCCCCAGTTTTATATGGTATTTGAAACAAAATTCAACCATTTTCTTCAACTTGAATGCAACAACATTGTCAGTGATCAAATTTTTTGGGACCCCAAACCTTGACAAGATGTGCTCCTCTAGAAATTGCATAATCACTATCTCAGTGGCATGTCTAGTTGGGATGGCCTCAATCCACTCAGTGAAGTAATATGTGGCAGTGAGGATCCACTTGTGTTTCCCTGAGGAATATGGGTTTATCTCTCCAATTAAATCTAGTCCCCATTGCTGGAAAGGGGCTTCAATATGTATGGGCTTTAGAGGAAATGGCAGAAGATTCCTCCTTCCTTCAAAGATTTGACATTTATGCCAGGAAACAACCTTCTTATGGGTGTCAAAAAAGATAGTGGGCCAATAAAATCTGGCCCTCATGATCTTGTTCACAGTGGCCTTCCATTAGTGATGACCTCCACATTCTCCTGCATGGAAGTCTTCAATGAGATTCTTTTCCTTTTGCTCATTTACACAGTTCAACAACACCCCTCAGGGTTCTTTCCAATACAATTTTCCATCTAAGATGCAAAACCTTGCTTCTTTCTATTTGAGAAATCCAACCCTTGTTCTTTCCATACCCTATGGGCATTGCAGATGTTGTAACAAAAAGATGATGTCATTGTACCATGTGAATGACAGGAAATTCTCAGCTACTTGGGGATCTGACTATCCCTTAGTATTTTTCTCTTCTACTGAAAATTCAGCAATCGTGTGTAGGCTGAGATCATCACAGTTAGATTGTTCCATGAGTTTGGATATTCCCTGACCTTTAATCATCTTTGTGGGATTGATATCCAAGCCATATTCAATTAGTACTGCTATCCACTTTCCCCTTCGTCCGTCAGGATCCAATTGGGTCAGAATATCCTTTACAGTGCTGGTGGAGACATGAGCAATGATATGAGAATGTAGGATGTACACTCGAAAACCCTTCAATTCCTGCACTAGAGCATAATCATGCTTATCCAAGATGTTTTATTTTAGTGGAGCATCTCTCAATGTCTTATTGTAGAAAGAAATGGGCTTCTCATTTCCTTTGTGATTCTTCTGTAGTAATACCCTTTCCACTATGTGCTCTGATGCAAATGAGAATATGAGGAAATATTTGGAGAAATCGAGGCTTGCCATCATAGGGGATTCATAAATGGCCTTCTTTATGTCATCAAAGGACCATTTTGATTCAGGTGTCCACTTTATCTCTTTGTCCTTTCCCATCATGTTAGTTATACAACTTACTATCTCAGCAAAGGAAACAATGAACCTTCTCAGAAAATTTACTTTCCCCAAAAAAGACTAAACCTCAACCTTGTTTGAAGGGAGCTCAATTTTATGAATTTCCTCCACTCTCTTTGGGTCTATCTTGATTCCTTCTTCAGAAATTATGTGACCCAATGGCTTCCCTTCCTTCATGGAAAAGAATGACTTCTTTGGATTCAGACAGATTCTGAATTTTCAACACTTTCTGAACATTCTTAGCAGGTGTGAAACATGTTCCTCATCATACTTTGAAAAGATAGTTATGTGATCTAAATAGATAACCAATATATTTTACTTTTCATCAGCAAAATCTATGTCCATGGCTCATTGGAAGGTTTCCCTTGCATTCATGAGTCTGAATGGAATTTTTGCATACATAAAAGTGCCCCAGGGTGTGGTGAAAGTTGTATTCTCTTGGTCCTCTGGGTGCACCATGATCTTATTGTATCCTAAGAATCCATCCAAGGTGGATATCCTTTGGGATCCCACTACCCTCTGCAAAATCTGATCCATCTTAGGGAGAGGATAATGATCTTTTAAAGAAACTATTTTCAGATTTATGAAATAAATGCATATCCTTATCACTCCATTCTTTTTCCTTACTGGGACCAAGTTGGACACCCACCTTGAGAATCTAAGGGCCACAATGATTTTTTATTCAAATAGTTTCTTTATTTCCTTTTCCACCAGGGGAATTAGCTTAGGGTTCATTCTCCTTATATTTTTTAAAAAATGCATCTCATCCTTTTTTAATGGTACAGTGTGCTGGATTATACTTGTGTCATAAGCCTTGAGATCACTGTATCTCCAAGAAAAAACATCTGAATATTCTTTCATCAATGAGATGTATTTATGTTTGGGCTCAGCTGATAGGTTTCTTGATATTTTAATGACCTTGGGATGATCTTCTATCCCAATATTAACATCCTCCACATCCTCAGTGCTTGGGATAATCTGAGGCTCCTTGACAACATCATTTGGGTCGAAGATATTTTCCAAAGGAACTAAAACCCTAGGGATAGAGTTACCTTTGAGCTGTAGGATATCCTTGCCACATAGATTGTTTAGATATGTTTTCTTCCCATCAGTCCTCTGCAACTTGGGAACAACAACTTCTTCATTCTCGTAGACCTCTATATACTTAGCAAGGATGACAATCTTGACTTGTGGCATGTCTATTGAAGTGATAGCCTGGCTTGACAGGGATTCCTGGCTGAGAGTAGACCCTTATAGGAGTGAATTATTTTCATCAATGTTCAAACCATCAAACTCCCCATTGAGAGTGAAGAAGTTCTGAATTTTTTTGTCGTCTTTGAAAACTTGCCAATTCTTAACATTATTTGGGACAAAGGGTCTATTCCTAACTTCAACTTCGTATTTTCCACTAGGGTGTATGGGGACCTTGGAAACAATAGCATAAGTGGCCAATGAATCAGCTATACAATTTTGTAATATGGGGATCAGATTAAAATTGCATTCTTCAAAACATTCTATCAGGTCCTAGGAAGCATTTCTATAGCTCCTCATCCTGGGATGCTTGTCCTAATACTCACCTTTCATTTGTTTAATTACCATCTCAGAGTCCCCATGTATCACCATCCTCCTGACTTGGAACTCCTTCAAGATCTGAATCGCTAACATCATAGCCTCATACTCTGACTCATTGTTTGTAAGAGTAATTTAAAGCTCTCCCTCCTAAGGGTCTCACCCACACTCCAGCTCCTGCCCCTTTTTTACATGCTTCCCCATTAAAACTTACATCCCACAATCCCTCCATCTCCTCTTGAGTAGGAAAGAAGGTATATTTCTGTGAGCTGGAACTATCTTTCCCTCCTTCTGTGAAGAAAATAGCATATCCCATATCAGTGTCCAGTGAATATATGGGGTGGTTGTGTGGCCTCTCAGTGTTGGTCACCATGTATTCCAATGTATTCTATCTGAAAATCCTTCTTTGTACCCCAAAGATAGGTATGGTGGCATAGGACATGTCCATTTGAACAGAACCTTTGATTTTGGTTGCCCAAGATCTTGACAACAACATTCCAAAATTTGGAGGGATGTTAGCCGCAACTACATCCATGACAAGGGTTTTGGAAGGGATTTGGGCTAAAGAAATGACCAAATATTTGATAAATCCCAGGCACTTGAATTTATTAGAATCAAATGAAAAAATATATTTGTATGGTCTGGTCACTTCCAATCACAGTTCATCCATGATTCTCCTGGGCATCATATTGTGAGAGGCTCCTGAATCAAGCATGGAATTGTGTAAGATGGAATTATGAATGTTCATACTAACATAGAAAGGGGCAACGTATTCATAAGAAGGATCATCTACATGGGGTCCTAACAGAATGGCAGGATTATCATCTTGAAGGTTTAGAGAATCTAATATTTTAGAGATTTCCCCCAGGGCTTTAATACTGTGCCAATTTGGGAATGATATTCAGAGTTTTTCAATAATTCAGTAAGAGGGATAGAGATTTTTATCTTATTAATTTCGGCCTCTAGGATGAAAGAAATTTGTCCCTGATCATAGCTTCTTGGATTATCTTCTTTCCTTTCTTTCCGTTTGGGATCTGTCACATTTTTTGAGCTATCCTTAAGGGGTGTGTAATTTTTGGGCTTACTTGTAGAGGCCTTATTTCTTGCATCTTTATTTCTCATGACAGGGGTATCTCTACTTCTCAGGTCGATCTTCCTTTGCAAATCCATGACATCCAGCTGATATCCTTTCTTAAAATCCTCAGTTTCCTTAATGGGCAGCTCCCCCACCTCTTGTCAAGCATTATCATGCTCTTATTTGGTAAAAAGGTAGAGCATGAGTCAGTATCCAACTGATGGATTTCATCCTCAGCTTGATTTTCATATTCTTGCTCCACATAATTTTCCTGAAATGGGGGCTTTACAGGTGGATCAGGAGGATTGCGTTGATCTATTTATCTGTTTTGGATGATTTGAGGCCTCCGAGAAATATGGTTTCTATTTTTCTACTCTTGGTTTTCCCTGGGAGGTGTTCTTTTATCCACAAAGAGTCTTTCCATCAATTTTTCCATGGCCTTCATCATCATGTCCATTCTGACCTCTTGTGAGTTAGATGAGGAAGGAAGCTCGAGATATTTATATTTTATTCTCTCCCCATCTTCTCTCCTTCAATCTCCTTTATCCCTCTTCTTCTTTCTGGAATAAGACAAGTTCACTTCTACCTCTATGGCATCCTTCATCATATCGACCAAGGAGGTTGATCTTCTTTTGCTCAACAACAGGGTGAACTCACTATCAAAAGCTTGATCATATTGGAGCTAGGAAGAACCAAGGGGGTTTGAATTGGGAAGGGATAGCATTATATGTCTTCATAAATCTATCAGAAAATTCTTGGATAGATTCACTCTCCTTCCTCCTCATGGAATGGTATTGGGACATATATTGCTTAGTATTTTTCTTATCTACCCATTTATCCTTGAAAGAATATTCAAAGGCTTGGTAGTTCAAAATGGAGTTGTATGGGAGGTTTTTTAACTATTTTCTCGCTTCTCCAACAAGAATTTGGGAAAAAATTCCATCCTTAACATCATCATGGTATACTTCCTCTAGGTCTATCCAATTTGAAAACCATCCCAAGTGTTCCTTAGTTGAATATCCCCTCTCCCAATTGAATTGTTTGAGCCATTGGGAGTATCCTAGAGGGAGGTCATGAAGAGCAGCAGTAAGAAGAACAGGAATAAATCTATTTTCCATCCTCGAGATTACAGTGGGGTGTCCAATAGGGATTGTAGCTGGTGTAATGGAAACTGATGTGTTGTGAGGAACTGTAGGAATGTGAGGAGTTGCGAGGCTGGAAGATGAATTTTGATTTAGCTTGGAAGTAGTGGGAGACAAATATGCCCATCAGCTTGCCTTATGGCAGTGGAATTTAACAGGGTTAATTTAGATGTAAGTGTAGGGTACCCTTGGTTAGACAAGGGTCAAATATTACCACCTAGATACTCTGATATATAAGGAGACTAGGATGTACAGGAAAATTCAAAAGCGGAGGGGTCCAAGATTACTTCAGATAGGCTGGACTCAGACTTAGTTCTAGGGAGAACCAGCTCCAATTCCTTACCACAATGCTCAGATATATCATCAATGGAAATGACACTTTCAACAGGTAAAGAAAAGGTTCTTTCTAACCTTTGCAGCTTATTGGCTTTGCGAATTTGGATCTCTATATTGAAAATTTCTTGAAACAACTCAGCATTAGGATTCATCCTCATATTAGTCCTTTTGGCTGCTAGTATTTCTAGTGGAGTCTAATTCCAAAAAATTTTGAGTGGAGTCGCCAGAGCATATACAACTAGCATGTGTCTATGACTGACTACTCAACTAGTTCGTAGACCTAGAACAATGTCATTTTCCCAAAGAGATAATAGTGATTATTCCTCGACAATGGCACCAAGATGTTATCACCCAATGATTTTCCTATGCTTGTGGTAGGATATCACTGGGGTAACCATTTCAAACCAATATTTAGACTGTATTCTAGCATATACAGTTAGATAGGGCTCTCTCTTTGTCATAGGATCATTCACATACACATATGGATTTAAGAAAGTGATCAGAAGGCTAGATATGTGATAAGAATAGGATATTTGTAATTTTAAATATGGTAAGACCAAAAAACAAGAAGTACAATTGGGAAATGGAGTCACAACTTGAAAATATTCAAGGGGATTACAACAATAATGAGTGTTTACTATCTTATGTAATATTAGGCAACGTGGTTGTTATATTTAGTCTAATAACTTGATGTAATGATAGATTGAAATGAAGAAATCCCTGTGAAACAAGAGGCACCTATCTATCAATGAATCTCTTGGAACACCTTTAGTAGAGACAGAGTGTCTATATAAGGATGAATTCCATCTCAATCATTATACACACATAAAAAATACAATTTCTGATATAAGGAGCATATAACAAGGATGAATTCCTTACATACAATCTAGAAACGTATTGGCAGTAATGCACATACATGGAAATGTGAAATATAGGAAAACACAGCTAAACATGGAACAACTTGATGAATCTCAGAAAACTCAAAAAATAATTTTCATTAATGCTTCCAAGAAAATGATAGAGATACAAAAATACAAGAATAGAAGGCTTCTGAATGAAAGTTCCAACCCTTACTCATCCATAGAGGTCACATTTATAGTGTCAAGGGCTCCCGAGAACAACCTTGAAATAGACCCAAATTTAGTTACAAAAATCAGGAATCAATCCCAAATCATCATTGCGAATCCTAACAACTTTGAGGTGGAAAATTTTCCATGGTTTAAACATAAATCAAGAAATATGGAATAATGTGCATGCTTGATTAAAATAGCAATGTGGCATCTCAGACTCAGGCTCGCTTGATTGAAAACAATGGTCCAGATCACCCCCAACGGTTTTATGCTGACTTGGCTATGAATTGTTCCTCATCATGCTTGGGTGTGTAGTGTGTATTTGGACCTTCTGAAATTATTGACTACACTCCACTGATCTACTGTAGGTAAATCCAAAGAGGCCACCTCCTTTGCCAACACCCGCAGCTCCACGTGGTCCCTATATGAAAAATCGGGTAGCTTCGCACATGTGGCTCTGAAGGTGAACACTAACTCAAAATCATCTACCATCTTGTCAATGATGGTATTTCCTGATAGGGACTACTGCATATCCATGAATTTGGAGTGGTATGACTTGCATTGAATTATCCTATCATGATATTATTTTTGTGTCAACATGCCACCCTTGTCTTCCTAGAATATTGGCAGCCCCATATTTACCAGTGGATTGAACATTTCGATGAAAATTTTGATCTCATGTCACATGATATCAATTTTTTCTTCAATGATGGTGATGGTTTACCACCTTCCTCGCCCAAGTGATGATAGAAATACTGTCTGTTATGTGGGTTTCTCTGAGCTCTTCTTCTGACAATCCTTTGAGGAAGTCTATGGCATTTCTTCCATACTCAACAGGATTTTTATTTATCCTTTCCTTTACTTCCTTTACACTCTACTTGGCTTCCTGTATATCCCTTTCCTTGTCCAAGATATAATCTAGGTAAGGCATTAATTTAGTAACCTCTGATATGAGTGCATCCCATATGATGTGTTTAGTGCCTTGCATTAGAAGCTACCCTGTGACCTATTTTACTAGTTTCTCATTCTTACTCTGTAATTCTACACACTTTGCTTCCCAGCTCTTTCTTTCACGTTCTCTCTCTAATGCCAATCCCTCTAGGTTCTTGTTTTGATGCTTCAACCTTTTCAGCTACAATTCCTTCAGACTTACTTATTCCAGGGCTTGAACGATGGAGAACTCACCAGGTTCAGTGATGGGAGGAGTGACTACATTTTCGAGGTCTTTCTCCTTCTCTTGTAACCTTTTCTTCGTATCATATGCTTTGTCCTTGAGGTCCTTCTCACTCTCCATTATGAGAGTCCTATCCTTTTGCCATTGCTTCTATTTCTCTATGGAATTTAGCAGCTGGGCCTGGAAGTCTGTAAGCTTACCATTCAATCTCTCCCTCTCTCTTTTTCTAGCTCTGATAGCTCTGAAGCTTGAATCAATTGAGTAGCTGGAATCTTCAACTTTTTCTTTAGCAGCTGGATGGTATCTTCTTTCTCCTTTAACAACCTTTGGGTTCTAGCCCCTTTATTAGCCTAGTTTTCAGCTAGTAACAAGTATGTCTGAAGATTATTGATTCAATCCTGGTGGGACCTATTATCCAACTTTTCTTGTCTCAGTTGATTTTCAGCTCTACTCTTTCTAGTCTGCAGCTTGGATATCTTGAGAGTTGATTTCAGTGAATCAGTGTGTATAATGTCCCCTGTTTGCTTATGGAGTTAGGTCATAACTGGTATAGGGATGTCATACAAATTAATCCTCATCTTAGCTTGTATGTTTCTAGAGTCTATACCCAGATTCAATGTATTATGTTTGTGATCTCTGACAGAAACTAGAGATACCTTCTTCCCATAATATTTCCTTACCTCTACAGAAAACTTGAGAGATTCATTCATGGTGATGTCCTTATTTTCTCTATATTTTTCCAATAGCTCAGTCTTGGACCTATATCTGTTGGTTGAGCCTTCAGGTGTTTGGGAAAACTCATATTATTGAACCTCAAAGTCAGGGCCTTTGAAATTTACTTGCTTCTTATTGCTCCATTATGAGGGTCATATCCTTTTTCCATTATTTCTCTTTCTCTAT
>LPNX010303873.1:799576-846774 GCA_001517045.1 Pseudotsuga menziesii
AGCTCTGATAGATCTAAAGCTTGGATCAATTGAGTAGCTGGAATCTTCAAATTTTTCTTTAGCAGCTGGATGGTATCTTATTTTTTCTTTAACATCCTTTGGGTTCCAGCCCCTTTATCATCCTAGTTTTTAGAAAGTAACAAGTATGTCTAAAGCTTCTTGATCTGAGCCTAGTGGGCCCTGTTATCCAACTTTTCTTGTCTCAAATTATTTTCAACTCTGCTCTTACTAGTCTACAGCTTGGATATCTTGAGAGTTGAATTGAGCAAATTAGTGTGGATAATGTCCCCTGTCTGCTTATGGAGGTGGATCATAACTGGTACAGGGATGTCATCTAGATTAATCCTCATCTAAGTTACTCTATTTATAGAGTATATAGACATATTCAATATATTATGTTTGTGATATCTTACAGAAACTAGAGATACCTCCTTCCCACAAGCTTTCCTTACCTCTACAGGAAAATGGAGAGATTCATTCATGGTGATGTCCTTATTTTCTCTGTATTTTTCCAATAGCTTAGTATTGGACCTATATATGTTGGTTGAGCCTTCAAGTGTTTGGAAAAATTCATATTATTGAACCTCAAAATCAGGTCCTTTGACCTTTACTTGCTTCTTCTCTCCTTTCCCACCAGCTACTTGTACCATCTTCCCTGCATCAACCAACTTCTGCTTCTTAGGTGTGTTGGTTGTGTCCTCCTCCTTTGTTTCCATGACACCAGATAAGTCCCTCTTGTTGGAATTCTTAGAGACACTAGCCAAAGGTGTGACCTTCTCTGCTGTTGGGATTAGGATTGAAGTGCCAGGTGGAGGTGAGTTGTTTCCCTGAGTTGGAGAAGTAGAGTCCTCTTCCATACCATCATATCCCTACATCTTCTGGGGGTATTCTGATGTGTTTGCAACCTCAAGAATGACTTCCACCTCATGGTTCTCAAAATGATTATTCGTGTTGGATTTCCTTCTATTTGATATGATGTGTTGGGGATCGTAATTGATGGAAGCCTGAGTAGGGAATCCCATCCCTCCTATCAGAATTTCTATCAATGGGAGAGCAACCTTGTTTTTTATGATGAATGGGCCTATGGCCCAAGGAAATTTAATCTCTGAAGGCTTCCTGAAACTCAAGAAGTTTTCATTTTCCACTATCATCCTCTATTTGATTAGCTCTAAAGCGAACACCCTCAGAGTAAAAAAGGTAGGCAGTATGTAAGGCTGGTGGAAAAATATGTATAGCCTAATTTTTGTACCTTATTCTGACAAGAACCAATATCTAATCCTATTATCAGGGGAGGAGTGCAAGGCTTCCTTCATCTTAGGTAACACCCTGGGTAGCTGCTTCTGGAAGAAGTCACCATACACTCCTGTCATCAAAAATTTCATGAATTTGGTTTAATCAGTGTGTATTTCCTATGTGATCATCATTTGTGGAAGCTGAAGATATCTTCATTCAAAGACGGAAACATTCTCAACAAGTAGGACTTAAATATAAAGGTTTTGGTCCTAGGGAAATCCACTAGCTGAGAGTGAATATTCTCATCTAGGAACTCATCAAACTTGAGACAAGAAACTTGCAATGACTGGTTGGGATCCTCTAAGTTGACTAGGTAGGTGCTTAGGGTAAACAGTAAACTCATCATGGACTCTCTAATGCATTTGTCAGCATCCATCCCTAAAAACTGACTCATGAGGGTTGTGACGCACTATGTTTCCTCATTGAATTCATCGGCATATAAAGTGTAAGGGTAATTTTTTAGCTTAATATCAAGTTTGAAACGGGATTTAAAGAATGCCTCTTTCTTTTCCAGAGTTGCCTCTCTAAAAAACTAGACAATGCTTTCTTCGCTGTATTCTTTAGATTTCTGACTTAAATCTACAAGGATGGATAATGTATTCCAAAAAATGAGGGGTTGATTAGGAAAAGGATTTTAGACCTAGAGGTGTCCATGATTACCTTCTCGGAAGTAGAGTAACTAGTGGTGCACCAGTTAATAAACTTGGGGAAATTCAAGTTTTGGTCAGTGGAAAAAGGGTGGGAAAATGGCCTGTAGACACCATGCACATCAGTTCCCTGGTCCCTAAGTAGCTCTGGTTTGTTCTTCATAGTTTCTATGGGTCCATTCATTAGTATGGTGTCGAAAATATCATAATCTCTGTCTTCAAAGAGTTCTTTGATTTTCTGGTATTCCGGGTTTTGGTCAGCTCACCCTTCTCCTCAGCCATCTTATATTCTTTGTGTAATGGAGAAACGTGGTCTACTTGGTCCTTTGACAAGTAGGTTGATGGGGTTGTCCTAGCTGGTCATTTTTTGCACAGTCTTGCTCTCACTTTCCAACACATAGTAAAATACAAATGACCTAAATTCCCATGCATGTATCCTTTATATTATTCCTCTCGCACCTTTTCAGTGAAAACAACATCTCATCTGTTTGTTTTTCCTTCCTCCCTCTTGGATCGTCGATCCTAATTTCCTTGACTCCATCGGTCTTTTTCTCTATTATACTATACTCCTTATTTTCCTCATAGCTTCCCTTAGAGGAAAATGCCTCCATCGTCGATCTTAACATATATTCATCGTGGTAGTCGTATCGTGTAGATCCCACCATATTTCATTGAATCTAAACATTTTTATCTATTGTGCACCTTGCAGTGATAAAATCCATCATTTTCATCGATCTGGAATTGGGAGCTTATCTCGATCGTCAAAACCTGCGGCCCCTACCGAATTCTGCTGATCTAAGGGAAAATTTATCCACGTGCATGTTGCGGTAGTAGAATTAACCTCTGTCATATATCATGAGAGGGTGTAGACCTGGACCATTGAAACTTGCAGCCCCTACCGAATTCCATCGATTTCAAAAGGTTGATCACAACGTGCAAGTTGGACCGACGGAATCCATCTTCGTTGTAGATATGAGACCAAGGTAATCTAGGTCATTAAAACTTGTGGCCTCTACCCGATTCCGTGGAGTTAGATATTTCATTTTCTCTGTGCATGTTGAATTTGTGGAATCATTCTCTGTCGTATATCTAATCTCCGATTAGATCTCCTCCATCAAAATGTGCATACATTTATGAAATTTTGAAAATTTCGAAAATTTCCTTAGTCAGTGAAGGTTGTCCTAGCGGAATTAACTTTCACCATGGATCTATCTTCCTCTATCCATCCAACAACTAATTTTTTCTATAAGTTAACCCGTCTCCACCCTTACCAAAATTCCTCGGGCCTGTACATCTTACCTTGGCGGAATTATTAATAGCCATTGATCTTCTTCGCTTATGCATTTCAAACCCTTCATTCTTGTCACTATATAACTTGGTACAAATTTTCTCACTTACACACATATGCAAGGTTCAAATCTATAAATTTTCTCAATTAATTTGCATTTTCAACTTAGGAATGACCCCTCAAAATACTTGCAGAACCTTATTAACATCCTTCAAGGTCCTATGATAAGAAATTTTTAGGCCTTATTCCTCCTTTCACTGGCCTAATCCCTTGCCAACTACTTATCACAAAATAGTGCTAACACATCTGTAAAAATATTCAAAATTTAGCATAAGTGCTAACACAATGAAGTCACACCTTCCCATGATATTTCATGACCATATTGTTCACATCGTTCAATCCATACCTTCATCCAACCAATATTTTTTGCGATGTATAAATGAATTGCATGCCACTCTCGGCCAACTACTTGATGACAATAAAAAATAAAATTCAATACAAATGTATATTATCTTAACAAAGTATACATTCTTAATTTATGCAATATATCGAATATAAAAATAGAATATGTATGATATATATAAATAAAAATCAACGGTTAAATGTTTATATTAATTAATATCCATTATCTAATAATAACCTATCACCTTCCTCGATCTACCTTTCCCCTTCAGGTCCCCTTCAAAATTGTTATTGGAGTCCGGATAAAAAAAGTGATGTAAATTGAGCATTGACGCTAAATTAGGAAGATATTCACTAATATACAACATGTTTTGGTATACCATATATCCCTCCATCATATCAACCTCAGCACGTGCTCGTTGTCTAACCAAACCCTTCATAAATTTCAAGTGCCTCTCAACCATCCACATGGACCTTGAATGCACAGGTCCACACAATTCAATCTCATCAAATTGGTGTATGAGGTAGTGTTCCTATGCATTGAAAAATGTTGAAGGTAGATGCTTCTGCATTTCACACATGAGACACAAATTTTGTCTCCTCCAATGCTTTATATCTTATTTATGGATTTCTTTAGATGACAACCATCTACAAGTGACGCAAACCAATAACGATATTTAACAAAAAAAACATTATATTACATAACATGAATTAGTGCATAGAAATCAAATATAAGTTCTATGATGAATTAAACAAACACTAATCACATGAAAAAAAATCGCTACTTACCTCATGTATTTCCCAAGATTATATATAACATGTTTGACATTGTTGTCGAAGTTGTTCGAGAGAGGGAGAGGTAGAACATGTTGTAACAATATACAAACCACGTCATTTTTTAAACAAAGAGTAGAAAAAAAATAACAACAGTATGCACTGGAATAAAAAAAACAATAATTATATGGTTACCATAATATTTACCTTCATGAATACATGCCAATCATGCATTTTCACCCCCACAAAACCACCTTTCTTTGTTATGATATTCTTCATGTTCGCACAAAATCTAGTGGGAAATTTAAATTTCCGCATGACTTCTTTTACAACATTACTTTGTTGCTCCGTTAACACCCATGGAGGTGAGTTTATATTAATTTGGTCTCTATTGCTATGAAATTGAATGACTTCTTTCATTGCATGTTTTTCTTCTTGAATGTCTTTGAAAATTTTTACAATTCTTTCTTTCTCACTCCTTCCATCCAATATTCGCCATAATGTTTCAGTCACATTCTTTCCTATATGCATTGTATCAAACATATGAGAAATTTGTAGGTGCTCATAGTAGGTAAAACTGCTGAATTGTTTAGGATAAATTTTCATTCCTCGTGGAAGCCCATTGATTCCTTCATGATCACAACGGACATCATGAATCATAGTTTATAAATAAATTACAGAAATCAATGTCAATTACAGTAAACAACACACAATAAAAAAATACATAACATTTCATATACGATGATTCATACGTACCAGCTTGACGATTTCTATTATATTGCAACTTCCATATGTGAGGCATCGTTCTTTGTGGTTTTAATGTAGTCTCTTTCTTCCCATTGAACACATTTTTTTTCTTCAGATGTTCTATATATGTGATTCTTAGAGAGGAAGTTCCTATACTCATCAAACACGTCTTTTCTTAAGCTTTTTGAACGACGAGATTTGATCTTAGGACCACAAACTAGACATGCAAATTTTCCCTTTGTTTGAAGACCTACATAAAGAGATGGAATATCTATTTCAATTATAATTATATGTAAAATGAATGAAATATTTAAAAAAACATGCATGCATAGTACTATATTAACTAGTTCATAAAATTAAATGCAATTAAAGTGTAACTTATAAATACAAACCACAAAAATGGGTTAAACTTGGGGCATCGTGTATTGTCCATGCACGCATTGCATGGAATTGAAATTTTCTTTGTTGTATTGGTCTAGATACGTCATACATAGTGATGACATTCCATAACTTTAACTTGGTACTTACTTGATTGATTTGAACATATAAAATATATAATTATGAGTACCATTTAGATATATAAACCATGCATAAGAGAAAAATAATATATATATATATATATGAAATTAGAAAACAAAATATGACAAACGAGATGCCAATACCTTAAAAATAAAAAAGATGTAGACACAAAATACCTGGAATAATCATGAACAACATTATGTTCACCCTCTTTATTGACAACCATGGAGGAATGTTATTGTTGATAACAAAAATAAGCCACACCGTGTAAACGGATCTCATCCTTGCAAATGGATTGACACTGTTATAACTAGATCTTGTTCTTAGTTTATCTATTCTTTTTGTCCTAATTTTCAACCGTTGGTTTAAAAATGATTTTACACTTTATGTTGATTTTAATAACTTTTGACAATCAGTAATTTTTGTTAGATTTAATGCTTTTAATGGTTGAATTATTTTATTAATTTAGTTTCAAGGTTTGTCTTTTGGGCTTATTAGTTAATATGTATATCTTTAAGCTTTCAAAAAATTATAATAAAAGTTTATTCCAAGTTTTATTTACAATCTAACCCTCATTTTTTAGTTCTTTGTCAAATATTTTCATGAGGAGATTCCTGTAGCAGCTCCGTTTTTCCTGTTTTTGTCATTATCATTGGGAGAATATTACGAGGTGATGGAAACTAATTATGAAAAAAAAAAGAGGTTTTCATCCACAACATACTCATTCACAAAAACCTCTCTCAATTTTACAACAAATATTATAGTTTGAGATATTCAAATTCATCTTTGTGGCCTATTTTTAGAGTTTGAATTATTTAATAATTTCCTATTTTAGTCACAAATTTTCAGCACGTGTTTCGATTATTTGAATGAGAATTTTTAAAAACAAATGGAGGTTTTTTTTTATAACAGAATCATTTGAAAAAACCTCTCTCCTTTTTTGCACAGGTGTTCTGTATCGAGAGATATGAAGGCGTCTTTGAGACCCAATTTTCTAGAAATTTGTCAAATTTCCCCAAATCCGATTTGCTATTTTTTGGTTAATTGTCTTTAAAGATTTTGAGTTATCATGTAACTAATTGATGTAAATATTTTAAATTTAAACCTAGAAGGTATTTATGGAACTAATTTACCTTTTTAATGATAAAAGGAAGACAAACATACAGTTTTGAGGTGGGATTTTTCACTCAAGTAGAGCCTTTTGGAGCTTGATTTCTCAAGCTAGCATTTAGAACTCTTATGTAAGTGGATGATTGTTATTGATTATATATAAAATGATAACCCCTTTTACATGTCATGCTTTTTCATTTCTGATCTGGTTAATTGCTCAGTCTACAATTTCATTTCATGTTTAAAGGTTTATTCAAGTAAATGCTTGTAGCCTGTGGGTGGAATTAATATTTCATGTGTAATGTTTATGGCCTATTGGGATTTGTTTGATCCCTAGTTTATCCAACTTGCATGATTTAGTTATGTATTAGATCGTGGATGTTTATTTCCTCCTTGTTGATTAAGTTTTTAAATTCAAAACCATAAACCAAAACCCTACAAACAAATTTTATTCTATTTCATTTTGAGATTGTGTTAGCTTGTTCTTGTGATAGTCTAGGAACAATTTCTAGCACTAACATCTTTGGCGCCATTACTAGGGACAAAAATAAAGATTATTTTCCCTGGGAAGAACCACAATGACACATATCTGACTCTTGATGGCAGACAAGAGAAGGACATAGAGATAGATTGCAATCATCTGCCTGGAGACTCCACGATTAAAGATTCCACTGCAAGGAGAATTTTGTTGAAAAAAAAATGAAGAAGCCAAATGGAAAGACTGGGTATCAGCTTGTTACATTCCTCCATGAGGTTTTGTTCTTATTTATCAGTTCTTTCCTGTCTTTCCCATTGCATGTCAAAATATTATTTTTTTTGTCTATTCTGATGATCATAAACCTTCAGGTACATATCCCTCTTTGGAAGAAGAAAGTCTGCATCCTTCTTGTTTTATTGATGTTGATCCTATTCCTTCATTTGAAATACATGTGCAACATGATATACATATACCCATATCTATTGAACCTGATTATTCTGGTCATCTTGTATAGAATAAAGTTGATCTATTACCTTCTACCATCACTGCTGAAACTTGTGAACAGCTTGTTGAACCTAATTTTCAACTCATAGATTTTCAGTCTAGACTCAAACAGAAGATGTTTAAACCTCTTAGGCTGCCATCTCTCTTACATCCTTACCCTTCCTACTTTGTTGAGTATATTCCCATTTTAATCAAAAAGACCATATTACAGCAGAGAAGCATTTAGGATCTTTTCATAATTTCATTGATAATTTTGAAATCATGCATGAGGATGTTGTCATGAGGTTATTTTCAAAATCCTTTGTTGGCGATGCTGGGTTTTGGTTCCAAAATTTAAAATCTGATTCAATTGGATTATGGAAAGAGTTACATGATATCTTTTTGAAGTATTGGGGTAAGAATAAATCTTATGATCAATTTATTTCCGAAATTTTATAGTTTGAAAAGGGAGAATGATGAACCAATTACTAAATTTAATTGGAGGTTTCAAATGTTTTATATCACTATGCCTATGGAGATTAGACCTTCGAAAAAACTTGCTATGGTATATTATGTTATGGCTCAACATTCAGATCTTGTCTTTTTTATGTTAGAAATGAAATCATCATCTTTAATACAATTGTTTGAGGATGCAAAAGGAGTGGAGGAGAACATCCGAGCTTGCAAAATGCTTCGAGATCAGGCTCATGTTGAAGATATACAAGTTTATGAACAGGAAGAAGAACGTAGGTATCATTCAGATTTTCATATGAACAAGGATATAAATGACACTTGTGTTGATTCTTCATATCAGTTTGCTGACTTTTTCGATGATAATATGCTTTCAGTGGATTATAGTAGAAATTTCCTAGTTCCTGCTATGAGATTATCATGTTATGAAAAAAGAAGTTGCAGCTCTTCAACCTCTTACTATTGATATAAGAAATTAGCTTCCATTCTTGACTTATGGTCACTTTCAAAATTTTATTTGTTCAATTTTTTATCAAGGGTTTTATTTAAAGGTCGAGAAGCAGTTTGAAGAGCCCTTGGTTTCCATTCTTGAGCCAAAGTTTAAAAATAACAACAATGGAGAGGAAGAGAATGATTCACTTTATGATGAATATAATGAAGACATTGAAGTTTTAAATAGGAAATTTCATGATCCTGTGGCTTCTTGGATGGAGTTGTATTTTTCAAAGGTTTCTAATGGTCCCTCTTTTGGCATACTTCTTATTTCCAGTCATAAGTATCAACTGCCTACAGACTCTTTATTGCATTTATCACATTTTTTGTGGGTTTTCTCAAACAGTAGCATGCATGGAATTATGATTCTCAGTCAAATGGTTTCTTGGCTTCACTGGAAGTATGATTACACTTGATTGGGTTTTTTCCTCCGAATAGAAGTAGGAGTAAATAGTAGAATAAGCTCGCTATACAAGCATGTAGATTCTTTTCAGTATGCTGGTTTGTAACAGTGTTTTGTCATTTCAGAGGTATGTGTTCAGAGTTTAAGAAAGTTGCAGGTATTTGGTAAATGAATCCATGACCCAATGAATAAGGCACGAGGTCTATAGGTTCTTAAAGCCTCACAAGGAGGACTTCATCCTGCAGCAAGAGCCAGATGTTATAACTAGATCTTGTTCTTAGTTTATCTGTTCTTTTTGTCCTAATTTTCAACCATTGGTTTAAAAATGATTTTACATTTTATGCTGATTTTAAGAACTTTTGACAATCAGTATTTTTTGTTGGATTTAATGCTTTTAATGGTTGAATTATTTCATTAATTTAGTTTTAAGGTTTGTATTTTGGGCTTATTAGTTAATATGTATATCTTTAAGATTTCAAAAACTTATAATAAAAGTTTATTCCAAGTTTGCTTTATAATCTAACCCTCTTTTTTTAGTCCTTTATCAAATATTTTCATGAGGAGATTCCTGTAGCAGTTCTGTTTTTTCTCTTTTTGTCATTATAATTGGGAGAATATTACGAGGTGATGGAAATGAATTATGGAAAAAAAAGAGGTTTTTTTCCACAAAAGACTCATTCACAAAAACCTCTCTCAATTTTGCAACATCTGTTATAGTTTGAGAGATTCGAATTCATCTTTGTGGCCTATTTTCAGAGTTTGAATTATTTAATAATTTCTCCATGTTTGCACAAGTGTCTTAGATAGAGATATATGAAGGCATCTTTGAGACCCGAATTTTTCAGAATTTCGCCAAATTTCCCCAAATCCGATTTGTTATTTTTGGGTTAATTGTCTTTAAATATTTTGAGTTATTGTTACGGAGATAAATTCCTATGGCTTGGGGTACCACAACAGATAGCTTGACTCCAGAAATCAATCCTTTCCAATATGCAATAGAAATTAAATGTCTAACACTAAAGGATCAGACCTCATACCTTATTCTGGACAATTGAAGTAGATCCCCGTTGAGCTTTCCAATATTCAGCTTGAATTGATCTGTTACTTCCTCAACAACAAGTAAACAATACAAGCATTCTAGATATCATGGTGTTAGATCTATTCTAGCATATATAATCAATAATGTACAAGCATTTGACATAATCCCATGGATAAAATATTAATTCAAACACACATTATTGGATAGGAAAAGATATTTCTATTAATATAAATTATAGATTACAAGATACAACCTCTGACGACACGTCTGCGAACCGGAGAAATTGAATCCCCCACTTGGGCCTCCACCACTTCAATCCTCCATCTCTCGATAGCAATCTCACAAGTAAAAGAAAAGATTGGGAAGAACACACTAGTGCTCCAAGGAACAAAGGGATTCAGACTCAAGCATAAGTTCCGGCAACAATGGACTATAGTTTCTTTGCTCTCAATTCTCTCTTATGCCTTCAATGTACCAAGGGGTTCCTTATATAGCTTTTCAAAGGGGTAATGAAAGGTCGAATCCGAGCGATCTCAAGGAATAGGGAAGGCGAGGAGTCAAATGAGTCGGATCCATGTCAAGGAAAACTCCAAAAAGATTTGGATTATGCACACATCCCAATGTGCACGGTTTTAGTGGTCAAACCCGCGTATATACACGCTTATAGGTTTAAAAGTCATGTATATCATTTTTCATATGTTTTTAGGGATGATCAAGGAAAAATCAAAGGACAAAAAGTGGTCCATAGGGTCTAAGGAGTCTGCAGCGGGACAGGGGAAGGCCATACAAAGTGTGATTCACCTAGAGTGGTGAAATCCGCTATAACAGATGCCCCCTAATGTGTGAGGTTAGAGGGGTCATACGATGGCCGAAATACATTATAAGTCCATCCCAGAAGTGGAGTGATGAAGGATCCCAAATGGAAGACCAGCCACCTAATCAGCATAGTACAATAATACAACTCTGCATACAACTACAAATACATATAGCAGTCTCGGATACATAAGAGTACAATGGCCATGAATAGGCATGAAACATGATATCACATATGTGGTCATCGCCACGTACAATATACATAGATCAAAATATCCATGATGAAGATATACAGAGGATCATGATCTCCAAAATGGCTGAAGATATACAATAGATCAAGATCTCCATAGTGGCTAGAAATGTCTGACATATACTGGAATCAAGTCACGAGAGCTGAAATCTCATGAACACTGGCATAATTAAGGAGGTAGCATATAAGAGATGCCACCAATCTGGAAAGTATTCTACACAAACCGCTACGAGTACATGTCCTACTATGTGAATAGAGGTGTCGAGGTCGAACATAGTAGTCCATCGCCTGATTACTGGTCATTAATGTATATCGTTAACAGACGCGAGATTACCCACCGATAATGAAAATGGGAATCAAGGTACTAGAGTGCAAAATAACAAGTGTGAATAAATGTGTTGAGGTCAAACACTTGAAAGAGTCCATCAATCAGGGGACATTGATGTATTCCCAAGAAACTGTCGATGATGAGAGAACCTACCACTGATGGCTGCAAGTCTCAAGGCACTCAAAATGACTCTAGACTCCAATCCTAGAATAAATGATCTGAATTCGATGGGATGAAATCCATTGGAAGGAGGGAATTAAGGCATCCCCCATCATCCAACACGAGGTACTCAACAAAGTTGTATAATGTGGAAGGACTCGATCATAAAGTGCACGAACCAGTAACTGTACCAGGAATGGCCAATATGCAAAGTCAAGATAACTGAGGAATGGCCGAATCAGGTTTCAACTTCCTTCGAACAAGAGCATAACGGCATATGGTGACTGAATGAAGGTAGCATAGACTCAATATACAAACTGGGACATATCTGTGACACAGGAGGCATCAACAGAGGATCCATAGGGACTGGAAGCTTAACCAGTCGATGGATATAAACTTAGATAAACGAGTACAGCTCCTAAAGTCAAACTATAACCCAACCAATGGATGTGATATATAGTGCTCTGTTCGAAGGCGACACAACTTGACAGCTGCCAAAGATAACATCTTTCCTTGTCCGATTTTTTGTTTTTTTTTTTTGGACTTTTTCAGTTATTTGAAAAGCTTGAAAAAAGAATAAACTAGCTTTATAGTTACAAACTAGGAGGAGATGAGTGTCACAAGGGCAAACAAACTAGTTCCAAGAAGTGGAACATACCTATGCTCAATGCAAGGATACATGTGTAGGATATTGACACTCGGGGGACAATCCCCTCCCGGTAAAAAGGGAACCAAGATGCGAAGGATATAAAAAAATGGCTCTGCATGGCTAGATATGAGACAAGCTCGGGCTATATGGCTGAAATGTAATGTCAGGGGAGCCAGCATAAAGCTCAATAAGGCAGGAAAAGCTCATGATAATGCATTCACAACTTGACATGAGGGAGTCCTGAGGGAAATAGGCCAGCATAAGATCAAGAGGAGTATGAGGCTCTTGCGAAATGTCATGGCAGTACTATACAATGGAATCCAACACCCTAAAAGAGAAACCATCGGCATGGGCACCAAATGCAAATAAGGCACTAACTAGGGTACCCATGTAAGGTGAAGCTCTACCACTCGTATCATGACACTTCTAAAGCAACAAGAAGGTTCTATGACATAATAGAGTGGGTTCATACCTAAGGTCATGGTGATATGGTCACAAAGTCATGCAAAATGAAAACAGTGGTGAAACCTAACCTATATGCCAGTTTCGACATGATACCTGAGATCGGCACGAACGGGTCAATCCAATGGCTTAAACGGCATTGAAAAAGGTCTTCTACAACACCAATTATGTCAAAAACGGTCCAAAATGGTTAGAAAATGTCGAAAATATAAGAAAGGGGGTAAAAATTTTCAAATATTTGAAAATTTTTATATAAATAGTAAAAAATATAAATCATTTGAAACTTTTACCCATTTGAGCTCTGATTTTCAACTGCAAATTCCAGGAGATCCAGCTGGCGGAATTCACAACCGTTTCTTCCAGGTATTTACTCATACTCTCCTCTTACATTTTGACATAATTTTTATAGATTTTCATGGTCAAATGAGTTTTTTAGGCCATCCCAAAATGAGCATTGTGGCCCACGCGAAAATTGAGGCTTTTTTCGCGTATAGGGATGGATATACGCGAAAAAGGGTCTCAAAACCGCGTACATACGCGGTTGTTTTCAAAACAGTCGCGTATGAGGCCATGCATATGATTTTTCACTAGACTAATGGGAAAATTTCCAATTTATTTTGCAGGATGGTGCTAGAGTGGAGAGAGCGTGAGCATGGTGAAGTAGAGGAAGCAGTAAGGGCCAAATTAATGGCTCAACAAGCTCTTCGTGCATGTGGACTCTACAAGTTTTGGTGTCTTGGTGGTTTGAGGGCCAAACCAAGACTGCTACAGATGCTGGTAGACTATTGGGATCCAGACTCGAAGTCCTTTCATATTGATGGGATGTCCCTCACCATAGAGGTGGAGGACATATACTTTATCACAGGGCTTTCTAGACGAGGGGAGGTGGTGAACCTTCATTCCCATGGTGGTCCAAGAGGTGGCCTGACTATCGACGAGTACATTGCAATGTACTATTATCCAGACACCGAGAAGGTGGGGAGTCAGGTCCCTACCAATGCTATACAGGTGCTGGGCCTACAGGCCATATTATTGACACTGGGCAGGATAGCCAGCTTAGCATCACTCCACCAGGCCTCGCGGCCTCTGATGTTCTATACAATGGAGTGAATGAGACCCACAATCTATGACTGGAGTACTACCCTGCTAAGCAACATGAAACACCAGCTCAGTGAGTGTAAGGCAAGCAGGGTGCGGAACTTCAGGTTCAGCAGTATCTTGAGCATGTTTTTCTTTGAGCATGTTCTAGGATTGAGCCCTAGAGTGGACATTCCTCTCCACGGGGTTCGATATCTGGCCCAACGGCGTTGGGCAGATGCTATGCACAGACTGGGGGGTGGTAGGGTGTCCAACCCATATCCAGCTGACTTCTTTCCATGGTGGCGACGACAGATAGTTTCCATTGATGACTACCCCTATGCAGGGATAGATTTCCAGGGGGACCTAGACATTCCATTGCCACCAGGATCGGCATACGGTGATATACGTAACGAATCTCGACCCTGACTCTTTTTTAAATTTTTTGAGTTATTGAATTTTTTTTGTATTTTCTTGATTTTATGGAAGCAAAAAGACATGTTTTTGCACGACAACACATAGTGACATCTACCATTTGTGTGCAGATGTGGGACCACGGCGGCCAGAGGGCTTCCCTCATCATAGATGGAGGGGAAGAGGAGATGACATCATGGGTGTGGATGCGGAGCGAACACTCCAGAACATTCATACCAACTTTGTGTTACTGACTCATAGAGTTCCCATGGCGCAAGTTGAGGACTTTCCTAAGGCCATGCAGCGACAGGTGGTGGGTGTACCATGTGCATGGGTGAGTTTATTTTGATGGCTAGCTAGATTTGTAGTGACGCTCCATGATCACAACCCTCCTCCTTCTCCACAGGATTAGATACCTGGGACTGTATACATTTTGTACAACCGTGTATTATATGATGGTGGCTTAAAAAGCCCCAATTTTGTATCATGACACTATGTATTATCACATTTTTTATGTATAAAAAGTTTTATGGTGATCGATTTATTTATTTACATGTGTAAAAATTGTGTTTGTGATTAATTTATTATGAATGAAACAAATGTCAATCTAACATGTAGTTAGCATATGAGTCAACAACTTGATTATTATTTCTTGGAATGTGTATATATGTTATATTGTCAAATTGTCCTTCTAACAATCTCACACGTAAGAATCTTCTCAATAATGTCGGATCTCTAACATGGTACAAACCATTGAGTTGTGACACTACTAACTCCGAATCAAGACGTACCTCAAGATATAGAACGCCATGTAGAATGGCATCCCGTAGAAGCTCAATAATGGTGCTATATTCAGCAACATTATTGGAAGATGGATGTAGACATACACCTCCTAAAGATAGTACCTGACCCATAGGAGTATAAATCACTTAAGCAGTAGAGGCTGAGTGTTGAGTGTGACGGCTTGCACCATCTGCGAATCCTATGTAGGTGGAAGATTCCATTGACATCTGCCAAAAGAAATGGAAACTAATCACAAACCCGATCACAATAAGAAAAAGACCTAACTATGCAAAGTTGTACAATAATATACAACAAGCAGCCTTGGATAAAGATTATGCATAGTATTTTTTGAGATAGAGCCCATTTCTAGGCTCCACCAAAGCTGTTCCTTCGTAATCCACTAACTCATAAGCACCCTTCTCTAACACACGCTTGACCACATAAGGACCACGCCACATAGGATTAAATTTCCCTACCCCCAATGGTTCTTTCAGTTGATCCTACAAAAGGACCAAGTCTCCTTCACTAAACACTCTTGGATAGACAGACTTATCGTACTAGACCTTAACGCAATGCTTATTAACCTCTAGAGCCCCCAAGGCATCCCGACACTACTCATCGAGTTGCTCAAGGTGAACCAAACGCTCCTCCAAAGGTGAAGTGTCTGGTAAGAGTTCCAGAGCTAGCTTCAACGAAGGAATTTCGCATTCAACCGGAAATATCGACTCCACTCCATGTACAAGCTGATATGGAGAAAAACCAGTGGCAGTATTAACCACAGTTCGATATGCCCACAAAGCAAGATATAACATAATGTGCCAATTATTCTTGCTTTGTGCGATGGTTCATTGGAGAATGGATTTGAGTGATTGATTCACTGCCTCTACCTGTCCATTCACTTGGGGGTAGTAAGAAGAGGAGTGCTCTTGCTTATACCCTAACTTCGATGCCAACTCTTCCATCATACGGTTCTGAAAGTGCGAGCCATGGTCAGTGACAAGCTCTTTCGAAATCCTGAACCGAGTAATAATTTTGTTGAATACAAAGTGAGCGGCTGTCTCACCGTCGGATTTTACTATAGGCATAGCCTCAGCCCATTTCGTGAAATAGTCAACAGCCACTATAATGTGATGGTGCCCCCCAGCTGAAGCTGGGTTGCAATCCATAAAATCGAGCCCCCACTTAATGAAGGGACCGGTAGTGATAATGGGATGTAACAGGGTAGGTTTCTAATGCATATTACATGCGAACACCTGGCAAGGGTGGCACCTCTTGACCGCATAAACACAATCCTTAAAGATTGACGGCCAGAAATAACCCACTCTCAAAATATTTTGAGCTGTAGAAATCCCAGATAAATGACCACCACACGCCCCTCCATGGCAATCATTCAGCACAACCTCAGCCTCGTCATGAGTTAAACAATGTCGTAAAATGGAATCTACCCCATGGCGGTACAAAGTATTGTCCACTATGAGGTAGTTCTTAGAGACGTGGCGTAATCGTCATCGTTCATCTCACGAGAGTTGAGTAGGGGTCTTCAGTGTTTGTAAATATATTATGATATCCCCATACCATGGGTCTAACGTAGAGATTAAGAAGATGTGTTCATCGACAAATGTATCTTCACAAACCAATTCCTTGGCCTCGCTCAGAAAATCTGATATAAGCTCTGCAAAGATTAAAGACTTCTTCGATTTTGCCGAAACAAACTCAAGATCAAATTCTTGTAGAATGACAATCCATTTATTATACTTTCCCCCAATCATCCTTCAGGTGAGGACGAATTGAAATGGATTGACATGGGATACAACCAAGGTTTGGCGAAGGAGAATATAATGTCTCAAATGCTGAACCGCATGTACGGTAGCTAAAGCAAGCTTCTCGACATGAGAATGACGAATCTCTACGTCAATAAGGTTTCGGCTCAGATAATATATGACATGCTCTTGCAGCTCCTCATCCTATTGAAACAAGACCATACCAATCGTCTCTAAAGACACGGCCACATATAATAAGAAATCATGGCTATAGTCCGGGGGACTAATCACCAGGGCCGATGCTAGGGCTCGCTTGAGTGCATCGAAGTACTCCTGGGCTCGCTCATCCCAATAAAAGGGAGTATCCTTCTTCAAGAGATGCATGCAGCCTCTAGTCAAATTGGAAAAGTTGACAACAAATCTTCGTAAGAAGTTTGTCATGCCTTGCAAACAGTGAAGATGACGAATATTTTTCAAGGGAGACAACTGAAGTATTGCCTCAACCTTCAAAGGGTCGACTCTTATACCCTCTTTCGAAACGATGAATCCTAACAAACGACCTGACTTCACGCAAAATATGCACTTATGAGGATTTAATCTAACTGAATAGTGATGACATATTTTGAATACCAATATCAAGTGATAGGGATGACACATTCTCATACGAGAATGAGCAGCGAGATCATCCAAAAATACCTCGATAATTGACTTGAGATCGTGGAAAATCAAGGTCATTCCCCGCTGAAATGTAGCTCCGGCGTTTTTAAGGCCAAAAGGAATTTTTTGATATGCGAACGTTCCCCAAGGACAAATAAATGTAGTCTTATGTTGGTCCTTAGGTTTAATCTGTATCTGATTATACCTAGAAAAGCCATCCATAAAAGAGAACACCTCGCTACCCACACACTCATCCAAAATCTGATCCATAAATGGTGTGGGGAAGTTATCCTTAGGACAGGCACGATTCAAATTGTGGAAATTAGTGCATATGTGGATCGCTCCCTGCTTCTTTTCCACCGGAATGGGGTTTGAAACCCACTCCGTCAAGGAAACGGGATAGATGAAACTGGCTTTCAACAGTTTCTCTATCTCTGCCTTAATGGTGGGTGCTTTCCTAGGATTCACCGCACGTAAACATTGTCGAACAGGCTTAGCATTGGGGTAATTCTTAATATTGTGCTCAAAAATACGAGGGTCAATACCTGGCATCTCGTCATAATACCAAGAAAAAATATCACGAAATTCCTTGAATGGCTCGGTATATTCCAGAATCTCAGCATGGAAACATTCCACCCCAATATAGACATTCTCTATCATGCCAGGATTGCGAGAGATGTTGATAGGAATCGTTGAAGATATGTTTGCCGTGTTCCATTAGCCATCGGACCAGGAGAGCTTAATGGAACCATAGGACTACCAACTCTCTGACTAAGAATCTCCCTAAAATCCTCACGCTCCAAACGGTCAAGCTCTAGAAGAAAGTACGATCTATGATGAAGTTCCTCCCATGGTGGCTCAACTCCTGACATAGCCTCAATAATCGCTTCATCCGAAGGGAAAACCATATCAAGGTAGTCGTGGGCATGAGAAGACTAAACTACCCATGCCGGGAGCACATATGGGTCCTCCTCCTCCATCCGTTAAGAGGAAGGACTAGGCTCTACAATACTTTTGAGATTAGCTTGATAAGCTATCATGTCTACAAGCAACAGCACGCTCGTTTCAACAGGCTCACTCGAAGTACTCGGTGTAGGAAGAATCCAAGGGTCTTCCATATGACTCGTGCAAAAAGACACCGATGTCATATAATTTGAAGCCTCATCGGAACTAGATCCTATCATTAGGATCAGTGCAGGACAACTAAAGCTTCCCATGAGGGATGGATACATGCCTACACCCACACTCCCAGTTTTCGGCTGAGAGTGCTCAACGATCGGGATCGAAGCTCCTAAGGATGCGGTAATAGATGGATTCTTGAATGTCATTTGATCAATCGTTATGATCTTCCCATTATGTGGAAAGCATACAACGTAGAACAAGGAAGAAGCAACGGCTTGCACACTGTACATCTAGTTCCTACCCAACAAGAGATTATAGTCAAGGGGCGCATCAACCACCTCAACCTCTGTCGCAACGATCTTCCCCCCCAAATGGACTTTAAGGGAAGGAAGGATGTCATGCTACCTAAAATATCTCCCATCTAACGCAGTTAACATAGTCACTGATTTAGACAGCTCAGGAGAACCGAGACCCTTCCAATAGGCCAAAGACATCACAGAAGAAGCAGCTCCCTCGTCAATCACAGTATGTTTGACAGTCATACCAAGACATTCTGCGTGCACCAAAAGAGACACATAGTAGGGCAAGCGAGGCTGAAGTCTTGCGGTTTCAAATTTGATCACAGAGGAAGAATCATCATCGTTCACAACAAGGGAAGAAAGCAACGCCTTCCTTTGCGAAGGACAACTCTGAAGCACTTCCAATGCAGACATCGTACAAGGAGTATGGCCCAAATCCTTGAAAACTGAATAATTCTGGGCGGCTCAGGCATTTGGATTATGCCCTGAACGCTTAAGGACTCCCTTAGGAATGCGAGGTGTAACCTTAGGTTTATCCGTAGGTTTCTCAATGCGCAAAGGGGACCCTGGTGGATTAGGATATTTGTTTGGGCTGGGTTGTGATGAACTATAATCTTTCACATGAGTCACAACTTTCACAGCATGAACCATGTTAATGCACCCATGACCACTCCCCTCCGGTGGATCATCATCACTAGACTGGTCATGGGACTTTGAGTTCATATTTTGATTATGCGGTAAAGGGTTAGTTAGCACAGCTGGACCTTGTGCTAAGAATCTCAAAGCTTCTTCAATCTGAGGGCACAAGTAAGTGAGGTGATTTTCCTTACATAGATTGCAAGGGAACTTAACCTTACGTTTCGCTTGCTTGTCCCCCCCAGGATTTCTACCGTTCTTGTCACTATTGTTAGCATTCTCATTCTTATTCCCACCCTTTCGATTATTATTTTTACCCTTTTTTCTATTCCGTCCGGGCTGCTGGTTACCCTTCTGGTTCGACGATTGCATAGAAAGTACATTCACCGTTTGGGTGGGTTGAGACAAAGCCGTAGCTTGTCCCGAAGCATATTGGTTGAGTGACAATTGACTAACTTGTTTTGCAACCAAATCTATAGGTTTCGCACTTGCACAACCCACAATGCCATTGGCATGTGGTCCAGGTTTGACTTTGGGATCGAAATTGGAACGAGGAGAATTGGGAATAATCTCATACAACAAATCGGACTGAGCATAGATCAAGTCCAGTTCCTGCACCCTAAAAATCACTTGTTCCTCATTCTGCACTCCGGATGTGGAAACAGCCTTCGCTATATACGGCAATAACGACTTGAGGAACCACTCGAGGAGGAATTCTGGTGGTATAAAAGATTTAATTAATCTCTTCTGTCTACGCCACTCTTGAATATGGTCAGAAATATGTGTGGCTTTATCTTTCTGAAATGTCGACAAGAGTTCAGTACCAACGTCATAGCACACTAGTAGCTGGAAGTGATTAGGAAAAGTCATCGCAAGGTCGTCGAACAAAGTGAAAGATCCCTTAGGTAACTCTATATACCATTTCATAGCAGGCCCTGTGAGGGTGCATTGAAATAGTCTCAAACGGACTGAGTCCTAATGTAATGAATTCGAAGAGAACCAAAGGTGAAACGTAGTAACATGTTCGCTCGGATCCTCTCCTGATTTTCCTTCTAACTTAGGTATGTCTGAAGGAAGCTTGGTAGGGACAGCCGGCCAAGCCGGGTCATGAGCCACAGGATCATTCGTCAGTCTCAATAAGTTAGGAAGATTAAGCATCGCAAGGAAAGGGAGCCTATGATGATGAGGTCGATGGACCGCTCCCTGGTTCATATAGGGTTGATTACCACCATGGCCTTGGCCATAGTGTCCTCCTCTCTTCTGACCCATATAGGGTGGCGTGGAAGCACAATAGTATGGTGGACCTTGACTAGTAGGAGCTACAAATCCATAATTAGGAGAGTAAGTAGGTTGTTGATACCTGCCTCCATAAGGTGAAGAAACCTGTCCATACTGCATCCCATAATAAGGTCCATAGGTCATCGCATGTGATGCCCCATGAGACACTCCATAGGTAGGAAGATACGCTCCAAAAGTAGGGATATACACCCCGAAAGTAGCAAGATGACCTATAGAAGCATGAACATAGCCTCCCAAAGCAGCGGGCGGTATGTGAACTTGAGACACAATCGGTCAAGTAACCACAGTACGAACCTGACTCATATCCATATACCGGCTCAAAGGACCACATGAATAAGGTGGAGGATGTACATTTGAAGAACTAGGGACCGAGGACAAAGGAACCTGAGTAATAATATATGTACTACCACCTATCGTTACTCATCTTGGATCTGGTATCCTAATCAGATCGCTAACCCTAGACCTACGAGGGAGATATGATGTGGCTTCCACCACTGGGACGGAAGGTGCAATGTGACTAGTGCTCCCAAACCTCTCCGCATGGTAAGGAATGAGAGTGCCCCCAGGCATAGTGTTAGGATCGAAATCGGATTTGACATGAAATGTCAAATCATGTGTAGGGAAACCAGACATAGCATAACTACCGTAGCTAGTGCTAGCAGGTTCAAAATGAGTCTCGGCGTCCTCCGGCATTCCATACCAGTAACGCGTCAATGGGGAATTAGAATTGGAGTGAGTAGGTCGATCATGCAAGGTTCCTATCTCATAAATCATAGGACCTAACTCAGCTAAGTCGAGTGAAGGATCATAAGTAGGAGTAAATTCCCCATCGTCTACACGAATGGGAGGAGGTGGTTCAGGAATATCCTCTAAACGGTCTCCCATGGTCTGTGAATCAATGTGTGAAATAGTCCACCTGGACTATCTAGGTCTCTCTCCAAAAGGAGGAGGAGAAGTAGAAGGCGGAAGTCCTGCTAAATGACGAGAACGGTGAGGACCCACACTAGAATCCACAATGACTCAAAAAATAGCAAAGACTCTCTATTTACGTAAACCCTAGGCCAACTATCGTGCACAAAGCAATCACTAATAAAATCTAAATCCAAATGCAAGCAAACAAGGGCTGGATAAGTGAGCTCCCGAATGAAGCAGGTATGTCCCATCTAGGAGAGGCTTGAGACTCCCATTCACAACAAGCGGAGGTACGTAACCAATTATTGTGGCCCTCGGCTTCAATGCGTAAAGCGACTGTGCTATCTGACCCCAACCTGGCTGGGACACCTGCAGAATAACCCCCACAAAGTACCCCCTTGATATCCTAGGTAAGGCCACTAAGGTCACCTCAATATAATCAATGCTTAGGTGGACAGTTGCAGGCGGGATTGACCGTATGGGTAGGGTAGCAAAGCCCGAAACTCTCGAAAGAGCCCCCAGATACGAATACAATCCTGGAAATATCTCCGATGCTACTCAGTTATGACTAGGGGTCATCCCAATCAATAACCGTTCACACTACCTCGTGCTTAGCTCCCTTTTGAGAGGAGGATCCTGAGAAACACTGGTTATACCAAGGATTTCACACACTCACCTGGATAGACACCTAGATGTTGTTGTTTAGTGATCTTGGAGAATTGACTTACAATGAACTATTCCAAGATCCTAAAACCTAAGCTTGTTGGTGCACCCTAGAAAAGAAAAGAGTGTAATTCATTTTATTTAGCGTTGATTTTATTTGGCTTTATTACTTTAAAAAAAAGGATATGATCGTGCAACTAATGGTGTTATGACGCAACAGGAAGTAAAATGCACACCTAACAATCAATGCAAATGCATTGTGTCCATGAAAACAGGGTATTCTACTACGTGAAATGCACAATTCTTCTTCAAATGATAAATGCAAATTTTCCTATATGATGTCCTAACTAGTACTCCAAAGCAAATCTAGTGCAAGTACAATGCAAAGTGCAAAATGCAATGCATGATGATAAGCAAATGTTTTTGTATTTTTTGAAAATAACAGAGATGCAAAAAGAAAAATAATGATCTTATGACCCCTAGACTCTGCAAGCACACCCAAACAGCACTCAAGCAAAGAACTAAGGTAAAAGAACTCTAATGCACTAATCTCAAACAAAAAATCGAAAATGCCATGACAAGAACCTTCTTAAAAAAGAAAAACTTAGCCTAAAAAAAAATGTTTCTGGTCAGGAACAGAGGTCTAAACAGACTCAGGCAGTGCCAAAGGAGACTCAACAAATATTAGAATTCACCCAGCAACCAACTATCTTCCCCAAAAAGGAAAAATCAAGGGCATACGCGACTGTTCGCAGTAAACCCACGTGTATACGCGGAAATCGCAGGGGAAACCGCGTGTATACGCGACTGTAAGTAAAAAAACTCACGTACAGGAATAAAGGTGCATAAATTCAAGGAAAACAGACAGGCTGAGACAAACTTCACACCAATCAGACTCTACCAAACATACATGCCCCCAGACTCGACACAGAAACAAAAGAGAAAGAGCAATTCAAATTCATTGAATGCCAAGAAAACAACCCCCAAAGGAAAACTACTAAGAACTCCCCAGTGGAGTCGTCAATTCTGTTACGGAGAGAAATTCCTATGGCTTGGGGTACCACAACAGACAGCTTGACTCCAGAAATCAATCCTTTCCAATATGCAATAGAAATTAAATGTCTAACACTAAAGGATCAGACCTCGTACCTTATTCCGGACGGTTGAAGTAGATCCCCATTGAGCTTTCCAATCTTTAGCTTGAATTGATCTATTACTTCCTCAACAACAAGTAAACAGTACAAGCATTCTAGATATCATGGTGTTAGATCTATTCTAGCATATATAATCAATAATGTACAAGCATTTGACATAATCCCATGGATAAAATATTCATTCAAACACACATTATTGGACAGGAAAAGATATTTCTATTAATATAAATCAGAGATTACAAGATACAACCTCTAACGGCACGTCTACAAACCGGAGAAACTGAATCCCCCACTTGGGCCTCCACCACTTCAATCCTCCATCTCTCGATAGAAAGCTCACAAGTAAAAGGTAAGCTTGGGAAGAACACACTAGTGCTCCAAGGGACAAAGGGATGCAGACTCAAGAATAAGTTCCGGCAACAATGGAATATAGTTTCTTTGCTCTCAATTCTCTCTTATGCCTTCAATGTACCAAGGGGTTCCTTATATAGCTTTTCAAAAGGGTAATGAAAGGTTGAATCTGAGCGATCTCAAGGCATAGGGAAGGCCAGGAGTCAAATGAGTCAGATCCATGTCAAGGAAAACTCCAAAAATATTTGGATTATGCACACATCCCGATGTACGTATTTTTAGTGGTCAAACCCATGTATATACATGCTTATAGGTTTAAAAGTCGCGTATATCATTTTTCATATGTTTTTAGGGATGATCAAGGAAACATCAAAGGACAAAAAGTGGTCCATAGGGTCTAAGGAATTTGCAGCGGGACAGGGGAAGGCCATACAAAGTGTGATTCACCTAGAGTGGTGAAATCCTCTATAACAGTTATCATGTAACTAATTGATGTAAATGTTTCAAATTTCTACCTAGAAGGTAGTTATGGAACTACTTTACCTTTTTTAATGATAAAAGGAAGACAAACATACAGTTTTGAGGTGGGATTTTTCACTGAAGGATAGGCTTTTGGAGCTTTGATTTCTCAAGCTAGCATTTATAACTCTTATGTAAGTGGATGACTGTTATTGATTATATATAAACTGATAAGCACTTTTACCTGTCATACTTTTTCATTTCTGATCTGGTTGATTGCTTAGTCTACAATTTCATTACCTATTTAAAGGTTTATTCATGTAAATGCTTGTAGCCTATGGGTGGAATTAGTATTTCATGTGTAATGTTTATGGCTTATTGGTATGTGTTTGATCCCTAGTTTATCCAACTTGCATGATTCAGTTTTGTATTAGCTTGTGGATGTTTATTTCCTCCTTGCTGATGAAGTTTTTAAAACCAAAACCCTAAAAACAAATTTTATTCTATTTCATTTTGAGATTGTGTTAGTTTATTCTTGTGGTACTCTAGGAACAATTTCTAACTAACAGACACCATCTGTTTCCAAAGAAATCCTAAGATTACGAGGTTATTCTTTAAAGTGAGGCCATTTTTCCTCCATATCTCTAAATGTAGAACCATCTGCAAGAATTCGAATAAGATCATCTTGAATACCGTTCATTGCATGTGAATTCATAAATTGCGCTTTGTTTTTGCACCTGAACAGTCATTTCAAACTTGGATTAATGGGAATATAACTAAGAACCTTATGAGGCACCTTTTTTGTTACTTAATCTATTCGATATCTATTGATATGACATTTCGAACATTCTATTGCAAATTCATGCTGATTATAATATATAACATGGTCATCGGGCCATGCATGAATTGCTTCATAATGAATTCCAATTTCTTTCATGATGGCAGATAAATCTCGATATGTGCGAGATAAAATATTTGATGGTGGTAACAAAAATTCAGCTATCAAGCTACAACAAATAAAAATAAAAATCTAGTTAATATAATATATAAATAATATTAATGAAACACATTTCATCCTTATTAATTTGACTTATGAATTAACAATACAATTATTAGAGGAACAAAGATGACCTTTATCACGATCGTATATATGCGATGGATTATTTTACATACCTTAACATTCATGTGAATGATATGTTTGAAAGACCATTCATAACCTTCAAGTTCATTATCAACAATATAGTAGAGAGAAGATTTGTGTTGGATCCTTCATAAAGGGGTTTGTATGCATTCTGAAGAAGAGGTAAATCATAAACATAATCACAGTCATCAATATTTTCATGATCATTGTCACCATCATCATCCATTCTAACATTAAATGAATCATGGATCAATGTATTTGTACCGTCATCTTCAACTACATTATCAATATGATCATCTTCTTCAATATGATCATTAATGTGTTCTCTGTTATTCATAGCTCCATGTTCCTCCGGTACTTGTTCTGAAAGAACTTCCTCTGGACGATATGTCGTAGGATGTATTTCCTTTATAATTAAATGAAAACATAAATAGATATAAGTTAATATATGAAATATTCAAATATTACATACATTTACCAAAGCTATCAATATAAAAAAAATTCAGAATGCAACACTTACAAATGGACGATATTCATTCCCCCCCTTGATGTGTCCATGTTCCCTAAAATGTTTTCTGGTTTTTGTGATCAATATTCTTTTCCTCTTAAAACCCCTGCATTGACTACATGGAAAATAACATTTCTCATCACCCTTTCTTTTCACTCCATCCCACAATGTAGCAAGCAATTGTCGATTGTGTCCGTTTGGATCACGAATATTTCTATTTGAAATTTTGTCACAAAGAGCTTGAATGAAGACTATCGATGATCTTAAAAAATCAAGATCCACACATCACTATTTCTGTAAACCGTATGTCGAAGAATAAAATAATTTTTGTAAACTATCTGTCAAAGAATAAAATAAATTCTGCAAGCTGTCCGTCGAAGAATAAAATAATTTCCATAAATTTTCCGTCGAAGAATAAAATAATTTATGCAAATCATCGCTTCTATAGCAAACATGTTAGAATGTTTCTGTAATGTATAGATTTTCAAATTCATCGGTCATTGGATATCTGACGAAATGGAGCCTAGCTACCATTGTAAAAAACATGCGATATAGGAGGAAATCCAACAATAAGGACGTCTAAAATATGACAACGGTATGTAAAAAATCTGACATTAGGGTCGTCAAAATTCCGACCTTAACGACATTGAAAATTTGACATGTGATTCTATCAATTTCAAAAAATTTAATCAAATTTTGAAATTTCAAAGTGAAATCCAACGAGACAGTATTTTTCGTCGGATGACATCGGATTGTCTCGTCATATTTTGGGTTCAAATCTTGTTGTGTGGGAAGGGTAAAACATTTCTAGACCAATTTTTAGGGAGTCTATGTTGATGGATATCAAAAATAGTGTGAAGTAAACCCCTATCGACAGAACTGTGTCAACATTTACAAGGATATCCAATCTCACCAAAGACTTCGAAGAAATGCTTCAGTTTCATGTCTTTCGACACCTTAAATCCAAGGTAGACAGTCAATCCAAATTTGTTGTACTCTACAAGTTGGTGTTTTTCAATTTGATAGGAACTCTCCTGTATCCCTTCTTCCCTAATGCCCCTTGTTACAGATAGAAACTTCCTATGGATTGTGGTGTACCACGACAGACTGAATGACACCAGAAATCAATCCATTCCAATATGCAAGAGAAATAAATACATATAACACGAAGGGATATGAAGCATACCTTTTTCTAGACGGTTGATATAGATCCTTGTTGAGCTTTTCCAACATGCTTGTATTCACAATTCGCTCTCAACAAAAGCAAACAAGACAAGTATGCTATATATGAAAGTGTTAGGCCTACTCTAGCATATATAAACAATCATGTATAAGAAAATAAATACATCCATGGATACAATATTCATATTTATGCATGTGTATTGGAAAAGAAATGGATATTTCTATTAATAAAAACAGATATACAATATTGACAACCTTTGTTGGCATTTATTCGAATCCAAGAAACCGAGTCCTACACTTGGGCCTCCACCAATTCAATCCTCCTTCACAATGGAAAGCTTACAAAGAAAAGGAAATATTGGGAAGAGCAACATTGTGTGCTCCAAAGGGACAAAGGGATGTAGACTCAAGCATAAACAAGTGAGTCAACAATGAACTATAGTTTCTTTGCTCTCTAATTTATCCGCATTCAATGTATCCAAGAGTATCAATATATAGCACTCCAAATAGGCAATGGAGGGTTGAGTCTGAGCATTCTCAAGGCATATGGAATTCCAAGAGTAAGTTATTCAGGACTCTATGAGGGAAACTCCAAATTTTTTTGGCTTTATGCACATTTCCCGATGCATGCGGGTTTTGGCTCCAAAGCTGCGTGTACACGTAGGTATGGCTTTAAAAGTCGTGTATACACATAAACATGTGTTTTTTGGGGACTTTCTTGGGACATCAAAGTATAATATGAGAAAAGGGGGTCCAATGAGTCTACATAGGGACATGGAAGGCCATAAAGATGTGATCTACCAAGTTTGGTAAAATTATCTATAACAGATGCCCCCTAATGTGTGAGGTCAGAGAGGTAACATGATGGCTGAAATACATTATATCCATCCCAGAAGTGGAGTAATGAAGGCCCAGGTGGAAGAACCAGCCACTCATCAGTACAATATAATGATTAATCTCTCCATATGACTGCAAATATATATATATAGCAGTCCCATATACATAAGAGTACAATATCCATGAATAGGCATGATATACAAATGTCATGTGTGGTCATTGCCACGTATAATATTCAATGAATCAAGATATCCATAATGGATGAAGATAAATGATAATACACTGGAATCTGGTTACGAGAAATGACATCTCATGAATACTAGCACGGTCAAGGAGGTAGCACATGTGGAATGCCACCAATATAAGAGGTCTTCTATGCAAACCACTATGTGTTAGAAAAATCAACCCATATTTAGCTACCTTAGACATTAATTAATCCATTTTTGTCTTATTTTCCTAGTTTCCACTATTCCACTCTATGCAAGTTGTCTTCCACATGTCCTAGAAGTCAAACTTTCTAAAACTGAGTCATGGAGTGCTTGGAAAACCTCCTAGAAACCATATTTAGTAGTTCTGCTTTATTCCAGATCCTCCCTAGTGCATATCTTCTTTTTCTGCTAAGTTACCTGCTTTATCGATATTTGAGGCAAAGTGGAAAGTAATACTAGGTGTAGTTGACTTGTTTTTTGCCCTCATCATCCTCCATTCTTTTCTCCTAATAAAAGCATGTATGATTTGTCTTTCCATCACCTATTAGCTTTCCTACTTGAATTTTCCAATTCGTGAGCCTCTAGGTAGATTTGGAAACTACTTTATGCACCTATGGGGGATTTGACTAGATTTAGTAAGCCTACTTTTGACTAATTCAAATGGAATCCTTATGCATTAAAATATCTCATGTAATTATATATATCAGCAGCCTATGACTTCATAAGGTTGGATATTGTACACTTATTCAATATAGATTAGTGTTATGCTCCAATTTCAGTCTCCTTTGTGTGTAAATTTGCAGGTTTTATTAGCAATTTTGTGAGTGCAAATGTTATATCGCATAAGTTCAATTTACACATGGTATCAGTGCCTTTGTATATCAATTTCTCTCCTTCCATATTTCTATTGCAGGTTCGACATCTTGACTGGGAGCTATTCTGCTAACTGAAGGGACAATTTCTGAGTTATGGATCAATCTCAGAAGATCAGCTTGACTCCATTTAATTTATTTGAATGAAAAGTAGAGATGGAGATACTGTTGAGAGAGAAAGGTATCTACAGGGTGACTATGGCAACTGAAGCAGAGCCCAATGCAGCTGCAGAGAAAATTAAATTGCACAACAGGAGGGATGAGGCCTATGGTCTTGTGTGTCTGAGCATATCCAGAGACCTCCTCTTCCAGCTTGATGGATTGACATCACCTAATGAAGTATGGGAGAAGCTTGTAGATATTTTTGGTAACATAGATGAGATGAGAGGATATAAAATTGAGAATGAGTTGATCTCTTTGAGTCCCAGCAACTTCGAACCCCGACAACTCTACTTTTCCAAGTTTAGAGCCCTTGTTTTGCAGCTAAAACAGTGTGGAATTGAAAAGAAGGAGGAGAAACTAGTTTTGGCCATACTCTAGAAGATTTTCCTTAACTATTCAGTGTTTGTTTTGACCTTCCATGCCACCAAGTTGACAGCTCGAGCTTGGAAGATGCCTAAGCTTGCAGAGTTCATGGAATCCCTCACACAAGAACAAGATAAACTAGTGATGATGGGCACCATCAAACCTTCCAAAGACCAAGCTTTGGTTTCTGGAGATTCGATGATGGATTCAAAAGGCAAGAATAAATCTAAGAAGCCACCTGAGCAAAAGAGAGACAAGAACAAGTCTTAGGAGGATCCCCAAGGCTCCAAGAAGAACTTCCAAAAGAAGAACAAAGGAGAAATAAGAAAGTGTGCATACTGCAGTAAGGGATATCATTAGGAAAGTTCCTACATGAAGAAGCAAATTGGCATGCTAACCCAACTCCTATAGAAGAATAACATCTCCCTTCCTGATAGCTCAAAGAAGAGGGAAGGAGGATCAAATTCAGAGGATAGAGAGAGAGTACATGCATTGGTTGCTAGCACATCAAGCTCACCTAACTTCATCATAGACTCTGGAGCTTCAAGACATATGGTTTCGACCAAGGAGGCATTTTCCTCTCTTGACATGTTGAAAGGTCCACTAATAGTGTTGCGAGATGACTCTCTCATTGATAGTTTGGGGAAAGGAAGGATTGATCTTGACCATGGTAAGTTCAGCAATGTATTGTATGTTCCAGGTCTTTCCTCTAACCTCTTTTTAGTGTATCAGATGACCTACACAGGGTCTCCAAAGAAGTTCATATTCTCCCCTGATGATGTTGAGATCAAAGAGATCTTGAGTGGTAAATTCATTGCAAAAGAAGTTGTATATCACACTTCCAAGGTATACATGTTTTCACATTTTCTACCCTACTCAAACCCCTCTGCTCTTCTGATTCATGCTAATGAGGAAAGCAAGCTTTGGCATGAAATATTTGGCCATCTTAACTATAAGTATCTTTCTGATATAAGTGAAAAATAAATGGTCATAGGGTTACCAAATATTATGTTTTCCTAGGGAGTCTGTCAAGGTTGTATCCTAGGAAAACACCCAGAGCATAAATTTGAGAGAGCTAGTCATGAGAGAACCTCTGCACCTCTTGAGTTGATCCACAGTGATGTTGCTGGTCCATTTCCTCATATGTCAATGAGTCAGGCCAAATATGCATTAACCTTCATAGATGAATTTTCCAGGTACTGTTGGGTTTACTTCCTGAAGCATAAGTCTGAAGTTTTTGGCCTCTTCGAAGTATTTAAGGCTTTGGTTGAAAACCAATTTGGGAGGAAACTCAAGATCCTCAGATCTGAAAATGGTTGTGAGTATTTCAATTCTAATTTCATTCAATATTGTGAAGATGTAGGCATTCAGATGCAGCATTCAATCCCTTACACACCACAGCAAAATGGTGTTGCTGAGAGAAAGAACAGATCACTGAAGGAGATGGCAACCTGTATGATGGAGGCTAAGACTTTGCCACCAAAGTTTTGGGCCGAGGCTAGAAACTATGCATCCTATATCCAGAATAGGGTGCCTCATAAACAACTTGATGGTATGACTCCTTTCAAAGCATGGAGTGGGCACAAGCCAGATGTGACCCATTTCAGGATTTTTGGCTCAAGGGCTTGGGCTAGAATTCCAATAGAAAAGAGGAAGGCTTTGCAGCCCCAAAGCCAAGAGTGTCTATTTGTTGGGTACTCTGAATATTCAAAATGGTACAAGCTGATAAATTTGAGCATAAACAAATCCTTCATTGAAAGGAGTGTTCAATTCCAAGAAGAGCCTTTAGCAGCAGTTGAATTTGGAAAGTCTTCTTCACCACCAGAACCATTGAATGTAAGTGAAGAGACAAATGAGTTTGTTGATTCTGATATGTCTAATAATGATGATTTAATTGCAGATCCTGATAGTCCTACAAGGCCAAAATTGGCAGAAAATACCATTCATGCAGCTGGGGAACTAGCTGGAAATCCTAGTGATCCTAGGAGGACTAGATCTCAGTTTGAGAGTGCCATGTGTATGAAAGACCCTTTGTTTGTAGAAAAGTGTTATCTTATGGTTGAATCAGACCCATATACATATGAATATGTAGCACATGATCCAATATGGCAAACAACGATGAAAGAAGAATTCAGCTCACTCTAGAAGAACAACACTTGGGAACTGGTTGATCTTTCCCCAGGGAGGAAGCTAGTTCAATGTAAGTGGGTTTTCAAAACTAATTTTGCTGCTGATGGTTCACATTTTAAATATAATTAAATATTGGTAGCCAAGGGCTACTCATAGATACATGGTATTGACTACAATGAGACCTTTGCACCAGTGCCAAAGATGGACTCCATCAGGCTATCCTCAGCCATTGCAACTTCGAAGCAGTGGGAGGTACATCACATGGATGTGAAGTGTGATTTCCTGAATGGAGATATTACTGAATATATTTACATGCAGCAGCCTCAATTGTTTGTTACTAATCCATATTTTGTGTGCAGGTTAAAGAAATCATTGTATGGGCTTAAGCAAACCCCCAGGGCTTGGTATGCCAAGATTGATGGCTTTCTGCTGTCATTGAGTTTTGTTCGATGCAAGTCTGATCCTAATGTTTATTTGAAGCTGATTCATGGTTATTTTATGATTATTGTCTTGTATGTGGGTGACCTTCTGATTACAGTAAGTTCAAAGAAATAAATTGCCTCCTTGAAGGATGAAATGATGGCATGCATTCTCTATGACTGATTTGGGATTGTTGAGCCAATTCTTGGGTCTCGAAATTGCTCAATTCCAACATGGAATAAAGGTACATCAGTCCAAGTATGCTTCAGATTTTCTGAACAAGTTCAACATGAAATATTTCAAGCCAAGCAAGACTCCTTTCCTTTCAGGAGTTAAGCTTGAAGAAGCAGGTTCTTCTCCTATGATAAATAATACACTATATAGGAAATTGATTGGGTGTTTGTTGTACCTTACACACACTCGACCTGATATTTCTTATGCAGTAAGTTTGGCTTCAAGATACATGGATCAGCCTCATGAGATCCATTGGAGAGCAGCAAAAAGGATCCTTAACTTTGTTCAGGGAACAAGAACTCATGGGATCTTCTACAAAGCTAAATCTGATCTTGATTTGATTGGGTTTATTGATAGTAATTGGGCAGGTGACAACATATATCAAAAGTCAACATCAGGATATGTGTTCATCCTTGCTAAATGACCAATCATTTGGTCAAGCAAGAAACAGAGTGTCATTGCACTCTCATCTATAGAATCAAGAAAATTATGAGGGACGAATAAGCAAATGACCTACTGACAGTGTTGAATAATGAGCAAACTTAGTTTTGTTCTATATTTGAAATATTAATACTCTGGAAAAGCATGAACATAAATACATCATCATGCTATCATTTGTGAATTTGAACAAGGCTTAATATGAATATGGGACTTTATGTGTAGTATGTTTATTAAATGAAGAACACATTAGTCAATTTGATTTTCAAAGGGCCAAATTGAACTAATTCATGGGATTACTAACAAGCCTTGTCAAATTGTTGACTTATTTATCAGGCTGCAATACTCAATTTGTTCATGGATATGTAGGGATCCTTGTCTAGTATGGATATGACCCTCATTCATGCTTTTACAATATAAGGAATGAGTTTGTGGTAGATATTAGATACCACTATTATGCAATTATGTCTTATATCGATTAAAACACTAAAAAAGAAAGAAAAACGAAAAGGGATAAGACAATATGAAAGCTAAGTTGTATTGAAACTAATATGGAAACAAATACGACAAATTCTCAAAAAAGTCAGATACAATATTGCATGACCATAACAAATATTATATATGCATATATACAAAAAGTACATGAAATATAATAAAATGTTAGTTCTACCAGGAATTACTTATTAGTGATCAACTCTTTTTAAATAACATGTTTTACTATAAGTACCAAAATAGTTTCTTGTAAGTATTTTTGGTCTGCTTAATATTTTTTGTCATTTTCTACCTGAAATGTGGTGTTCTCTAGTTGGGAACATGTTATAAATATTGGAAGGTGACATAATGTGCTTGAAATTTCCATCCAATGGTTCAAGGTTGTATCCATGACATATCCCTCTATTTCCAATATTTGAAATGCTAAACAAAATTTTAGGTACCTATGCTAGGAATTTCTGTACCATTTAGCATAAAATATAAAGAAACTCCATCTATGTGATGAAAAATAAATGTTAAAAGATAGAAATTTCTCTTTACATAATGCATGAATATATATGGACGTTATAGTTTTACAAGAGGCTATGTACTTGAATGATGGAGAAAAAGCTTCTTTGAATCTTGCTTGGGGCACACCACCATCCATAATATTTGGAAACAAAGTTTCTAGTTCCTCATTGGACATGAGTTTGATCCCTCATTAGGCATAATGGAATCTACAATAGTGATGTGAAAAGGAAATAAATAGAAAAATGGATGTGAATATTGTAGATTTCCTCTTTGGTATACTTGGGCCTAGGATCGATTCCCCTAGAATAGAGTTTTTGGATGAAAACCTAACTCATAGCCAATACCACCTTTGAATTGCATGAAGCATTATTTCTTTCCAACTACCTTTTTATCAACTTAAATATCAAACACATACACATCTAACTTGTAAAGATTATGTGATGGTTGGTTTCCCTCTCCATAAAACTTAATAGGTTGTTACTAGGTGACAACATGGAGTCTTATTTAGTATTTTTCTTGCACTATTTTTTTCAATTTATTAACTTCCACAATAGGGTGTATGCTAAAATTTTGGAATATGTAAATCCCACCTAAAATTTATCCTTTATTTTACTCTATATACTTGTTGCAGCCGCAACATTTTCCCAAATTTCTAAAATTTTGGGACCCCCCTTTTCTACTTTGAATTAGTTGGTTCTTTTCTGGATTGCAGCCTCTTGATTTTTGGCTTATGGATTTTGAAGCATTTTGGTTGCTGTTCATCGATTGTTTTTCTCCTCATCACATGTTCTGAAGATTTCGTGCCTTAAATATTTTCTCTTGAGTTGATTTCATTGTCGCTTGGCCCATTTCTTCAAAGCCTTGATCAATCAGGAGTTAAGTTTTTGTCTATTTTTGCCGTTGCGGGCGTCCCGTTAACCTTCCTCCCCTGTTGTTGCGGATCATTTTCAAGTCTTGGACTTTTGTTTTGCCCCGACCGTTTCGGGTGGGTTTGGAATCCTCCGACCGTAGCGCGTGATTTTTGACTCTCCGACGTGGCGGACGGGTTTTGGTTCTCCTCCGTTTCGGATGGGTTTTGATTCTTCATCAGAGGAATGGGAAGTCGTCCTCGTCCGAAGTTTCGGGCGGTTTTTTGATCTCCCCTTCCGACGTTGCGGACTATTTCCGGAAGGGGGACTTTATATGACGCTCCGATGTTTTGTTGTCGCCCGGCGGTATAGCGGAACGATTGACCATCTCTTGCTCCGACGTTGCGGAGCGGTCCGGAATTTTGTGTCTGCCGACGCCCGACGACAGTGATTCAAACGTTATATTTAGCCATCACGGGTGAATAAGTATAGGGATTTGTCCGCCGTTGCGGAGGGAAGAAAGTTCTGATCGCCCGACACAGTTTCAGTTCGCGCCCGATAGAATTTTTTCTTGCACGTGTGGCAGTTTTCAATATATACGGGGCGACAAACGGGGTTTTGGTATTGTTATTGAGCGCTGTCGTGGTATTTCAAGCTGTCGATTTTAGGAACGCGTGAGGATCTAGCTGTTGGTGTACCCACGTCCAAGTGGCAGGAGGAGAAGTCTAACCGGCATCAGCTCACTCGTTTGTTGGATTTCCAGGTAGGATCTTTACACTCTAACATCGGGTTTTTCAAGGTTTCAACTAAGGGATTTATGTATTGGTTTGAGTATCGCTAGAATTAGGTCCCCGTAGCCCCGTTGCGCTCGCACGAAGATTTTTCACCCGCAGCTAGGGTTGTCGTAATCGTTTACCTGGCGGTTTCCGCCCGTGTTGTTAGGGTTTCCTGCCGGATAGCTTTGGCGATTAGAGGAGGGGGAGTCTTTTCCTTTTTAGAGCCCTCATTTATTTTTGTCTCTGTCGTTTCAGTCTTGCCCTGAGCACAGTGAGGGAAGGCAAGGTGCAGGCAGTCGTCATGCCGCCTGCACCTGGTTTAGTAATGATGAGACCCGTCGGTAGTTTTGATGGGGTTTATGCCGGGGTTTGGATATTGAATACTTAGCCGGTCAGTTTTCCTAATGGGTGTACCTATTTTTTGAGCCCTAACCCCTGCCCGCACCGTGCAGTTCGTCATTGCAGGCTACCTTCAAATCCTAGGGCCGCGCCGCTGTTAGTATCTAAGTTCTGGGGAATCATGAGTAGTGGTGTTGATGGGAGCTCCCTATTCGAAAAGTGGTTGTGGACTCCCGCGGTTGATAATCACACTGATGTAACTACCATGTCCGCGAGCAGCATAAGCTTTCACCGTTTTTTATTTATCCTTACTAAAGCCATATCTGATTTCGGAAATCTGTAGTTGCGCCTTGAGTTTAAAAGTTATGCATTTGCATTACATATCGTTTGGTTGGAAAATGGCATCCTATGAATTGATGTAATTTTGATGCTAGGCCATTTGATGAATAGTTCCATTTTTTATTTTACACCACATTAAGACATTGCTCATTATAGTGCAGTGGCAGATTGAGTCCATTTTTGTGCTGGTAGTTTTGACACACAAGGCATGGCGGGATTATGTGCACATGTGTTGGCTTATTTCTTGTTTACATATTAACATAGAAAAATAGTATATTGCAAAATATTGCACGACCATTTCAAATATTTCGGCCTGAAGGGCCTAAGTCTAAATCCCATTATAGCTCTGATACACTTGAGAAAGATAAAACTGCTGCAAAATGTTCACAAGCCTGAAATTGCTTAATATCAAAATGTTTTACATTACAGGAAGAATATACAATGTCCAAGAGGCAGAAGAAGAAAGCCCCAGCGGTGGAGGAAGTACCAGCACCAGACACAAAAGCAAAAACTGAGTACATCTATGAAGACACCCAATGTGTCACGGGGGTTGAACCGGAATATAAATGGGGAGAAATATACAGGTTGATTTCCCGCAGGGAAGTCCCAGACATGGGTCTGGAGGAAGCACCCATGTACACAAACATAGAAAAATCTGCCATTATGAAAGTTGCCACCAGGCCCGAGCTGTTTCCATGCCCAGAGGTGATGAGATGGGTTCTACCAAATACCAACCACAACTCAATGCTTATGTGTAATATCGAGGGCCAGGGTTATGCCGCCTTTAGCCCTGGGTATGTGGCCTTAGCTTACCACCTGTCGGAGCCTCAGCTCTTCCTAACAAATGACTGGCTGGACAACCTTAGGATGGATTTTGTAGAAACCATGAAGAGGATGCTCTTGCCAGGGAAGCTATACCGACATAGAGCAACTGAAGAATATGACACAGCCAGTCTCAGACCTCCTTACAGATTCATAGCTCTAATGTTGAATAGGATATTTGGGAGAGCCCATGGCAGACTATTCAAATTCAAGTGGATACCCCTCATGTTCTATGTGGCCACGGAAGGCACGATCTTCAACTGGGCAAGTATAGTATCAAGCAATCTCTCCTCTTGTGTGGCTGCAGCTTTGGAAGGAGAAGCTAGGAAGAGATCTGAGTTTTATATGAGCTCAATCCTGATAGATTGCATACTTTGTCACCAGCCTTTCCCCGGCCTCCAGTGTGTATGGGATAAAGACAGAATGCCTGTATATGCGGCCTACAAACCCCTAGGGGCTCATCTATGTCACAGTCACTACAGAGAGGTCTGTGAGCAGTTCTTCATGCCATTATACAAGCTCATCTTCTGGGGAGAATGTAATTGCATGTCAGAAGACGCTATGCAGGTCATTGGTGAATATGGAGATTACTTTCTGACTGAAAATGGTATGTATATCAGGATGTTTGGAGGGTCAAAGACCCCCTTTTTGCTGCCCAAATATGCTACAGATTATATAATCCACAAGGAGGCAGTCAGACAAGTATACATTGATGGATTTGGTCACTTCTTGTTCCAGTACAAGAAGACTGTATATCCCCCCCTTCCATTTAAACTCGGAAATTATAAATTCACAAATGTAAAACAAGCGCCCGAGTTCATAGAAGAACTAGGGAGGTTCCGCTTTGGCGAAATGACTTTTCGAAGGAATGATACTCATGGCAGAGTAGCCGAACACTGCAAGAAACACAAGGTGACCTACGAATACAGCCATTATTTCGATAGCGATGAATTGGTTTACAGGATGGCTCCAAATATGACAGAGCTCCGCAAGAGATTCAAACCTAAGCATTCCACCAAGGGTGGAAAAGGATCTGAGCAAGAGAAGGCTGAACAAGCTAAGGCTGAAGAAGCAGCCAGAAGAATAAGAGAAGAGGCTCAGAGGTTGGAAGAGGAGGCTGCAGAATGGATGCGAAAGGGAGAAGAAGAAAAGAGGAAAGCTTCCCAAGAAGCAGCTGAACGAGCCAATGAAGCAGCCAGAGAAACAGAAGAAGCTGCTAAGTAAGCAGCCGAAGAAGCTCAGAGAAATCTAGATGAAGAACTGCAAGAGCAGCAGGCCGAACAGATAAATTTGATGCAACAGCAAGCTCCCGAGGCGTCATCAAGGCTGAGTCAGGGAGATGAAAACCCCGAGATGCAGATCCCTCAAGTACCCACTACCATCGAAGCTGCTACCCCTATGATTCAGCTGGTACCTTTCGTACAGGAAAAAGGGGAAGAAGTCCCTGATTTAAGTACTGTTTATTATGATAGGGCTACTAAAAGAATCATGAGGAGAACAGAGAAAAGGATAGAAGCAAAAGGAATGACTAGCAAGATGATATCAGATAAAGCTGTGATGGTAGGGACAGACGTAGATCCGAGGTTTACCATAAGTGCCGAGAAGGCAGCCATACATGCTTCGGAGGATAACATAGATCGAATGATGAATGAAATAGAATCTACCAAGAAAACCTCCTCTCAGCTGAAGGACACCCTGAGAAATGAAAGAGAAGAGAGCAATAAACTCAAAAGGAAATATTATCATGTGCTCAGAGAAATGGATGCTACAAAGAGTGAAATCTACGCCATCCAGGTAGCAGCACATGCACAGGAAACAACACAAGAAGCCCTGGAAAGAGCACAGCAAGAAATTCTAGACTTGAAGAATGAAAAAGAACACATGAGGGAAAAGATAGAAGACCTAGAAGAGCAACAGACTATTATATACGAGTCTAATACTGCATGTGTTAAAGAACTAAAAGAGCAACTAGAAGCAGCTAAACAATAGCAGGCTGATCTGCAACCGATCAAAGAACACATCCAAGCCCAGAAAGCTAAGGTGTTGCACCTGCAAACTGTTCTAGCAGAAGAAAGATGTCAAATTCTCCAGGTGGATAGCCGATTAGAAGAAATCCTGGAGACTACTTCTTACTTTGTTGATAGGTCACAAGATATCCTTGAAGTATTGACCACTAGGATGGCAAGGGCAGAGAAAGGTGAAGAAGTCCCAGCAGGACTGTCAAACAAGAATAGACAAACCCTTCAGCGAGATTATGACTTGATGGAGTTCGCTATCACTACTACAGAGGAATTCAAGAAAACCGTCTAGAAAATAAAGGGACTGTGCACCGAATTTTTCAGGAGAGCCTTATTCATTTACAACCGGTGTCAAGCAGAAGCTGAGCAAAGGCTACACGATTTCCCAGATCATGACTCATTTATAGAAATGTTGCAGAAAAGACAACAAGAGGAAGAGGCCAAAGTACAATGCATCCAAGCCATTGATGAACAAACCCTGAAGATTGAAATAGGCTATATAGCCGTTTGTTTGCAGCTCCTAGAAGAACAAGTGAGACTAAATGCAACCAGGGTCGAGGCCATCAAGAAAAAGGCTGAAAAGTTTGAGATTAATATCCAATTCTTGGAGCCCAACTCTTTTGAATATCTCGCCAGGGAAGCTGCAGCATGGAAGAAATTTCTAGAGAGTCAAGCAGGACCCTCTTAGTGAAAAGTCGGTCATTGTAATGTTGTAAAATATTTGTAAAAGTTTTGGGAAAAGGGGAAGCGTTAGGAAGACCAAGGGTTGGGATGCCCAAAGGTCCCTTTGGGCAGCCCAACCATTTCTTGCATTTTGTATAAAAGTAGGAGACATAGATAATGAAGGGGCTTTTTCCCAGTAATACTGGAGGACCTATTGTAAGAAGAACTACTTCCTTTTGCAATAAAGATTTTAGTTTGCCTGTTGGAGAAAGATATGTGAAGTTTCCAAATGTTAACAAATGGATGGCGTAAAGATGAACTACTTTGTTTTTCAGCTTGTGTCCACAAATCATGAGATCGTTCTAACTTCATGACCTATGTCTTGTTGAATGGTTTCTGATTCATTGTATGGAAAATTCACTCAGAGTAATGCTTGTGGCTCGTATAACAGTTAGCTATCTGATTGTTAGAATATTTTATTGTTCATGTGTTATAAACATAAATATCAGCTATCTGTAATTTGGTTTATTATACATGGAGATAATGCATTACTCATTAATAATCATTTTCTAGCTCCCTGGGGATAGGTAGTTAGGTGTTTAGATAGTTATTTGTTTTACTTCATATTTGCATATGTGGTTTAGATGTTCGAGAACCTAAGACGAGAGGTAAGAACCTGCGCAGCACATTGTGTCGTTCCTTACATTTTTATCACCCTACATGTTTAAGATAGGCATGTGCATTGCATACATTAAGTCAAAATACAAATTCCGGTGGACCGGGCCGCAACCAGTAAACCCTTGTAGTTACTTTGACCTACGGTAGCCGAACCGTAAACCGGACGGATTCCCTATTCCAAACAGTCAACGGGCTAGTTGGGAACGTTGATTGGGGAGAATCCCTTTCTGTTGTCGCCTGGGAATTTCCAGGCCTCAACAGTTTTTTGGCGCTAGAAGGAGGGCCACCAGTAAAAGGCTGGACGTGGAAATTAATTTCCCGAGACTATCCTATCAGCAGATGCTTGAAGTTTTCAATCCAACCCCAATTTGCAAGTTCCAGTCCTATCCTTGACAGACCGTTTTCCTGGTGTCACTTGTTTACCTTTGCTCATGGCCGGTAATCAACCTAACCCTTTGCCAGCATGGATAGCTAGGTCACCTCTGAACCTAAATCCTCCTTTGCATGACTTGCCTCAAGCCTTTGACAAGCTTTTACCCAAGTTTGACCCGGCGGACAACATTGTTGTAGATGATCACCTTCAAAGCTTTTTCCTAGCACTAGAAGGGCTAAGGGCTGGAGAGCATGAGGACGTGGTGTGTAGACTTTTTCCTCATACTCTGAAAGGAGCAGCAGCTTCCTGGTACTTCGGACTACCTACCAATTCCATTCCTAATTGGGACACCGTTGAGAGGGCTTTCAGGAGTAAATACACAACTCAGAAGACACATGCCTCATTGATGAAAGGTCTGGGTCTGTTAAGAAAGGGAAAGAATGAAAAAGTACGCTGTTTCACCCAACGATTTTCAACATATTTAAAGAACTTCTCAGAAACCGATAGACCCTCGGATAAAGTCTTAATCGAGTATTATACCTCAGCCCTAGGACCTGAACTGGCCATGTTTGCCAAGATGAAAGTCAAGAATACTCTGGTAGAAACTTATCAAGAGGCTGAAAGAGTAGAAGCAGAGAGTGAGAGTATAGAGGACTATCCTGAATCATTTGAAGAAAAGACCACTGGAAGAACAAGCTCACTGCCATTTAAATCTAGAGAAGATAAAAAACAAAATTTTCATGAAATGATGAAAGCGCTTCAGAAAATGTCCAACCGAATTTTAGACCTGGAGAGGGAGAGGGACATTCAGAAAACCTATAAGCCATACTATCCCCAAAAGGAAGATAACAATCAATGGCAGGTCCCACCTCCTAATTTGGCATCCATCAACATAACAGAAGTAGGTGGAGATGATTTCTGTACCTTTCACCAACTACCCCACTCTGAGAAGAAATGTCCTCAATGGATACATTCAATGACAAGGGTGATGAATAAGTTTTTGGACCCCGAGTTGACTAGATACCGTAGCAAGGAGGTGAAAGAGGAACAGGCCATAGAAAAGACAGAGGACGATACTATGTTCTCATGGAATGGAGTTTCATTGTTTAACCAAGAAGAAAATGCTCTCAAATCTCAACAGGCACTTACAACCACAAAAAATGAAAACCTGGCCATTAGAAACAATGATAGAATCTCAAAAGTTCAGGACTTGCAAAAAGGAATAAAGGGGAAGACTGATGTGGGGGCTAAAGATGACATATCTAAGGATATTACTGGCAAACAGAAAACAGAGCCGCTCATTCAATTTTCCAAACAGGTGGAAGATGATGAGGGAAGAAAAGCTGACAAAATGAATGAATAATTGCCCACAACGAACCAACCTGTGAAGGAAAAGATTGAATTGATTAAGACAAAGAAAACCAGCGCCCCACCTTTCCTCGTGACTCTTGAAATTCTCAATCATAAGGTGCATAATTGTTTGGTAGATTCTGGATCTTCTATGAATGTCATGCCTCTGGTAGTTTGCAAAAAGCTTAAGGGATAGATAAAGCCGACTCTTTGGGATGTCACTCAACTTGACAAAACTTGTGTTAAGGTAGTAGGAGAAATGGAGAACGTGATGATTCAATTGTCCGCGAATAAAAAGATATGCCATTACATTGACATCATAGTAGCAGATATACCGGATGGTTATGGGATGATCCTGAACCGAGATTGGACATCAAGACTAAATGGATACTTTGCTTCAGATTGGTCTCATAAGTGGCTACCCCAGAAAGGCAGCCCAAACTTGATTAAAATTCTAAGAGAGCCCTTTATGAAGCACAATGTCACTAAGCTAAGGGAAGAAAACGAATCTGTTGATTCTGTTTTAGGAAATTATATTACTGAGCTTAAGCTCGAACACCATTCATCAAAGGCCAGTCCTGTGATGAACACTCAGCCTGAGCTCCTTCAGCTTCCTCAGGCTGAAAGAAATGACTGCAGAATTGTAGATATGGGTTCCATTTCAAAAATCGCACAGTTGGACCATGGATAGGCAACTCATGTTTAATTCCATCCCATTCCTCAACTTTTAGTTTCAGATTTTTTCAGGGGTGGGCCTAAATTTCTGTTTTCTTATGTACATAAATAAATTGCCTTGTTTTCGTGATACTCAATTTTTTTTTTTTAGTGTTTTAATGATTGCTTTCGTTCATTATTTGCTTTACTGTTGTTTTCTTATAGTCTGCTAGTTTTCGTTTATTTTGAATAAGAGGCAAACTTTTGGATGCAAGGATAACTTCAGGGCTCTGTATTAACTAAAATTCTGAGCAAAAGACTGGGCTCTAAAGAATGTCTTCTAGTAATTGTATTCCTAACTGGCAATGCATTCATTCGAAGTCTCACTTAATCCCTGTAAATACCTCAGCAATGAGAAGGTCTAAAATACTATCTGGGGACTCCATCCACTTCACACTTCAAATACCCCAAGGTAGTCACAGTAAAAGACACACGGAAAGGAAGCAGAGTGAAACAGTTTATCATATATAAATGATCCCATGCCATAAATTAAGAAAGGAGCTAAAAGTTCCTAAGAGTCAATACTCCTGAAAGAAGCAAGACATATCAAAGCAAAGCTTGAAAAATATTAAAACATGAAGGACCAAATGGCCACAAGATCCTCTCCGTCCATGAATTGAAGTATGAAATATATCATTCACACAAAAGGACACTATGGGATAGGGGATCCTGAATTGAAATTCAGTAAGAAAGTCCTGCAGGAGGATTCATATCAAATGAAATAAAGTTCTAAAGGTACGAAAGTACAAATAGGCATGAGAATGAGGAACAAAAGGGTAATACTGTTCACTATTTGTCACAATCCTGTGTTGTCCAAACTATAACTACCAAAGGGCAGATAAAATAAAACTCATCCTTTGGCCTCCAGAGAGTTATTCAGACCGAAAACACTACTAAGGTTACCTTTTCCCGAGGAAAGGGACTTCTTATAAGTAACATGATGCATAATCTGGTTGGCTTGGGAATGCAGACAGCTAAAAGAGTTCAGTTTTATTCATAGAGTTTCAAACTTAGAAAGAAAGTTAATTCAGAGATCTGGAATTCACCAGGTAGTCGCCAATTGTTGCAGCCGCAACATTTTCCCAAATTTCTAAAATTTTGGGACCCCCCTTTTCTACTTTGAATTAGTTGGTTCTTTTCTGGATTACAGCCTCTTGATTTTTGGCTTATGGATTTTGAAGCATTTTGGTTGTTGTTCATCGATTGTTTTTCTCCTCATCACATGTTCTGAAGATTTCGTGCCTTAAATATTTTCTCTTGAGTTGATTTCATTGTTGCTTGGCCCATTTCTTCAAAGCCTTGATCAATCGGGAGTTAAGTTTTTGTCTATTTTTGCCATTGCGGGCGTCTCGTTAACCTTCCTCCCATGCCGTTGCGGATCGTTTTCAAGTCTTGGACTTTTGTTTTTCCCCGACCGTTTCGGGTGGGTTTGGAATCCTCCGACCGTAGCGCGTGATTTTTGACTCTCCGACGTGGCGGACGAGTTTTGGTTCTCCTCCGTTTCGGACGGGTTTTGATTCTTCATCGGAGGAATGGGAAGTCATCCTCGTCCAACATTTCGGGCGGTTTGTTGATCTCCCCTTCTGACGTTGCGGACTGTTTCCGGAAGGGGGACTTTATATGACGCTCCGATGTTTTGTTGTCGCCCGGCGGTATAGTGGAACGATTGACCATCTCTTGCTCTGACGTTGCGGAGGGGTCCGGACTTTTGTGTCCGCCGACGCCCAATGACGGTGATTCAAATGTTATATTTAGCCGTCGCGGGTGAATAAGTATAGGGAGTTGTCCGCCGTTGCGGAGGGAAGAAAGTTCTGATCGCCCGACACAGTTTCAGTTCGCGCCCGATAGAATTTTTTCTCGCACGTGTGGCAGTTTTCAATATATACGGGGCGACAAACGGGGTTTTGGTATTGTTATTGAGCACTGTCGCGGTATTTTGAGCTGTCGATTTTAGGAACACGTGAGGATCTAGCTGTTGGTGTACCCGCGTCCAAGTGGCAGGAGGAGAAGTCTAACCGGCATCAGCTCACTCGTTTGTTGGATTGCCAGGTAGGATCTTTACACTCTAACATCGGGTTTTTCAAGGTTTCAACTAAGGGATTTATGTATTGGTTTGAGTATCGCTAGAATTAGGTCCCCGTAGCCCCGTTGCGCTCGCACGAAGATTTTTCTCATGTAGCCAGGGTTTTCGTAATTGTTTACCTGGCGGTTTGCGCCCGTGTTGTTAGGGTTTCCTGCCGGATAGATTTGGCGGTTAGAGGAGGGGGATTCTTTGCCTTTTTAGAGCCCTTGTTTATTTTTGTCTCTGCCGTTTCAGTCTCTCCCTGAGCACAGTGAGGGAAGGCAAGGTGCAGGCGGCCGTCATGCCGCCTGCACCTGGTTTAGTAATGATGAGACCCGTTGGTAGTTTTGATGGGGTTTCTGCCAAGGTTTGGATATTGAATACTTAGCCAGTCAGTTTTCCTAATGGGTGTACCTATTTTCCGAGCCCTAACCGCTGCCCGCGCCGTGCAGTTCGTCATTGCAGGCTACCTTGAAATCCTAGGGCCGTGCCGCTGTTAGTATCTAAGTTCTGGGGAATCATGAGTAGTGGTGCTGATGGGAGCTCCCTATTCGAAAAGTGGTTGTGGACTCCCGTAGTTGATAATCACACCGATGTAACTACCATGTCCGTGAGCAGCATAAGCTTTCACCGTTTTTGATTTATCCTTACTAAAGCCATATCTGATTTCGGAAAGCTGTAGTTGCGCCTTGAGTTTAAAAGTTATGCATTTGCATTACATATCGTTTGGTTGGAAAATGGCATCCTATGAATTGATGTAATTTTGATGCTAGGCCATTTGATGAATAGTTCCATTTTTTATTTTACACCACATTAAGACATTGCTCATTATAGTGCAGTGGCAGATTGAGTCCATTTTTGTGCTGGTAGTTTTGACACACAAGGCATGGCGGGATTATGTGCACATGTTTTGGCTTATTTCTTGTTTACATATTAACATAGAAAAATAGTATATTGCAAAATATTGCACGACCATTTCAAATATTTCGGCCTGAAGGGCCTAAGTCTAAATCCCATTATAGCTCTGATACACTTGAGAAAGATAAAACTGCTGCAAAATGTTCGCAAGCCTGAAATTGCTTAATATCAAAATGTTTTACATTGCAGGAAGAATATACAATGTCCAAGAGGCAGAAGAAGAAATCCCCAGCGATGGAGGAAGTACCAGCACCAGACACAGAAGCAAAAACTGAGTACATCTATGAAGACACCCAATGTGTCATGGGGGTTGAACCGGAATATAAATGGGGAGAAACATACAGGTTGATTTCCCGCAGGGAAGTCCCAGACATGGGTCTGGAGGAAGCACCCATTTACACAAACATAGAAAAATATGCCATTATGAAAGTTGCCACCAGGCCCGAGCTGTTTCCATGCCCGGAGGTGATGAGATGGGTTCTACCAAATACCAACCACAAGCCAATGCTTATGTGTAATATCGAGGGCTAGGTTTATGCCGCCTTTAGCCACGGGTATGTGGCCTTAGCTTACCACCTGTCGGAGCCTCAGCTCTTCCTAACAAATGACTGGCTGCACAACCTTAGGATGGATTTTGTAGAAACCATGAAGAGGATGCTCTTGCCAGGGAAGCTATACCGACATAGAGCAACTGAAGAATATGACACAGCCAGTCTCAGACCTCCTTACAAATTCATAGCTCTAATGTTGAATAGGATCTTCGAGAGAGCCCATGGCAGACTATTCAAATTCGAGTGGATACCCCTCATGTTCTATGTGGCCACGGAAGGCACGATCTTCAACTGGGCAAGTATAGTATCAAGCAGTCTCTCCTCTTGTGTGGCTGTAGCTTTGGAAGGAGAAGCTAGGAAGAGATCTGAATTTTATATGAGCTCAATCCTGATAGATTGCATACTTTGTCACCAGCCTTTCCCTGGCCTCCAGTGTGTATGGGATAAAGACAGAATGCCTGTATATACGGCCTACAAACCCCTAGGGGCTCATCTATATCACAGTCACTACAGAGAGGTCTGTGAGCAGTTCCTCATGCCATTATACAAGCTCATCTTCCGGGGAGAATGTAATTGCATGTCAGAAGACGCTATGCAGGTCATTGGTGAATATGGAGATTACTTTCTGACTGAAAATGGTATGTATATCAGGATGTTTGGAGGGTCAAAGACCCCCTTTTTGCTGCCCAAATATGCTACAGATTATATAATCCACAAGGAGGTAGTCAGACAAGTATACATTGATGGATTTGGTCACTTCTTGTTCCAGTACAAGAAGACTGCATATCCCCCCCTTCCATTTAAACTAGGAAATTATAAATTCACAAATGTAAAACAAGCGCCCGAGTTCATAGAA